>JAZKJV010008505.1:0-365350 GCA_037367405.1 Ottelia alismoides
TAGCCAAAATGGCCTAGTGTGCACCATCATCTTCTAATTTTACAAAGCCAAACGATGAACATCACAGCACAAGATGACAACCACAGAAATTTATTAATATAAAAGTTAAATTACAGGGAAAACCAGTTAACTAGTAAAAAGAAAGAATCACAACCCCATCTCAAAGGTGCAAAGTCATAACACAACACGCATAGCCTTTGCACTGTGGACCACATTCTCAGCATAGTCTTTCGCCATGAAAAACTTCACATTTTGCTCACATCACAAATGGCCTATAGAACTGCCAAAGGATTACTTCTCTCTTGCATCACATGTACACTTGCCACCCCCATCAGCCTAATCAGATTCGATGGTCATCCAAAAGAAAACCACTGCATCCCACAGTGGAAGCTCCTCTAACAACTTTCCACATCTCGACACTAATAGTTGCAGCCTCGTTGTCTGAGGCATCCCCAATGAAAACCCAAAGAGATCACCTCCCTATGTCCTACAAAAGGAAGAAAAATTGTATATAGGGTTTCCATGTACCTCATCCCCAGTGGCACTCCAAGCAAATTCACAACCATTGTCAACTTCGTGTACCTAGGTGACTCCATTCACTCCCGATGACAATTTTCCATTTGATCATATGCCCACTTGCCAACAGCAAGATCTGACCAACGTTGTTGGTTGTTCCCCAACCTTCATAAAAGAAAAACCATCGACTACCAATTAAGACATGGTCAAAGTGTTTCACGATGAGAAGAAGAAAGCTAGCACGGAATCGCCAACCTCCAACATTGTGGGGGATTGTTAGAAAATATAATACGGAAGCGAATATTGGATAATAATGATAAAATAATATGTAACACCGAAGGAGCGGGATGAAACCATGGGAGAACGCCTCAAAGGGCCGATGTATGCATTGCACTTTCTCAATGGATACAGAGGGTGAGGGGCTTCTTATAAAGCTCTCATTGAGTCTCCGCATCCCACAGACGGTAGATGTGGGACTAAACAACATGATGTGATAGATGGATCTTGGAGGGATCCATTTACTCATCTACTCAAGTAATGCATATAGCAAATACTCCAACACTCCACCTCAGGCTGCCAAGTGGTGGGAGGAGTCGTGCGAGCGTCGCCACCATAGGATTTCTGCGGCGAGGATCATCTGAAGATGGTGAAGATCGACACAGTGATGCACCATGACGGGAGATGCATGCGCGATGGAGACTGGGGTGGCAGGGAGCCCAAGATGATATGACCGCCTTTAGAGGATGTCCTACGATGAACTCCTAAGGCTTGAAGATGTTGTTGCCGCTTGGAGGACCTCCCGAGGGAGGACGAGGGTTGTGCATGGGCGTTGTTGTAGCTTGCACAATAGAAATACGGCATGGACTTGTAGCCCTAGGATTTCAGAAAAACCCTAGAGATCTCGAACCAAAAACTTGAACCATATATGAATACATAATCTTCAAGAGTGAATAACATTACAATTGAATCTCAAATAAATAAAGAACATGAAAATCTTGATAATCGAACCCGCTCTAACACCATGTTAAAAAATATAATGCAGAAGCAAATATCAGATAAAAGAATAAAACTTGAGGGATACATGGATTTAAAGTGGAACCTTACTCCCTAAACCACGGGAGAATGTCGAAAAGGGCCATATGTTTTCATTGCACTTTCTCACTGGATACAGAGCGTGAGGGACTTCTTATATAGCCCTCATTGAATCTCCACATCCCATATACGGTAGATGTGGAACTAGACAACATGATACGGTAAATGGATCCTATAGGGATCAATTAACCCTTCTACTCAAGTGACGCATATAACAAATACTTCAACACTTCCCCTCAAACCGGAGCATGCAATGTTCAGCTTGGAAAAACTGAAAGAAATGACACTACAGACAATATCAACTCAACGCGTACAACTGTCGGTTATTGTCGAGGATGTTACTTCTCATGGTGTGCAGGTGAGAAGGACAAACGAGCTGGAGTATGAGTCAAACTGAATCTCCTCGTCATAGAGTATATGCTCTATACTGTGTTTGTTACAGAGTCACTGCAACTAAAAAATAGTCTCTACACAGAGAACTTTGGCCCACCCATGGACGGTCATATCGCGATATATCGGCGATATATCGGTATTGACATGGTACCGATATCGATACCGATATCGGTATGTCCTTCCATGGGCCCACCACAACATGTGGGCAACTACTCCATCTCTGAAAGGGTCGAATAAAGAACGCCGTTGATTATCCATAGGTAGATCTCTGAAGATGGGTCTCTCTCAAAGAGACCTCAAAGTGGGTTCTCTCTCATAGGAACCTCGGAAGGATCTTGTACATGAGTTCACGAACATTGGAGAATGGAGTCTGAAAATCTCCTCGTCAGAGAACTAGGTCTCTCCCATATGGCTCAGAGAATGGGATCTCTACATTGGAGTCTCTATGAAACCACATGAAAACCCTAGCCCACATGGCATACCGAACGAGATCTCTACTATGGTGCAGTGTTTACGAAAGCGGCCTATGCGACCGCATATGCGGCCGCATACGCATTGCTTTCATGAAGCCCCCCATTATGCGCCATGTGCGCTTATGCGGGCCGCATATGCGGGCTGTGCGACCGTATATGCGGTATGTGCGACCACATACACATTTTTTTATTTTTATTTATTTTTTAAATTTATGCTACGTTTTTATTGAGTTATTTGTGCCACATTTTTCCTTGCTTTTGCATGTATGCTAACCAAGCATTACATGACCATTTAAATCCATCGTCAAAGTAGTTGTACTGCAAGATTGGAGTAAACACGCAAGCAAGAAAAAGAATAATATACTAATAATTTAGAAAAGTAATTTAGTCAACTAATAGTTATTATGAATGCAATATATTATATGTAGAGTTTGGTATTTAGGATCAGTTATAAATATAATGACAGAGATAAATGACATTATATTTAATAAAAGAGGCATTTTGTGTGCTAACTTTTCTATTTTGTTGATTGTTGCCAATTATTTTATATGCTAACCATTCTATTGAAATATTGATATTTGATTGAAAGAGATTTTTTTGAACTCTATATGAAAGTTATTTTTATTAGATCTTATGTTGGACCACAATTATACATAAATTTAGTTCTGTTGTAGTCACTTTTGTTTATATTTATTTATTTTTAAATAAAAAATTATGAAACCGCGTAAAAACTGCATATACCCCGCATATGCCCCCCACATACCGCTTAAACGTTATTCAGTGACCTGTCTGAACGCATACGCATACCACTTTCCTGAACCTTGCTCTGGAGTCCCAATGGAACACATGAAAACTCTCACCGACAAAACAAGAATCATGAGGACCATAAAAACATGATCGCAGACATGTGTGACTAAAACTAAAGACTCAGAATCTGATCGTCGAGTCTGAACAAATGTAGAGTCTGAAATCTGACTGGCCTGGAATCTGGAATCCGGAGAATTTAGATCTGACTCGGAGACATGTAACTCTACACAATACTCCCCCTTTCTCCAATACTTGTCGGAAAATCAATGACATCGACAAAGTTGAGAGAAGACAAGAAAATGGGGGAAAACATCACAGAAGCCGTCACACATTTTTTTCAACTTTTCATCTTCACAACAAAAATTCATCAATAAAAAATTCTTCTTCGTACGAATTTTTTTGTACAATTCTTCTTCCTTCTTTTTTCTTCAAATTTTCCTTGTGTACAACTTTTCTTTTGTACACGCCTTTTCACAAAAGAATTTCTCCTCTCCTTTTTTATCTGAAACATCGGCCCAGCAGTCCCTTTTTTAAAGATCTCGGCAGGGCTCATTGGGCCCTTACAATGAATATATTTTTTATTTTTTATTAAAAAATGCAACCCACTTAGGCTTTTGCTTAATTAGGACTCCCCTCGTGGGAACCTTTTTCACCGAACACAAGGAAGCTGCCCCCGATGGGCCACTCTTCATGTTGTCGTTGTTCACAGGATATGAGGGGGAGGCCGCTGCCTGGAGCTGCTCGTGGCGGGAGATGAGTTGGCACTAGGGTCGTCCCCTCCTGAGGGAGTATTCTTCTCGTTGTCGCCGCGATGATCTGGAAGATGGAAGCAAAGGCCGCCTACGAGGTTCATCGGAAGATCGTCGCCTGGGATGGATGAGGTCGGCGTCACCGCCAGGAGGGAGGGGGCCAGAGGGCATCGCCCCCTGAGTACGAAGCCCTAGAAAAGCTCATGAATGGGAGGAGCACCGCTGCCTTGGAACCTGCTCGCCGGATCAATGGAGATACGCTAGGAGATGCGCTCGAGGTACGGTCCTTTAATGCACCGACTGGTGAGACCATCAGGGAGAGGCGGCGAGCTCCTGTCTGGAGCAAGAGGGCGACAACAGCCTGTGGACTGAAAGAGAAGGCAAGCGATGGGGCTTCGTCTAGAGTTCATAGATGGGTGTGTTGGTTCTCTCCCATCAAGTATGGTTCCCGTCGCCCGGTGTACACCGCTCCGCCTGGAGATGATGAAAGGGGGGTCACCGCTGCCTAGAGTGCCGCCCGGAGGATCTGCTACTCGAGGATTCACCATCGTTTGGTTTTCATCGAGTATGTATTCTTTCCGACAAGGGATCTTCGAGCAAGATGGAACCAATATGCGATAAGAGGTGGTTGGAACCTCCTGTGTTTGAAGAAGGCACTATTGTTGTGTTGTCGTATACGACTGAAGGTGGTCGCGCGAAGAAGGTACCGTCTGCGGGAAGTTGTGTGCCGCCTGGGCCGCCGAGAGAAGGGCGGCTGGAGAGCACCGCCCGAATATGTGGCGTTGCCTAGAGACATCGATGGCGTCGGGGAAGACTCTTGGCATCTGGAGTATCGAATGAAACCTGCCGCCAAGATCACACGGAGTGTGTTGCCTGGAACTTAGAACTGGAGCTTCTGCACTGTGCCGCCTGAGATTAGGGTTCCTATTCTGGAACCCTAGTTTGCCGCCTGAAATTCAGCACGATCTCAAAAATTCCAAGAACACTTCTCTCATAACATGAACAATAATTTTTAAGAATACAACACCAAAAAAATTGAATCTCGAAAAAAAATAAACCATCAAGAATCGAATCCGCTCTGATACCATGTTAGAAAATATAATGTGGAAGCGAATATCAGATAATAATGATAAAACAATATGGAACACCAAGATTTAACGTGTGACCCTACTCCCTAAGGAGCGGGATGAAACCACGGGAGAACGCCTCAAAAGACTGATGTATGCATTGCACTTTCTCACTGGATACAAAGGGTGGGGGGCTTCTTATATAGCACTCACTGATTCTCCACATCCCACAGACGATAGATGTAGGGCTAAACAACATGATGTGGTAAATGGATCCTACCATCTACTCAAGACGCATATAAGAAATACTCCAACATGGATACCAGACACCGACCCCACCAACCATGAATAAAGGAAACTCTTACAAGCTTAACCACCCCTCATCTCCATCCCCACCATCGTCTGGAAACAACACTATATGTTCCCCACCATGTCCCGTCCAACACCGATCGAATCCCCAGCATGTCACGCATCAAACCAGTTTTCGACGATCCCAGACATAATGCCCACACCCCCGACACAAAAAGCAGGTTACCATTCCACCCCTCACCTCTTTGCCTACCTTCCCCCGCTCACCATCCATCGCCATATTTCCCTTACCCCAAATGATAATTCACTCCTCCCCGATCCCCACCTTAATCTCAACACCTCCCTCTACAACTAATTTGCCACCATCCCTCTAATTATTGTCATGGTGCTTGTCTTGCCTTCTCTCATGCTTCCTCCCATCTCCATTGTTGCCCATTCTTCACTCCAGCTCTATCCATATATACATGTTATTTTCAACAAAATTTCAAAAAGTTGGGAATTACTCATCACAGATTATCATTCATAAAAATATTTAAGTCATACAAGTCCACAACCATCAAGGCTTTAGATGTTGTTGCCAGGAACAATTCAAATGGGAGGGTTTTTATGTCTAGCTAAATCCATAAAGCACATAGATTTGTATTCCTATTCGGTGATTACATGAGAAAGTCATGGTTTACTATTTACATCATATAAAGTACATTACTAATGATGGAACGACGGAAAAGATGATATCATACTACTTCAAGGATCCATATCATTCATTTGGATAATTATGCTATTTTGATATCATTAAAAATTAACGGCACCTTCAGTCAATAACCTATAAATTCTATGCAGACTACATAAACCCAACTCGTATGAGTGAAACAAGAAACGATGCCATGCCAGCAAATTATGCACTCATCAAACATCTTGGGAAAAAAAGATATATAAAAGAATGTGTATTATCAGGTGTGCCCTCATTGATGGTCTCATCATTACCTTGGGGTAGTGTGTAACATTACTCTAGCTTGAGGGGATGCCAACGAAGGAGCACTTTATTCAGCTATATGACTAGAATCAAGGATATGAACATGTGGGAATCTTTAAGCTCTGGATATGTGAATGTGAATGATACATAGGCCCTAAATAAGGTTGTTATTTAATTTATTAAAATTGGGAAAAATTGCTTGCCCTTCTCGTTGAGTAGGACAAAATCTAGGATTTACTAAAACAATTACATGCATGCCTTCAAATAACAAAAAAACTATTCAAACACCCTAATACTTCAGTACTCCCCCTCAAGCTGGAGCATAGATGTCCAACATGCTCAGCTTAGAGATACATCTGGTGAATAGGGACCGATTGAGCGGCTTGGTAAAAACATCAGTTGTTTTCTCCTCTGTAGTGACTGACTATGTCTTGATGTTTCCTTGTCGAATCATATCCCTTGTATAATGACAGTCTACCTCCACATGTTTATTACGCTCAGGGAAGATAGTATTATTTGCAATGAACATTGCAGCCGCATTATCATAGCGCATGATCATAGGGCTCGGATCTGGTAAGTGTAAATCTTTGAGAACCGGCTTAAGCTACATTAGTCAGTGGTAGTTTGGGCCATTGCTCTGCAGTCAAATTTTGCACTTGATCTAGAAACCATTGATAACTTCTTACTTCTCCATGTGACTAGGTTACCACCAAAATAAGTGCAGTAACCGGTAGTAAACTTTCTGTCATTAGGACACCATGCAAAATCAGCATCAGAATAGGCCATAATATCAAATTTCTTTCTACAAGTAAACAGCATGCATTTCCCTGGAACAGATTTCAAATATCTCAAAATCATCAACAGTTTCTCCCAGTGCACTTGGTACGGTTTGGCCATGAATTGGCTTGCCTTGACAGCAAAGGAGATATCATGATTAGTAATTGTAACATACATGAGTTTTCCCACTAGGCACCTGTATTGTTTTGCATCAGCATACGTATGCAAGTCTTCATACATTCTTGCATTAGGATCCATAGGAATAGATGATGACTTAGCTCCTAACATTCCTCTCTCATGTAGAAGATCCATAACATTATTCCTCTGTGAGAGAATCAAGCCACCGACATTCCTTGTGACTTCGAATCCCAAGAAATAACGAAGCTCCCCTAAGTCTTTGGTGACAAAATGTTCAACTAGATGCCTGTTAATATATGTTATGCCACTAATATCATCCCCAATTAGTAGTATGTCATCAATAAATACCAAGATAGCAACTGTCCCTCTCTATATTTTCTCGACAAATAGAGAATGATCTGTTGTGGAGCGAATGAAACCAACCTTGGACACAATGCCAGATAATTATTGAAACCAGCCTCTGGGGCTTTGTTTGAGACCATATATTGCTTTGTAGAATATGCATACCTTATGGTACTCCCACTGGGTCCCAAAATCGGGTGGTTATTGCATATATACTTCTTCATTCAGATCGCCATATAGAAAAGCATTTTACGCATCTAGTTGGTAGAGTGGCCATGAGAGTTGGACTGCAAAGGATATAAGAATCCACATCGTAGAAAAACGAGACACTGGTGAAAAGTGTCTAGGTAGTCCAAGCAATAGGTTTGAGTGTACCCCTTTGCTGCCAGTTGATGAATCCCCGATTCACCTACTCTATATGGAGATCTTAGCAAAAATCCATTCTGAAATCACTAATCAAATCCCCCAAAATAGATTAATTAACTCATGTAATAGTGTTAGAAATTAGAGCTAAAATATGTATATTAAAGCATGATTCACACTATTATTGTTCTTATTATTTTATGTACAAACAATGAGTATTTTACTTTATTTCTTCTTCTATTATCTTCTTTAGGTTATATAGTAACATGGAATAAAGAATCAAAACCCAAAAAATAGCAAAACATGGAGAAAACAAAAGAGTTTGAACTTATATATATTGTACATGGTTTGTCTTTGACGTTTTTCACCTTTTTTCTTAACCTATGAAAATCCATAAAAATATATTAATCATGTATATATTGTAAAAAATATTAATCTATAATTAAAACCTAAATAAAAATACAAAAAATTATAAAATAAAAAATATAGGGTATTAATTGGTAATTAATCCTTAAACAAAAATATATTTTTGTATAAACGACTTCTTTTGATTTTGAGTCCTTCATGAAAGTTGTAAATCTCATTGAGCATGTACTTTACATTTCAAAAGGCAGGTAAGAATTGTATAGTTCTTATTTATCAGGTAGTCCAATAATAGCGTTACAGAATTGTGATGCAGATTGAAACTTTACAATCATCAACTTTTATAAGCAAAAATAATCATGAGGAACATCAATGGCTCAAGTCACGGTAGCTACAGCAAAAAAAATGCAGCAGGCCATGAAATGGAACAAGAAATTCCTTGTGATCGAATTATCCCCATTGACTGCCATATCCTACACAAATCATTCAACTATATATGCAGACATTCTATCCATATCATATCTTGTTGACAATCCAAATGAGCCTCAGGAATTTTGTATCCTTGCTATGCAAAATTTTGTAATAGATGCTATGACAACAATATGAATGGCAAAGAGAATGGACTTCCATTTAAGATGAGGAAACATGCCTGAGAAATTTGCTCCGGAAGGCTCATCTTCCACATAATTGATTTTTCCATTGGATTTCTGGTTACACGAAAAGTGAGACCCTTTTCAGCAAATCTGCCAAGAAGGTGTCCTGGGAAAAGCAAGTACGTAAAAATTAAGAAAATAATTGATAACAAATAATTAAAGGTACGATAATTGTACTTAAAATAGATAAATGGATTTCCTTTCCCCGCATAAAATTAGTGGGGGTGGACAGTTGACTGGATCTTATCATTTTGTAAAAGAAATGATAATGCGCCAAAAAGAGAGCTGATTGAGAAATGTGCATTAATCAAGATTCACGACATCAAACTTCATAACATCAGAGAGGATATACCTCCAGTACACCCACTTTCAACTACTTTATGGTCAATCTCAGCAACTATGGATTTTAAGGCAAATTTTCCTTTCTCCCATTTTGCTTTTTCCTTCTGGATTTTCCTTAACTCTGAAGCTTCAGCTTTTAATGCCTCCTTTTGCAACTTCTCCTCCTGGAAATTTTAATTTAGATGTCCTCTAAAATAAGATGATATATTTTCAAAACGGTTTTGCTTCAGACAGTAAATATTCATTGAATATTTCTCCAGAATACAACAACAAAGTTTTTCCACAGAATTAGTGGGCTACATGGATGGTTTGCCTCCATTCAGATATATTTTGGGTCATTCTCGAGCTTAAATCCATTTCTCCAGAATAAGGTAAGAAAAAACACGAAGCTAGACATTACAACATTGACAAAATTGGGATGTTTGTAAATTTTAATTGATTAATTCACATTTCACACACAACTAAACAATTAGAGGTCCATACCAGAAACATACCATCCTCTTCTGTTTTCTTTCTGCGACTAACTGAGCATTTCCTTCTTTTCTCCGCTTCTTTCTGGATACATCTTCTGCTATATCTGCACCTTTACCATCAACTTTTTTCTTTCTACCTCTTTTCTTTACAGCAATATCTTGCTGCTCCAGTATATTAAAAAATTAAAAAAATCAGTATATATTAATTAAAATAAGAGTCAGAAATTGATGAATTTAAAGTTAAACATCTGATAAAATTGTCGATAATGAACCAGAGAACACAATAGTGGCCAGAAAAAAGATGATCGATGAAAGCATTTTCAGATGAACTTTCCCAAGCAAAGAACCGCACTCTTCTTAAGCGTCAATCAGTTGATGCAAACATAAATCATGGAGTAGCATCGTTGTCTAACTCTAACATGCAAAGATACCACTAATCTACACATCTCTTAAAGGTCGTCAACATGCCGATGTCTATTAGTTTTCCCCTGAAAATTTCCTTTTTATCCTTGCCGAAATGAATAAGTCCCGGCCGTGAGAAAAAAATTAGTACATTTTTTAGAACACCATCTGCATGTTACTGTGGCGGTTATAATCTCGAAGCAGTGTAATCATGTCTCAAGTTCGAAACTTGGCGATGGACTTTTGGGCAATTAGGTTATTGTTTTTATTATATCAACGTTTACATGTTTCTTTAATTTCTTTATATTCCCATTTCTTCGCATATACGTATACAAATCGGGATGTTTCTATTTCTTGATGATATGGATGCATATGATTGGTCATTCTTCTTGTGCATGTGAATATGAATACTGTTGGGAAAATGAGAGACTTGTTTATTTCTTGAGCCTTAGGTTCTCTTATATAGAAGAGAGACCTATGGGCAAATGACATAAAACAGATAAGAAGAAAAGAAATGGATGAAAAGGTACATAAACATAGAAATATATCTCTACACTCTCCCTCAAGATGGAGCATAGATATCTATAATGCTCAGCTTGGATGAACGCTTTTGAAATGATCCTAAGTCAGGCCTTGGTGAAAATGTATGTTGTCTGGTCCCCTGAGCTGACATGGGATGTAGCAATGAAGCTCTTCTGAATCATGTCATGTATATAACGGCAATCGACCTCTATGTGCTTTGTCCTCTCGTGGAATGCAGGATTATTGGCAATGAATAAGGCAGCTTGATGGCCCCATTTCAGCGACATGAGAAGAGGAACCTCTATATGTAGATATATAAGGACCGTTCGAACCCACATCATTTCTGTGCATGCTTATGCCATGGCCCTATAATCAGATTCACCATTAGATCTATCAACAACAGTTGGCTTCTTGCTTTTCCACAAGACAAGTGAATCTCCAACAAGTATAGCAAACCATGTGGTTGACTTCCTGTCCTTGGGGCACCCTGCATATGTTGAGATAGCAATGGTGCCACCTCTCTACTTCTCTTAAATAGAAGCCATGTGCCTGGAGATGATTTAAGATACCTCAGTATCATATGTATAGCATCCATATGTACCTGACGAGGTTGGTCCATGAACTGACTCACTCGGCTAACAACAAATGAAATGTTGGATCTAGTAGTGGTAACATAAAGAAGCTTTCCTATCATTTCCATGAATCTTCTCATGTCAACCTCATAAGTATCATCATCATACAGCTTTATGCTTGGATCCATATGTGTGGAAGCATGTCGACATCCAAGCATACATGTGTCACTTAGCAAATCCGTAACATATTTCCTTTAAGTCATCACAAGACCTTGTTGATTTCTGGCAAACTCTAATCCCAAAAAATATCCGAGAGCTCCCAGATCGTTGGTAACAAATTCACGGCCCAGAAATTCTTTCGCCATCTTTATTCCTTGTATATCATCTCATGTAATAAGTATATCATCAATCTATACCATAATAGCAATCATGCTTCTGAAGGTTCTCTGTATGAAAAGAGAATGATCTGCATTTGACCGTTTGAACCCATGCTTTTCAAACAAGTCTGAGAGCTTCTGAAACCAAGCTCTAGGGCTCTGCTTAAGTCCATAGATTGCCTTATGAAGTCTACATACATGTGAACACTCCCCCTAAGCAGCAAACCCCTGCGGTTGTTGCATTTAGACTTCTTCCTGAAGTTCACCATACAAAATGCATTCTTGACATCAGGTTGAAACAGAATCTCAAACTACTACAACTGATAAAAGAATCCAGAGGGTAGAATGATGAGCAACAGGAGAGGAGGTGTCAAGATAATCCACCACATATGTTTGGGTAAAGCCACGTGCAACTAGTTGAGCCTTGTACCAGTCAATGCTGCCATCGGCATTTTGCTTTATTATAAATATCCATTTGCAGCTTACTATAGACGCCTCAATGGGGACCGGGACCAGACTCCATGTACCTCTCGACTGAAGGGCCATCATCTCTTCTTCCATAGCAAGATGCCACCTGTTATATGTCAATGCCTCTTGGTAAGTTCTTGGAATGGCCACGGTGGAGAAAGCAGCAACAAACCTCCTAATTTTACCTGTCAGACGCTCAAAGCTGACATGAGAAGCAAGCGGATAGGAAACACAGCCGCACAGGAACGCTTCTGCTTCCTAATAGTGATAAGCAAATCAAGACCATCATCATCCCTGCTACCTGTCTGATCATCCCCCTCCTGAAATAATCCGGACTGAGAAACATCATCAAACCCATCATTAGAAGTAATGTTGTCAGAACAAACCTGGGGTGTACGAGATGACGAATCATGAACATGAGCAGGAGTTGGTCGTCGAGTGCGATGATGTGGTAGTGGTGGAACCAGAACAATAGGAGGAAGGGGGCTATTGGAGGTGATGGAGAAGATGGTGGTGGAGGTGATGAAAGTGGTGGGTGCATGGGTGGAGGTTGAATATAGACCTCGTCATCTGAATCTGAGGGTGTCAACCAGTCATCTGTAGGAGAAAATACATGACAGACTCAAAAAATATGACATTTGCTCGTGTGTAATGGATCATAGCAACGATAACCCTTCTGAGACATGGAGTATCCGACAAAAACACATTTGACAATCCTAGGAGAGAGCTTGTCAATCCTTGAAGACAACCGACGGATAAACGCAACAGATCCGAACACACGTGGGGTAAGAGAGAAAAACTCCTTGTCATGGAAAACAAGGGAGAAAGGTATTGTCTCCCCGGCATCGATAAGGGCATATAATTAATAAGATAACAAGCTGTGAGAACCGCATCACCCCAAAATGAATGCGGTACACAGCTCTGAATAAGGAGGGTATGAGCAACATCAAGAAGATGACAGTGCTTTCTTTCAGCGACAATGTTCTGCTAAGACGTGCGCAAGATGCTTGATGAAGAATACCATGAGATGAGAGGAATTGAGAAGAGCACATGACTACAGAATTCAATAGCATTATCAGTTCTTACAATTTTGACAGAGGTGGAAAAAATATTCTGCATTTCTTTATTGAAATTCATAATAGCATTGCTCCCTTCCGATTTATACTTCTACAGGAAAGCCCAAGACAAACGACTAAAATCATCCACGACAACTAAATAAAAAATGCATCCCTGATGATCGAGAACACGACTTGGACGCCAAATGTCTACATGGAAAAACTCAAAAGAGGAGCTACTGCTCCGATTCTGACGACTAGAGAAGACAGATCGATGGTGCTTCCCTAACTGACATGCTTCACAATTGAATGACAAGCAAGGTGAAATCTGAGGGAGGACTTGAAGCGGTTTCTGAAGTGGAAGATGATCGAAGCATGGATACCATAGGAAGGGAGAGATATGTCCAGTAGAATGGGAGGATATTCCAGCATATGGTGTTTAGACCAGTCGACAGAGCCTGCCTTGCTCACGGCCACAATCAATCACTTTGCCCGTAAGAATGTCCTGAAACACAAGAGATGATGGGTTAAATATCGCTCGACATGCAACACTCACGGTCACAATCAATCCTTAGTAATCTGACTAACAGACAGTAAATTCATGGAGAAATTAGGGGCATGCAACACATTCTGCAATCACATAGATTACGTCAAGGTGATCTCCTCATGTCTTGTGATCAGATAATAAGTCACATCTGCTATGATCATTGTCTTTCCTGGAGAAACCTGCATGTAGGCTATGAGCTGATTTCTATCTCCACACAAATGATGTGTTGCGAGAAGTAGAGGTAGGAGCATTACCTGAAGTACTAGCTCCTGCAATAGCAGTAATGTCCAAGTAGTTCTCTGAAGCAGATGAAGGAGTATTAGTTGGGAGCATGATATCTCTCAGTCGAGACACAAGCTCATCAAAACGTTGATCTGATGTAGGCGGAGCGTCATAGTGTTGAGTCTGCTCTGCTACGAAGGCGGACGCTTAGTAACCATGCTTGGAGAAGCATATATCTTCTGTATGGCCAGATCGATGACAATAGTTACAAGGTGGTCCACGACCACGTCCACCAAAACTATATGGTCCCCGTCCATGGAACTAAGATGGACCACCTCTACCACGAGAGGTCACCATGGCAGATGAATCTGGCACTAGAGCAAGGTTTGAAATATTGATCCGACTCAGTCTACGGAAGGCCTCCTCCAGGGGAAGAATTTTAGCATCTGCCAGAATCTGAGAAGCAGCCGCATCATATTAAGAATCAAGAAAGGCCAGAAACACACCAACCATCGTGGCATTTCGGTATGTCTTCAGCTGTTTTGGAGTAGCCGTGAGGGGCATGAAGCTGTAAAGCTTCTCAAACATTCCCCGTAAGGCATTGTAGTGAGCATGTAGGGGCCTACCATTCTGCTTTATAGTGAAGATGTCATATTGAAGTTGTAGAATTTTTGTCTCATTCTTGGCCCGAGAATACATGGCAGCAAGAATGTCCACCATGGCTTTGGCAGTGGGCTGGTGCAAGACATCATTTGCAATCTTCGGTACCAAGGTACCAGACAACCAAACATGAGCATATGCATCATCAGCCTCCCATGAGGCATATAACCATGTCTTCTCCGTTGGCTCTTCTTCAGTAAGAATATGCTTCTTATCCATCAACTTCATTAGGCTCACAAACTGCATGGCCCACAATTCGTAGTTAGACCCATCAATCTTCACTATAGACGCAAGACCTCTGAAGGTGCCTGTGGTGGGTATATCTACATTGCTTTCTGACATGTCGGTTAGAGAAGACTAGGATTGTAGACTTGACAAGCTTTTGTCTACACTGACATAAAGGGATTTGGTTGCATGTGTAGACTCAAGCAACCAATCCCATCAAACAAGAGTCGAAGACTGTGAAGATGTGCCCAAAGGGATAAGGGGCAGCGGTAGTCCCTAGATAGAGAAAGGGTGACGGCACTCCCCTTGGAGAGAGGAAGAACGACGACCCCTAGAAAAAGGAGGGGTGGCGACAGCACCCGCAGGGAGGAGGGGCGGCATCGACACCCACTAAGAGAAGGGGCGGCGGCGACACCCGCTAGGAGGGGGACGGCTCAGGACCCTAGCGAGGGACGGAACGACGCAGCGGCAATGAGTCGAGAACGGGAGGGAAAGAGAGAGAGAGAGAGTGGGCGGCACAGTGGGATTAGGATTAGGATTTGTGGGTATGAGAGCTCCGGTCTAAGAACGCCGCTCCAATACCATATTGGGAAAAATGAGAGAATTGTTTATTCATTAAACCCTATGTTATCTTATATAGAGGCGAGACATGTGGGCAAATTACATAAAACATATAAGAGGAAAAGAAAAGGATGAAAAGATACATAAACATAGAAATATATCTCTACAAATACATATCGACATTTTAAAGATTGAAGTGAGTTCATTACAGATGCACTCTCATATGGGCATATTTGTATTTATCTCCCATTATTGTTTATCTTTAAACAAAATATAGATAATCTATGCATTCTATTTTTTTTCAAATCCGGATTAAATATGGATATTTTTTAAGACATGAATATCGATATCCGCAAGTGGAGTTTGCACCTGTATGCGGATAGATATCATCATAAAAAGAGAATTACTTCGATATCTTCATATATATGCAAGAAAAGTTAAAATGTCACATATATATAAACACAGATGTATAGATTTTATTTCTTTTGCAAATCTTGATACAAATATTGAAAAGTCTCTGAATCGTACGCAAAAATCTCTAAACCGTACACACAAATTGCTACGTCACACTTGAATTTTAAAAAAATAACAACTAACAAGGCCATACTTGACTTTAAAGATTCATCTCAACTTGAAAATCGAATTCATATAATTTAAGGTTAGAAAGATGATACGAACAATTGTTTTTCTTAATTTAAGGATTATAATGAGAGAACTCTTAATAATTGAATACCACAGTTAATTTCAAAGTTTGGATACCATATTTATTCATGTTACTCAGAATATAAAAACTAGATGGGAGCAGTACTTACATAAACATTTCATTGGGGAAGGAAATAGATAGATCACTTTGGGTGATCTAGCTAGTAGTGAAAATTACTTAAATCATGCAAGTTATAGACGAATACAAAGAAAAGTAGAGGAGACTTTGAAGGTTATGAGACCCGGGAAAGGTGTAGGACCAGATGACATCCCTGTAGAAGTATGGAAAGTTTAGGTGAGCATGATTTGATTTCACTTACGAATCTATTCAATGTTATTTGGCGAAGCAAGAAACTGCATGAAGATTGGAGGAGGAGTATCGTGGTGTCTCTTTATAAGAATAAAGGAGACATTCAAAATTGTTCAAACTACAGAAGTATCAAACTGATGAGTCACTCACTATGAAAATTTGGAAATGTGTGATCGAAAGAAGGTTGAGGAAAGTTTTCAATGTAAAAGAATCGATTCGGATTCATGCCAGGTCGCTTAATTATTGAAGCCATCCATTTGTTGAGGAGAACAATGAAGATTTATAAAGCTAAAAGGAAGAACCTTCGTATGATCTTTATTGATTTGGAGAAAACTTATGATCCTATCTCACAAGAGATATTGTGGAGAGTTTTGGAGAAGAGACAAGTGCATGTCATATACATTGACCTCATAAAGGACATGTATGATAGGGCCTTATCTTGTGTAAGGACCCCGTCTGGGAAGACTACTATTTTGACATCAACATTGGTTTACATCAAGGTTCAGCTTTGAGTCTGTTTCTTTTTACTTTGCTTATGGATGAATTGACAAGTCCCGTTCAAGATGAGATACCTTAGTGTATGTTATTTGCTAATGATATTGTATTGATTGACGAGACTAGAGATGGAGTAAATGAGAAGCTTGAAGTGTGGAGACATGAATTGGAGACTAAAGGATTTCGTATAAGTAGGGCTAAGACGGAATATATGGAGTGCACCTTTGATGGAAGCAACGATGACTGAATCGAGGTGAAGATTGATGACGATAACATTCGGAAGAGAGATTCTTTCAGATATCTGGGATCTATTTTGCGACATGATGGGGAAATTGATGGGGATGTTACTAATAGAATAAATGCAGACGGGCTAAAGTGGAGAGGAGCCCCTGTTGTTCTCTGTGATAAGAAAATTCCTTTAAATATTAAAGGAAAGTTTTACAAAGCAGTCGTGAGACCAGCTATGCTCTATGGATCGGAATGTTGGCCTATGAACCATGGACATGTGCAGAGAATGGTTGTACTAGAAATGAAAATGCTAAGGTGGATGTGTGGACACACACGTAAAGATCGGATTCGGAATGATGCAATTAGAAAGAAAGTTGGTGTAGATCCAATCGAGGATAAGATGTGAGAAATGTTGGGAAAATAGAAGAGTTGTTTATTCCATCAGCCCTAGGCTCTCTTATATAGGAGAGTAGCCTATGGGTAAATTACATAAAGCATACGGCAGAAAAGAAAAATAGCAGAGAAATACAAAGGAACTAATATATGTTTACACTCCCCCTCAAGATGGAGCATAGATATCAATCATGCTCAGCTTGGACATACACTTCTGGAATGGGCCTCGTAGTAATGCCTTGGTGAATATATCTGCCGTTTGATTTTCTGAAGTAACATGAGATGTAGCAATGAATCCCTTCTGAATCATGTCACGTATGAAGTGACAGTCCACTTCAATGTGCTTGGTTCGCTCATGGAATGCTGGATTGTTTGAAATGAACAAGGCTGCCTGATTGTCACATTCTAAGGTCATAGGAAGTGGTACGTCTATACATAGATCTGTAAGTACAGCCTTTACCCACATCATTTCTGTGCTAGCCTAAGCCATAGCCCTATATTCAGATTCAACACTAGACCTGGCTACCACAGTTTGTTTCTTGCTCCTCCATGAGATTAGAGAATCTCCAACGTAAACTGCAAACCCAGAGGTGGACTTCCTGTCCTTGGGACAACCTGCATAGTTTGCATCTGCACATGCTGAGATAGAGATCCCCTTGCCTTTCTTGAATAGCAAACCTGCACCTGGAGATGATTTTAGGTACCTGAGTATCATATGTATTGCATCCATGTGAACCTGACGTGGTTGCTCCACGAACTGGCTCACTCGATTCATAGCAAAGGCTACGTCGGGCCTAGTGATCGTGACATACAACAATTTGCCTACCAGTTCTCTGTATCTTCTCCTGTCCACCTCCTCTATATCATCATCATATAGCTTCATGCTGGGGTCCATTGGTGTTGTAGCAGGCCGACACCCAAGCATTCCTGTCTCACTCAACAGGTCCGTAACATATTTTCTCTGTGCCATTACTAGCCCATACGGATTTCTGGCAAACTCCAGCCCCAGAAAATATCTAAGGACTCCAAGGTCCTTAGTGACAAATTCGATGCCCAGGTTTTCTTTCGCCTTCTTTATCCCATGTGCATCATCTCCTGTAATCAAGATGTCATCTACATAAACCATAATTGCAATAATACCTCTGCAAGTCTTCTGTACAAACAAGGAATGATCAGCATTAGATCGTTTGTATCCATGTTTTTCAAAGAGGTCTGAGAGCTTCTGGAACCATGCTCTGGGGCTCTGCTTAAGGCCATAGATAGCCTTATGAAGTCTGCATACCTTGGAACACTCCCCCTCAACAGCAAAACCAGGTGGTTGTTGCATGTAGACTTCCTCCTGTAAGTCACCATATAGGAACGCATTCTTCACATCCAACTGATATAGGGGCTACTCACGAGTAACAACAACGGACAACAAGATTCGTAGGGTAGAATGACGGGCTACTGGCGAGAATGTATCAAGATAGTCCACCCCGTATGTCTGTGTAAAGCCACAAGCAACAAGGCGAGCCTTGTATCCATCAATACTGCCATCCGCATTCTGCTTGACTGTAAATACCCACTTGCAGCTCACTGGGGACACATCTGCAGGTATAGGAACTAGACTCCAAGTTCCTCTAGATTGAAGAGCTGCCATTTCTTCCTCCATTGCTAGACGCCATCTACTGTCCTTCAGAGCGTCTTGGTAATTCCGTGGAATATCTACAACTTACAAGGCCACCACAAAGTTCTTGAAGTCCCCAGATATTCGATCAAATGATACAGAAGCTGTCAAAGGATATGTAGCGCAGCTTCTCTTCGATTTGTGTATAACAATAGGAACATCTAAATCAGTCAGGTCCTCATATGTCTTTTGCACCACATCCTGCTCAGAAACATCATTAGATCCATCAAGAGTAATATCTTCAGCACATAAATTAGGCGAGCTAGGTGATGAGTCATGACCATGAGCTGGAGTAGACCTGCGGGTATAATGAAATGGTAGTGGTGACACAGGAATAGAAGGTAGAGGAGCTGGTGGTGATGGTGGAGGTGGTGGTGGTGGCATTGGTGGTGGTGGTGGCACATAGATGGCATCGGTAGTAGATGGAGGTAGTTGTTGATCACCAGAGGATGAGAAATACATTACGGATTCAAAAAATGTAACATCTGCACTAACAATATACCGCCTGCGCAATGGATCAAAACACTTGTACCCCTTTTGAATTCTGGAGCACCCAACAAATACACACTTGACAACCCTAGGAGCAAGGCCTTAAATGTCAGTTTCGGTCACCATTTCGGTATCAACCAAAACAGAATTTCGATGGAATTTCGGTGGAATTTCGACCGAAATTTCGGTCATTTTTTGTACTAGGACCCCCATATTTCGGTCATTTCGATCGAATTTCGATTTCGACTGGATATCGATATTCAACAGAAATTCGACCGAATTTCGCTCAAATTTGAGGCCATGCCTAGGAGAGAGCTTGTCAGTACCTGGACACAACTGGTGAACAAAGGCAACCGAATCGAACACACGAGGAGTAAGGGAAAACAGATCCTTACCAGGAAATATAAGGGAGAAAGGAATCTGGTCACCTAGGACAGAGGACGGCATACGATTTATTAGGTAGCATACTGTGTGAACCGCGTCACCCCAGTAAGAATAAGGAGCATGACTCTGTATAAGAAGTGACCTGGTGACATCAAGTAAGTGGCGATGTTTCCTTTCAGCGATCCCATTTTGTTGAGAGGTATAAGCACAGGATGTCTGATGGATAATCCCTTGGGATGAGTAGTAATTGGCTAGGACATGAGTACACAATTCCAGGGCATTATCACTTCTCACAATTTTAACAGATGTGGAGGAAACATTACGAATCTCATTAAGAAAATGGATAATAATATTCCCTGCTTCAGATTTATTTTTCAACAAGAATACCCATGACACACGAGAGAAGTCATCCACAATAACTATATAAAATCTGTGTCCCTGATGATCAGGAACACGACTTGGACCCCAGATATCAATATGAAATAACTCAAACTTGGAGGTACTACTCCGACCCGGACGACTGGGAACGGTAGACCGGTGATGCTTTCCCAACTGACAAGCCTCACATTGGATGGATGTATGAGGCAGACTCTGGGGTAATACACGACGCAACTTCTGAAGCGGTAGATGTCCAAAGCGCAGATGCCACAGCATAGGAGATACGGGTCCAGTAGGTAGGGATGAAGTTCCAGCAAAGGGGGTCTGATTGAGGCGATAGAGGCCTCCTTGCTCATAGCCACGACCAATCACGTTGCCCGTAAGGATGTCCTGAAAAACAAGAGAAGATGGATCAAAAATTGCCCGACATTGTAAATCCTTTGTAATCTGACTGATTGATAATAAATTCATTGAAAATTCAGTTGCATGTAACACATTCTTGAGCTGCATAGAAGATGTCAGTCTAATCTCCCCCTGACCAGCAATTGGGGAATGTGTACCATTGGCAATGACCATTGTTCGGCCTGGAGGGATCTGAGTGCATCCTGTAAGTAAACTCTGATCGCCACATAGATGATGTGTGGCCCCCGAGTCCATAATCCAAGGTAAAGTATCTGATCTACTACTGGTAAATGCAAGTATGCTACCTGATGCACTGGTAGACGCAGAGGCAGATGCAGCAGCATCAGATTGACTCTCAGTAGTGGGTGCTGGGCCAGATGGGGGAATAATGCCCCTTAGACGGGCAACTAGATCATCGAACCGTTGATCCAAAGTGGCAGCAGATGGAGGCTCTATCTGCTCAGCGACTCGTGTAGATGCAGGAAATCCATGCTTAGAGTAGCATGTGTCTTTATTGTGTCCGACGCGATGGCAGTAGGTGCATGTTGGCCGAGTGCGGCCTCCTCTGCCATGAGGTCCACATCCACGGATCTGATGATGAAATCCACGACCCCTGTTGGCGGCCATGGCTGAAGTATTCTGATTCGTGGCCGTAGAAGGGACGGTGATGCAGCTCAGTCTATGAAAGGCTTCTTCCATGGGAGAAACAGTAGAATCGGCCAAGATCTGGGATCTTGCTGCCTCATACTCTGGATCAAGTGCAGCAAGGAAAACGCCCACCATAGTCGCATTCCGATATGTCTTCTGTTGCTCTGGTGTGGCTGTCAGAGGCATGAAGCTGTATAGCTTCTCGAACATCCCTCGCAGGGATGTGTAGAGTGAATGTAGAGGGCGACCATTCTGCTTTATAGTGAATATATCATGCTGGAGTTGCAGAATTTTTGTCTCATTCTTCGCCTGAGAGTATGTGGCCGCCAGAATGTCCCACATGTCTTTGGTCGTGGGCTGATGTAAAATATCATTGGCAATCTCGATAGCCAATGTTCCAGATAACCAGACTTTGGCGTATCGTCATCGGCCTCCCATGAGGCATTGGCTCCAGTCTTCTCAGCATGCTCTTCTTCGGTAAGAATATGCTTCTTACCAGTTGACTTCATCATACTCATGAACTGCATCGCCCACAGTTCATAGTTCGTACCATCCATCTTTACAATAGCCACTAGACCACGAAAGGCGCCAATAGATGGAATATCCGCCTTGCTTTCTGACATACTGGAAACCGAAGACTGGAGCGATTGACTGAAGATAAGATTCGTCTACACAGACATAGACGGGTTTAGTTGCATGTGTAGACCTCAAGCAACTAAACCCATATGGTTGACGGTGTGCGCTTTAGGGTTGATTCAAGAGCACACGCTTAGGGCTCTAAGGAGCCTGCTGGAACACGCAGGCACGCAAGAGCACAGGGGCGCCTAGGCGCGTGAGAGCGCGAGAGCACACTGGTGCGCAGGCGCACGAGGGCGAGCGCTCAGATGTGCAGGTGCAGAGGCTTGGAGCGCACAGGCGCACGTGCGGCGGAGGCGCAGGAGGCGCAAGTATGCGTCGGCGGCGGTGCGAGAGAGAGAGGCACGCGGGTGGGGTAGGGATAGGGATAGGGTTTCGAGAACTCCGATCTAGGATCGTCGCTCTGATACCATGTTGAGAAAAATAGAAGAGTTGTTTATTCCATCAGCCCTAGGCTCTCTTATATAGGAGAGTAGCCTATGGGTAAATTACATAAAGCATACGGCAAAAAAGGAAAATAGCAGAGAAATACAAAGGAACTAATATATGTTTACAAGAAAATCACTTAAGATTGTTTAATCTTTTGCAAAGAAGATCAGTTGATGTACCAGTTAGGATATGCAAGTGTTGGGATGTTGATCTGGCTAAGAGAGTGCGAGGACGGCCCAAGAAGTGTTGGAAAGAGACTATACGAAGGGATCTTAGTTTTTTGGATGTAAGCTCGGGATTGACCCAAGATAGATCTCAATGGAGGCGAAAAATCCATGTAGGCGGCCCAACTTAATAGTGGGAAAAGGCTTTGTTGTTGTTGTTGTTATAACCCATATTTACTCAAATTTTTAAATACATAAATAGTGATATAAATGTAAAATTCTATTATACATATATTATTTGATTCATGTATATATCCCTCTAAATTTGACTGTCAATAAAATTCTTCTCCCGGGCGAAGCATGAGTATCTATTATTAACTTTATGTTACATGTACAAACATTATGTCAAGAACGTATATTGGTAATATGCTCATTACAACTGACTTCTTTTAGAATTTTGTATGTGGGTATGTGTGTGTGAATCGCGAGCTTTACTCATGCAAAGCATAGGTGTACACTAGTATAAGCATAGGTGTACACTAGTATCACAGAGTGATGCATCAAATCTTAAAATGATCAAAAATAGGAAACATACCAGATATAAAACCATACTTACATTTTGCTTAAGATAGTAAGTCCATATATCTAGTGGCAACAAAAATGAAATACAAATTGGTAAAGATAATTGTAGAAAATGGTAGTATGGAAATTAAGACCAACAACAAGCATAGAACATCAAATTTGCACGGTTCAAGATAGACAGAATGACCATCCTACCCCCATGGGAGTAGCGTTTAAATGGTCATGCTTCCTCATTGAACTTTCTCATTGAAACCTGCAATGCATGACCCTTTCTGTAAGCTCCACTCACATCAACTTTCTCTAAGTAGGTGACTTGGGCCAAATGCATGAATGCTTTACACAATAGACGGGTCTTCTGTAATATCCAATTATCCTATTAACTTGGCCCATCACAGTACTCTCACGATAATTTTTTTTAAGAGAAAAGGGTGAATCGTCGAGCAGACGCCCACCCAAAAACTTTATATTCACAAAGCGTCGTAATAAAATTACGAAGACCAAGAATTCCATAAGATCACGGCATGCTCTATAATGTTCACTACATCCAATCTTTTTTTTTGAAGTCTAAAAGGTAGGGGGAAATACTCGATGGTGTCCGCCCCATGATTATTTATTCCAAAAATATAAGTAAATACAAGGAAAAAAAACAAACCAAACATCGACCCCACAGAGCCACTACAACACCCAGTCTTCAACCATGCGTTTGGCAAACGCCCCCACGTTCTCCTTATAAAATCTTTGACCCGAGAACAACAAGTCATTCCTTCCTTGCCAAACCGCCCATAGAATAGCCATGGGATAGAGCCGCTCCCACCTCGGTCTGGTCACTACATCCAATCTTTCATCACAAAGAACACCCCAACCCTGACCAACCACATGGCCGATAAAATGGTTACAACACATATCCTTATCAAGCTCATCCCAACACATTGTTAATCCATGAATCCCAAAAAAACAAAGTAGCACTCAACAAAACCATGTCCATTCAGTACACCCCGCACCTCCCTAGGTGTGGCACATAAAAAGATTAGGTGATCGGCATTCTCATGCATCTCCATGCATCACTGGCAGGACCCTCCATCTCATGAAAGAACCTTGCCCTACGAGCCTAAGTCATCAAACGGTCCGACCTAGGGATGCAAACAGATGTCAATATCTACGTATCTAATCCACCACCGTATCAATTTTATACAGAATTTGACATCATTATCCGTATCCATTATAAAATGGATAATGATATGAATATCACTTTGATATCTGCAAATATTTGTATATGTATCCATGTATATGTTTCCATATATAAATATAGTTGTAAATTTAGTTTTAATCATATATAACATAATTTTATAAATTCTTTCACCATGTTTGGTGTAATTACTGTGATATAAACTCATTTAATATATTTATACCATGTGCATTCCATACAATAAAATTGTATACCTTCTTTCATCATATTTGATATAGTTATTATCATATAAGCTCATTTAATATATTTATATCATGTATAGTGGGAGAAGGCTTAGTACATTTTTATAGTACATCCAATACATGTATATTTAAGCGAATATATAGAGTATTTCTAATATTCTTCGTATGCGATCAATATCCGCTCTACATTCGTATCTGTATCCCAGTTCCTGAGCAAGAACCTTAATGAGTAATGATGGCCCCAACTATCACACGTGAAACATTGAGGCATTGTCAAATGGGTCCTTGCAAGAAATCCTTGAACATTGCATCAGAAGCATTGTAGCCCCAATCGTGGACATTTTTGGTGACTCACCAGAACCTACCCCCTGCAGCCTCTTCCTCCCTTCATTTTTTCATCAGAAGCATTGGCTTCCTTACATCAAGACAAGTGATCAGATTGGTGATATTTTTACAAAGAGTGCACAACATGAAACTTCGAGAAAAATGGGGGAAAGTTGGGCATGATGTAGGATATGTATGCCCAACTTGAGAGAGGACTTAAGTTTACTTGTGGACGGGTAAATGGATCATGGGTCAAGATCCATTTACCCTCATTTTTGTCTTATGTGTACTATTCTCGATGCAGAGAAGTTTCTAGAAAAAAAAACATGTCCCTCATCTGTGGTTAGGGCAAAAGAGGTCACCATAGTTTTTTCTCGCCATACGAGAGTTTACATGTAAACCTAATGTAAAATTCTGGGTTTGATTATCTTTAAGTACAAATGAAGGGCCTCGATTTTTTTCAATTGCATATTTTGCTTGTCTCCCGTTAAGATTCTCCCAAGTATGGCATCGCATCTTGCAAACTGTGAGTTGGATTTCAACCTTTTGGCTTGCCTTCTAAGATGTTTTTTATTTTAAACTCTTACGGAGTGTTCACATTCAGGATGAAATACCTTAAAGTATGTTACCCGCTGATGTTATTGTGTTAATTGATAAGAATAGAGATGGAGTAAATGAGAAGCTTGAGGTATGGAGACATGCATTGGAGACTAAAGATTTTGTATAAGTAGGGCTAAGACTGAATATAAGAATGCACTTTTCATGGATGCAATGGCGAAGAAATCAAGGTGAAGATTGATGACGATAACATTCAGAAGAGATATTCTTTTAAATGCTTGGGATATATTTTGCACCATGATGGGAAAATTGATGGAGATGTTACAGATAGAATAAATGCAGGTTAGCTAAAGTGGATAGGAGCCTCCAATGTTCTTTGTGATAAGAAAATTCTTTTGAAAATCAAAGGAAAATTTTACAAAGCAACAGTGTGACATGTTATGCTATATGGATCTGAATGTTGGCTTGTGAACCATAGACATGTGTAGAGAATGACAGTAGCAGAAATGAAAATGTTAAGGTGGATGTGTGGATACACAAGTAAAGATCGTATTCGGAATGATGTCATCAGAAGGAAAGTTGGTATAGCTCCGATCGAGGATAAGATGCGAGAAAATCGTTTAAGGTACTTTGGCCATTTGCAAGGGAGCTCAGTTGATGCACCGATGAGAAGATGCGAGTTTTGGGATATTAAGCTGGCTAAAAGAGGGCAAGGAAGGCCCAAGAAGTGTTGGAATGAAACTATATGAATGGATTTAAATTTTTTTTTGGAATGACCCAAGATAGATTTGAATGGAGGCAAAGAATCCATGTAGCCGACCCTACTTAATGTGGGAGAAGGCTTTGTTGTTGTTGTAGACTCTTACAGACTGTTCGAGGCTTCATGTTTCATTGGCTTATTTCATTCTTTTTTTCTGGAAAAGCATGGCCTTTTTCCTCATTTGAGTTAGCCTAGTGCCAGATTAAGTTTGTATTTCGAAATGAGTAACTTCTTGACAGTAACAATGGTTCTTTCTCATTTTGTTGTAGGAAACATCCAAA
Organism: Ottelia alismoides; assembly: GCA_037367405.1. Classification (NCBI taxonomy): domain Eukaryota; kingdom Viridiplantae; phylum Streptophyta; class Magnoliopsida; order Alismatales; family Hydrocharitaceae; genus Ottelia; species Ottelia alismoides. The sequence continues at coordinate 26,699 of JAZKJV010008505.1, forward strand.
GAACATTACGTGGAGCACTAGCAATTCTTCAAACTTAATTCCTTGTCATCCTAGCAATCCATGTAGAGATTCATACCTGCGGCAGCCCATCTTCACCAGAACAGAAATCATGCTTCTCCGTGTCTTCTCCAACTGTCTCTGCAACATCAGCCACACTTGCAACAACGTCTTCATTGTCCCATTGTAAACTGTTACCCCGATTGTCCATTTCCAACTCCATGCCGATGTTATCATAACACGAAACACCACCATATTCCCCAGAACTCCCTTTCAATTCGATGTTCCCTCTCCCACCATTTTCAACAAATCCACCATCATCCCTAGTCGTTTTGGTCAGACATCCCTCCTCAGGCTCTCCATCGGACTCCAGGCATATCAGACCACCAGTCCCTGCCAGTGTCCAAAACAAGAAGCATATCAAATTCAGCAAATCACAGCAGAACACGTTCAAGATAGAGGGATCGAAGAGAAATGTGAGCCTAACCTAAATCCATGTAATGGAAGAACTAGTCGAGATTAGTACTCAAACTAAAATTGAAAGGTATTATTGCACGATCTAAAATACTACCTGGCAGTGGCAAGTATAAGTTTCTGGGAACTGAAATGATGTTATGCTCTATTGGCATTCCTAGAAGTCCTAATGGAGTTAAGTTCAGTGCAAAATTAATCTAACTTTCTAATATAAATCTTTTCATAACTATTGCGATTCACTCAACACATATAAGTCAATTTTCATAATGGAATCTCTGTAGCAATGGTTAGCCAACTAGGCGGATGTCTGACTATGCAGTGCAGGAGCGTGACCAAAGAAAAGGTTACGTATATGTATATATATATATATAGAGAGAGAGAGAGATACACACATATATATACATATATATATGTATAATATCTATTAAAAGTAAGATGCCACAGAAATTGAATTGGCAGTTTTATCTTGATCGTGTATTTACAAATATATAAAAATACACGTGTTAAACATAATTTTCGTATTTAAAATGATTATGATTTACATTAACCGAATTTTTTATATAATCGCATTCGGATAGAAGGCCTGCAATTGAACTCACCGGGAATTCCGTTGGACGGGGCACGGGCGAAGCTGCAGGGGGCGAGGGTGGAACTGAGCCCTATTGTGGCAGGGCGGGAGGGGATCGGAGTCTCGGGGACGAGGACCGGGGAGTGCTCGAAGAGGCTTTGGGGACACGTTGGCTTTCGAGGAGTGGGATCGTCGTCGTCGTCCAAAACGAGGACTTGCGAGAAGGAAGGAGGCGGCGGCGCGATTGGGATGCCGCTGAGCTCCGCAGTGGGGGACGTGTAGTTGGTGGGGAGGGGAGAGGGGGAGAGATGGCCGTCGCCGCCGTCGTCGGAGGAGGGTATCTCGACGGCGGAGATGGGGCGTGGGAGGGGATGCATCTGCGGTGGAACTGCTTGGGAGTTGGCGGTGGTGGGAAAGGGAGGGTTTTTGCCAGGGAGGGGGTTGGGGAATTTGAGTTGGTGGCGTTGAATCTTTTCGCGGTTATTTTGAAACCGAATCTTACGGAAAACGATGGATTCCGGTAATCTTAGGGTGCCTTTGGTTTGTGGATAATCCGGTTTGTGTGTTTGGTTGGTGGGTTAAGGGTTGGAAGGGTTTGTGTGATGTGATTGTATTGAATTTTGAAAAAGTTTGTAGTTATTATGATATGATTGTATTGAAATTTGAAAAAGTGGGTGGTTGTTGTGATGTGATTGTATTAAAGTTTGGAATAGTGAGTAGAAGTTGGGTATTTTATGATTTTTAGATGATATGATGGTATAATATATAATTTTTTTGATGGGAATGGAGTGGGCCCCGCTAGTGGGTTAAAAGTGGGAGTTTTTGGGGGTTATCCACCCAAAGTGGGGGGTAACCCCCCAACCAAACGCACCCTTAACGAAATGGTTTGATTGGGATAAATTATGTAATCAAATTCATTAGATTATTATATTGAACGATGATATCATTATTATTTAAAATCAGATTAAATTAGATTAAATTAGATTAGTAAGGAAAAAGTAATTGAATTGGCTAATCAAACTGAAATGAAATAAAAATGTATATAAATATACACTTAAATATACTTCAAATATAAATAAAATACATAGATAAGTATATATTTCATACTATACATTAAATAGTTTTTGTATGCACCATCAAATGTCATTATATCACCTCTATATTGTTTGGACTAGATGCCTTGTATCATGATAGTAGTTTGATTATATTTAAAACCTATTACATGTAATAGGTTGTGTTATAATAGTTGATTATGAGTTTAAATAGACAACAAAAAGTCATAGGTCCAACATCCGCTACTAGCATTATTTTTAATTAAATTAAAAATTAAATGTGGTTCGACTTAGGTTGAACCTGGGTAAAGCATATTAAAAATAATATGATGAATCGATGGGTTAATTAACTTTTGAATATTCGAACCGAACCGGTTAATTGGACTGATCCATGCTCAGTTCATTAGTCGAACCGATCGCTCCGATTTGATTTTCAAAACAATGCTTTTGGAGAAAGAAACATGAATCTCCATGCATCAAGTGTATGGAAAACTCATGTTAAGAGTGCAATGCATGTTAGAAAATGCAATGAGTATAAATAGATGTCTGATGATTGAGTAAATACGTGGAGTTACACAAAAATATTTCTTTCGAATGTGCATGATGTTTTTTTATTTTTTCCATTTTTGATCAATATCAAATGTGTAACTTCGTAGTTGATAAAAAAATATTTTTGTTGAGTATTGAATCAAACTAAGAGCTTAATTAAATACGTGGTTGATAAAAATATGTTTTTATTGGGTATTTATATTGCTAATATTGTATGGATTTAAATTATATTAATAATATGTTTCTATATAATAATTATCCAAAACATTATTTTTAATTAGATTACGAATAGCATTATTTTTATCCAAAACATTGCTTATATTACCAGCAGCATTATTTTTATCTAAATCAAAAATTAAATGTGGTTCAACTTCGGTTAAAATGTTGAACCAATGGGTTGCTTAAATTTTGAACATTCGAATCGAATCAGCAAGAACTGGTTAACATGACCAGTCCATGCTCGGTTCATTGGTCGTACCGATCGGTCATGTCTGGTTTTCAAAACATTACTTTTGGGGAATAGAGATAAATGCTACTTTCTTGTTTTGATTGTACATAAATCTTCATGCATCGTGCGCATAAGAACTAATACTAAGAGTGCCATGCATGTTGGAAAATGCAACGAGTATAAAGAGAAGTTTGATGATTGAGTAAACATGTGGAGTTGTAAGAAAATATTTCTTTCGGATGTGCATAATGTTTGTTGTATTTTTTTCATTTTTGTTCGATATCACATGTGTAGTTCCGTAGTTGATATAAAAATTATTTTTGTTGAGTATTGGATCAAACTGAGAGTACTATTAAATGCATGGTTGATAAAATTATATTTTTATTGAGTGCTTATATTACCAATACTCTACATATTTAAATTGTATTAATAAGGGTAAAATGAGGTTATCCCCTGGGGAGCTAGCTTGGCTCTCCCTGCCCCATTTTCTCCAAATTTATATTTTTAAAGAATGCTTCTGTGGATTTTCATCATTAGATCCTTATATTATGTTATTCAAATTATGTGTGAAATAGAGACTCTTGCAGCCTCCATCTAGACGGGGTCGATTTCAATAATTTTGTGATCATTAAAAAATAATTGTCTTAATGGAGGTCGTAGGAGTCTATGTTTCTCACGAAACACGAAAGGAATAATATAGGGATAGAGTGATAATTTTTCACTGATTATTTTTTAAAAAAACAAAAAAAAAACAAGAGAAAATGATATGAGGAGAGCCAAGTTAGCTCCCTTTAGGGGCAGCCCATTTTTTCCAGTTAAAAATATGTTTCTATCTAATAGTTATCTGAAACATTACTTTTAATTAAATTATGAATACTATTATTTTATCAAAATAATATTTATATTACCAATAGCATTATTTTTAATTGAAATAAAATTTAAATGTGGTTCAACTTTGATTGAACATGGTTAAAACAGGTTAAAAATAATATGATGAACCGGTTGGTTGATTAAATTTTGAACATTCAAATCGAATCAGCGAGAACTGATTAACCGGACTGGTCCATCGGTCGGTCCGGTCTGGTTATCAAAACGTTGCTTTTGGGGAACAAACATAAATGTCATTATAGTGATTTGATTGCCCATAAATCTTCATACATCATATACATGGGAACATGCTCTGAGTGCACTGCATGTTAGAAAATGCAATGAGTATAAAGTAGGTGTTTGATGATTGAGTAAACATGCAAAGTTGTAAGAAAATTTCCGAATGTGCTTCATGTTTGCTGTACTTTTTTCCATTCGTGTTCAATATCAAATATATAATTATGTAGTTGATAAAAAAAATTTGTTGAGCATTGGATCAACGAGAACTGATTAAATGCAATGTGTTGGTTGATTAAATTTTGAACATTCAAATCGAATCAGCGAGAACTGATTAATCGGACCGGTCCATCGGTCGGTCCGGTCCGGTTATCAAAACGTTGCTTTTGGGGAACAAACATAAATGTCATTATATTGGTTTGATTGCCCGTAAATCTTCATACATCATATACATGGGAACTCATGCTCTGAGTGCACGGCATGTTAGAAAATGCAATGAGTATAAAGTAGGTGTTTGATGATTGAGTAAACATGCAAAGTTGTAAGAAAATTTCCGAATGTGCTTCATGTTTGCTGTATTTTTTCCATTTGTGTTCGATATCAAATATATAATTATGTAGTTGATAAAAAAAATTTTGAGCATTGGATCGAACTGAGAATATTATTAAATGTGTGGTTGATAAAAATATGTTTTTATTTAGTATTTATATTACTAATATTGTATAGATTTAATCTATATTGATAATATGTTTCTATCTAATAATAATTCAAAACATTGTTAATATATGTTTCAAATTATTTTAAAATAGTTTTTGATATATTTATTTATTTATACGGACTTTGCAAACTATCGTCTGTAGGGGTGTAATCGAACCGAACCTGAGCGAACCGACCCAGGTTCGGTTCGGTTCGATTAGCATGCTTTTAGGGTTTGGGTTCAGTTCGATTCGATAAAATAAAATTGTGTTCAGGTTCGGTCCGGTTCGATTAAGGTTCGTAAAGGTTCGATTCGGTTCGTTAAAGGCTCGTTTTGGTTCATGTCATAAATGTTTGGTTCGGTTCGTTAAATGTCCGTTTTGGTTCAGGTCGTTAAGGCTCGGTTCGGTTCGTTAAAGGTTCGTTTTAGGATGAACATTATGATTTTGAATTCTTAAGCTTTCATTGCTACTCAATATAAGAAACTACAATATAAAAATCAGTTCTATATAGAAACAAATATCAATATAAAGACCAGTTCATGAATGGCTTGATACAGGAAAAAATGCAGCTGAACTCCAAGAAAATCATATGCAAGAGATGGTAGACATACCTGTTTGACGAAGAGAGGCGAGTCCCCGCTGCTATGGAGGATGCGTGATGCGTTGTTGTTCCTGAGGAGGGGTCGGTCGTTCACCACCAACTGTCGTTGATGTGTCAGCCGGCCGTCTGACGTTGCTAGGCAGGAGGGGAGGTTGGTTGGTTCACGGCCGCTATTGTGGAGGAGGAGAGGCGTGCAGGTTGGCCTTCGCTGCTACGGAGGAGATGAGGTCGGTTGTCGTACGCCGCTGCGATGGAGGGGGAAGAAGATGGAGAGTGGGTAAGGTCCGTGAGGGAGAGGAAACAAGAGAGGGAGGGGGGGGCAGCAATGTCTGTCTCGTGGTATGGCCGTATGGGTAATGGGGGGAGATTAGAGTTTCACATGTTTTTGGAATTGGGAAATTTTCATATTCCATCCCGTATCTATCATAAGTTTGAAATTTTTTAAATAACCCCTTAATTTTTGAAGAATCAAACATAAGATATGATATAAATATCGTGGGATTTGTTACTTTGGTATAAGCTCCAAATTCTTAGATAATATTTATATATATGTGTGTGTACATTTACATATATATATATGTATGTATGTATATATATCGAACTTTTAACGGACCGAACCTGAGCGAACCTATGATTTTAAGGTTCGGTTCGTTTATTTAATCGAGCCTAAACTTGTGTTCATGTTCGGTTCGTTTAATTTCAAACCGAATCTGAATCGAACTTTTAGCGAGCCGAATCTGAGCGAACATCGAACTTGAGAATTTTTTGACAGTCCTAATCGTCTGCTAGTTTTTAACATGCATATTTTATTATATCTAAATTTTCATCAATTAATATTTACTATAAATTTTTAAATTTCATCTTTAAAATTCCCGACCTTGTGCATGTATACATTATTATTTAAAATATACATTGAAATTAGAAGTTGACAAGCATAATAATTATATTAAAAGATTCTTATCTCGTCAATGTAATCACACGTATTTATATGTTGGACATGTCAAAAAAATGAAGATCAGACATATGTCAATTGGATCTGTAGTAAACTATACTTTTTATTTTTAAATCTTTTTGTTAGCCCATCTTGCTGATGGACTTAACTACGCATATTAAAAATTCATCTAAATTTAAAAATCATCATTTTAAAAAAATCTATTCAAAATTCCAACCTACATTTAATAGTCTTATTTATGATAATTGCATGTCGGATCTCATGGAATTAGACATTTATATATATGACATTTGAAATATCATAAATAAAAAATTTGTCATTTTTACATCATTTTAACAAATATAACCTAGAGGTTGTCGAGTCACAAGTCCTATCCCTATGTGGTTCCGGACACATTAATAATCCAAATGTCTTAATTGAGCTCAAAACTTTGATTTTGTAAAGACAAGTTTGAAATTCATAATCATTCTACCTTCTTTATTTTTCTTTTCTTCATTTTCTTTGCACCACAAGTGTTTGCTAAAAGCTAGCAAAGCTAAGTATAGGGGTGATTTAGCCGAAAACAGGTGGTCTTAAGTTCACACAAAGCGTGAACTCAGTCGGTGTGTCGACCACACTAAATCCGGACTAAAGTCAACAATGAACCCACAATCAAATATCAATCAATGAAAAATAAGTGTGGAGTCAAATTTATTTTTAACTCTGCACAAATGATGTAAAGGGTAAGTATGCAGAGAGTTCGAACACAGGGAGCAAACAGTGTAGTCCTAGCAAAAGCTAAGTGTGTGAGTGTGTGAAGTGTCTACACAAGCAAGCAAGTACAATTTTTGTGGGTTTTAATTTTTAATTTTTTTTTATTTAATTTTTAATTTTGTATTTTGATTTTGATTTGTTTGATTTTTATATTTTATGTTTTATATATTTTTTTTTCTTTTTCAAATATTGGAAAGTAAATGCAATATAGTAAAAGGCAAGGTAGAATACTTATAAAAATGCACAAAAATGCTCAAAAATTCAGAAAATAAATGTTTTTGGTATTTTTAAGGTTTTTTACTGTTTTTGTGATTTTTGGGGGTTTTTCCAGATGTTTTTGATATTTTTAAAGTCTGAAATAAGGCAAAACAGTGGAACTCCGGCTGGCTGTGACGAAAATGCAATTTAAAATTAGCAACCAGTAGCAAAAATAATTCACACTATTTTTCTAATAAAGAGAATAAAACAAGTGACAAACAGAAGCTGAGTTTATATTTTTTGGATTTTTCTACTATTTTTTTATATTTTTTTTGAAGTTTTTAAGAGTTTTGAATTTTTTAGTGTTTTTCTTTTGAGATTTTTAATGATTTTTGGACTGACACTAAAATAGGATAAAATAGACACTAGGTAATTTTTTTGGAATTTTTAGAGGTGTTTTGATATTTTTTTGGTATTTTCTAAGGTAGACAGTGCACAAAATGAGAGTTTTTTATTTTTAATAAATATAAAACTAAAATAAAATCAAAAACTAAATAGGTGGCGTGAAAGTATAGGTGCACAGGAGCTTAAGCCTATTTTTGTGGGGTTTTTGGAGTTAAAATGATATTTTAATTAATTAGAACAAGACTCCAATCATCAAACAGTGCTGGCAAGGGCATAAGTGCAAATATTGAAACAACCAGGGGCATACATGCAATTTTCCACAAAATATTACACTAGAACTTGCATTTACTGGACTAAATATAAATAACAAAACCCGGAGGGGCCTTAGCGCAAAATGCCCAAGCCGAACACGTGCGAAACACGCGCCTGGCAGGGACCTAAAGGCAATAACCGAAACTATCAGGGGCATACATGCAAATATCCCAAATGTTTAACACTTAATACAAAAGTTCTGGGACTAAACCGAAATACCCCAAAGGCCGAGGGTCTGACTGCAAAATGGCCACACACCTCACGCGCACGGGCATGTGAGATGACGTGGCCGAGGACCTTTTTGTAAATACGTAAAAGTTCGGGGGCCTTAAGGTAAATTTTACAAAACTATTTAAACTGCCGAGGAAAGTTTTAGTACTAATATAAAATACAAAAACGCTTGGGGTGGTTTTTGCAAAATACCCAAGCAAAGGCGCGATCAAACGGTGGGGATCATCCCACTTATCCACGTGTCGATGCGAGGCGCGCCGATACCCCTTCGGAAGCGGAGGGCTGAGATTAGATCTCAGCCCCTGATCTGACGGTGCCTGGGGCCTTCAATCGGACGGTGGCTGTGCTCCACGAAGAACAGAGGCTGATCGAACGGTAGCAGAGGTCGAGGGAGGAGCGCGGAGGAGCTCCGGTCTGGCGAACTTCTCCGAGCTCTTCCGGCCAACCACGGCGACGCTGGAGCTTTCAAGGTGGCCGAGGATGCTCCTGCAGGTGTGGGCTGACGTCTGGAGGCTTCAAAATCCACCGGCGAACACCGGTGCTCTCGCACGGAGGTGGCGGAGCTGCGAGGCTCCAGGTGCTCCGGCGAGAGGGCAAAATAGCTCCAGGAGCTTCAATGTACTTCAATACCTGCACCAAAACGTTAGAGAGGTCGAGGGCAAAATGCCTCGACCTCGGGTGGCTCTCAAAGTGAACGGGGAGGCGCAATAGGATCTCGCCGGAGTTGCGCTCCGGCGAGGTGATCGATTAGGTGATGGCGATGATCGATTCGACTGAGAATGATGGGGAAAATGATCCTAGAACTAACGGGAATAAAATGGGGAAGGAAATGGGATGGATGGCAACCTCGATGGCCAATGGCCAGAGGGAGTATACCTCACGGGGGTCGACCGCCGGAGGTGGTGGAACGCGCCCAGATCGCTCGCTGCGCCTCCTCGAAGGTGTGGAACCAGGAGCTGTCACCTCCAGGTGCTCGAGCACGACCGAAGGGGCTTGGATCTGTATGGAATGCGGTTCAACCCGAGGAAGGAAGAAGGGGGGTTGTATTTGAAGGGTGAAAATCGCGTGAGTTCGAGACGAGATCACGGGTGGTGGAAGGAGATATGGGGAGATCTGAGGCGTCGGCGATGGAGGTGATTGATCGAGGAAGAGGTTTCGTGAAGGAAGCGGCCGCAGAAGATGAGCGGCGCAGCCTCGAAAAAGGCGCGAAGACAGGGGGAAAGCGTCGCGCGCTACGGGCTGAGAGGAAGAAGACAGACTGTTGACCCGCTGGTCAACAGTCGCAAGCTCCTGGTTGGTCCACGTGGACCAACCAGGAAAAAGAGAATAAAAAATAGTTTTATTAATAGAAATAAATCGAATTAAATTAAAGTTATAAAATGAAAATTATTTGTTATTTTATGTAATATTTTATTATGATTTTTATTTATTTTTATGATACATCTTTCTACAAGTTTACATTTATACCCTTATAGGTATCTATATCTATGTATTTGAGTATTTTATTTTTATTTGTATATTTTTATTATTTTTATTTAGTATTTTATAAAATTGTAGAATACTTTTATATACATAAATATATTTTTATTTTATTTTTCTGATTTATTTTGTATATTTAATAAAATAAAAGTGTTTTATACAGGTATAAGTATATGTAATGTATCTATGTATTGGATTTATACAAGTATGTTTATTTTTGTTTTGATTTAGGTTTTTATTCTTCTCTTAATGTATATAATTATTATAAGTATTATTTACAACATTATAAAAATATAAAAATGAATAAATAATAAATAAAGAATAAATTGAATATTTTATTCAGTATAGGTATACAACAGGGGTCCAAAACTCAACTTTCAGACCGTAGCTCCGCCAAATGCGAAACTACCACCATTGGGTAGATTATTTTATTCTATATACAATTAAAGGTGAGTACACTGCATTTGGATTTGTCGTTTGTGAGATACGGGTCTGGGAAGTTGGGATTTTGGATTCTTATTCAGACCATATCTTTTTATCTGTACCTTCTTTTTCTGTGAAATCAATTTTGTCTTTTTCTTTATGAAATTATCTACAACTTTCATGTACAAGGTTTCTTCATTTGATGTACAAAAAGTGGAACCAAAAATAGGTCCCAAAATGAATAAAGAATGAATAGATTGTATAGGTATTTTCTCTGTGATTCTGACCTTATCTCCCCCTACTTTATTCCTTGTCGACCTATTCATCAAGATGCCTAGGTCTCGGGGGTTTTGGGTCATAAAATATTTACAATATTTTATTCTTTTTCTTTTCTTTATTTATTCTATAATTTTGGCCTTAATTACAGTAATTTATACACAATCTGAATGCAAGTGTATGGATGCTAAGATGATGGTTTTAATGCTATTTACAGGCATTTGCTAGGGTTTTTGGTGCCAAAATGATAGAATAAAGATGATGAAATGTGTATTCATCATCCCCCTATACTTTACCTTTGCTAGTCCCTAGCAAACACATATGCAATATGTGCAAAAAGAAAAATGAAAGGAAAGAAAAAGAAGGAAATTAGATTAAGTTTAGTTATCGAACTTGTCTTTGCAAAATCAAAGTTTGGAGCTTAAGTCGGACCTTTGAAATTTTAGTGCGGTCGGAACCTTAATGAGAACCAAGTTTGAAATCCAACAGTCCTTGAGTATCTCAAAACTCTGTCCAAGTCTCCTCAATAGCCAGGTCAGAAATACTTCAACTCATACGCAAACTCTTACGACTATGAGTCTGACTCGTACAGTGTAAGTGATATGTAGCTCCTCACCTCAGAAGTGACAAAGAAACAACCTCCCCCAACCTGGTAACTCTAATGCCTCAGTCTAGCAACTCTTTCCTCGAGAAGCGGGGTATTCCCTTCTAAGTTCAAGTACAACCAGCTCAAGAAGAGGGGGAAGAAGTATAGACTTTTGGAAGCTCAGCCAGTGTAGCTAAGTCTCCCGCTGCAAGCTTCATGAGATGTAACATGGATACCATAAGCTTTTGCTTTATTGGACTATATACACTCCGGTGGGGTTATTAAATTTTCAATCCGACCCACCACTTTTTTGGAGTTCTTTTTGCATTTTTTTTTTCAATTGCATCTGTACAACATATCTACATGGTGCAGCATATATACAAGAAATTTTCCTCTTGAGCCAGTAGACTATCCCTCTTTTGAAGCTTTATTGCAACCCACGGCTTCTGTCTTTAGACTTCATCACCACTAGACCAAGTTGAGGTGCACTTCCTTCACTATAAGAAGAAGAGAGGTTCCGCCTAGAAGTACTACCCTCATATGCTACCCCAAGCCAAAGGAAACTGCCTCCTCACCACCTCATCCGTGGAGAGCTATGTGAAAGGTGCAGGTGTCCAAGTTAGGTCATTATCAACAAGAGTCGTGCGTGTGCTCCGAAATACTCTACTTAGGCAGTCAAGAATCCATTGAACCAAGTCCTGTGATCCTCAAAGAATTAAGTCAACTAGACCTGAAGTACCTCAAACCCAGTTCCTATAAGGTTCCTGTTGTTAGGTATATTATAAGGTCCAATCAAGCTCCAATCTTCGGATTTTACTTAGACTTGTTCAACTATCAAACTCAATCCGAAAAATGCTCATGCCATGCGAATGCAGAAAATATTTTTGTGATGCAGTTTTCAAGGATTTTGAACTTTTTATGGATTTTTGAAAAGATGATGATGATGCAGATGCATATGCTTTTTTTTGTATATTTTTTTTTCACAAAGATTTTTCAAATGTTTTTGGATTTTAGTTTTGCAAATGTTTTTGGGCTTTTTGAAAACAAAAAGATTTTGGCTAGAAACTGGGTGAAAACTATGTACACGGGAATGCTTCTTATATATACAAGAAGTGGATTTTAAGAATTTACAGGGTAAGTGGTCAATTTTATACATATATATACATATAGTGAATTTTTGGTGTGATGTGTATATTCCTCAAACTTATTGAAAACAATTTACACCAAATTTTGAAAACTATAGTCCAAAATAGTTTTTACAAACATTTTGCACATATTTGAAAATCATTTTGCAAAGGCTCTTCAAACAGTATATATAGGTTTTTCAAATCATTTTTGCAACCATTTTTCAAACCATTTGCAAATCATTTTTCAAACATTTTATTTCACACAAAGAAAAGAAATTTTTACAAACCACACATTTTTACAAAGGTTGAAAACATGTAGCAAAATATTTTCCAAATAGTTTTCAATAGATTTTTCACAAAGATTTTCAAAATATTTTTCAAACATTTTGGAGAAACGTTTTTACCTGATTTATTAATCAGTATATACAAAAAGAATTTGAGGAATAATCACATCTTTTTATTAAGGATTTTTAATGAATTTTAAAGAATTTTTAGCCATATTTATTAGGAAAATACGAAAGTACGAGTTATGGCTAAAGTATATACACAGTATATACGACCCCCCTATACTTAGCTTGAGCTATGTCCTCATAGATCGGAGAGAAAAGAGAAGACATAACTCGTACTAAGTATAGACAAGTCTAAAGAATAAAGGAATAAATAGATGAATCAATGAATCAGAAGTTGACCGTCCCCCCTATACTTAGGATCAAATAATCCTAAGTATAGCAGACTGTATACAACGCAGGGAGGGTCAAGGGTGGGAATGAACAGATCGTACTCAGATTGTCTCCCCCTATACTTAGGGTAAGATATCCCTAAGTATAGACAAGAAGAGGAGACAATGGAGAGGATCGAAAAGAATAGAACAACTCGGGGTGCACACCCCCCTATACTTAGGACAAAGTACGTCCTAAGTATGGATACTGTCTACAAGGGTGGCAACTTATTGATAGATTAAGAAAACAGAAAAGGAAAAGAAGAAAAGAAGAAAATAAATTAACAGACGAAAGAGTGATATGAACAGATGGTTTGTACAGCGGAAGATGGAAGTGATCACCATGTATGAGATGCAGATGATATGAGTCAAAGAACACATCTCATACCAGAAGAATGGGGGCAACGTCCATGGTCGGCGGATCATGATCGCGATATAGCTTTAGGCGTTGACCATTGACGCGGAAGGTGGACGAAGATGACGGTTCGGATATATCAATACTGCCATTGTCATGTACCTTCCTAACCACATATGGACCTTTCCACTTGCTCTGCAACTTCCCTGGGAATAATTTCAACCTGGAATCAAACAACCATACTTTCTGATTTGGCTCAAACTGTTTATGGCTGATATGCGAATCGTGCCATGTCTTCACTTTTTCTTTGTACTGTAGGCTGTTGGAAAAGGCTGTGTCTCTTAGTTCCTCCAGGGCTGCCAATTCTGCTCTTCTTTGGTCTCCTATACTCTCTGGATCTAAGAGTAACTCAGTAACTGCCCAAAAAGATTTATGCTTGATTTCCACTGGCAAATGGCACGGCTTGCCATAGACGAGACGAAAAGGAGATGTCCCCAATGGATTTTTGAAAGAAGTCCGATAGGCCCATAGGACCGAGTCCAAAAGTTGTGACCAATCCTTTCGGTCTGGGCGGACAACTTTCTGCAAGATCGTCTTTATCTCCCGATTCGATACTTCAGCCAGACCATTAGTCTGAGGGTGATAAGGAGCGGCAACCCGATGGTCAATACCGAACTCGTCAGCAAGGGCCCTAACTTTGTCATTGATGAAATGAGACCCCCCGTCTGAAATCAAAACTCTAGGTACCCCGAACCGTGAAATGATATTTTTCCTCAAGAATTTGCAAACGGTTTTAGCATCTGCGGCTCGGGCGGGGATGGCCTCAACCCATCGACTGACATAATCTACAGCGAGCAAAATATGCTCGAATCCCTGACTCTTAGGAAATGGGCCCATGAAATCAATCCCCCATGCATCAAAAACCTCACAGAAGTGAATAGGTTGCATGGGCATCATGTCTCTCTGTCCGCAGGTTCCCATTTTCTGACAGTCAGTACATCCCTTCACGAACTCATCAGAATCCTTGAAGAGAGTAGGCCACCATAGGCCGGATTGAAGCACCTTCTGTGCTGTCCTTTTTCCTGAATGATGTCCTCCTGCCTCAAGCTTGTGGCAGTATGTGAGGACGCTATGCTGCTCTTCCTGAGGAATGCACCTTCTCCAGATGCTATCCCCTCCTTCATGATAAAGGACGGGATCCTCCCAATGGTAAAACTTGGCCTTAGCTAGGAAGGTCTCAAGTTTCTGCCTGGGCCAACCCTGAGGGACTGTCTTGGCAACAAGATAGTTTACAAAGTCGGCATACCATGGGAGTGAGGTGACAGCTAAGATCGCCTCATCTGGAAACGTCTCTGTGATAGGTGCGCTGGGCTCAGATTCCTCAAGATTCTCCAACCTGGAGAGATGATCCGCCACCACATTCTTGACTCCAGGCTTGTCCTTAATCTCAATATCAAATTCCTGGAGTAGAAGGATCCATCTGGTAAGGCGTGCTTTGGCATCCTTCTTGGCCATTAAATACCGGATGGCGGTATGATCGGTGTAAACAGTTACTCTAGATCCGAGAATATAAGATCTATACTTATCCAGAGCAAAGACTACGGCCAGCATTTCTTTTTCAGTCACAGTGTAATTCCTTTGAGCGGCATCTAAGGTCCGGCTGGCGTAGTGAATGGCAAACGGTAATCCATCCCTCCTCTGTCCAAGAACAGCCCCAACGGCAAAATCTGAAGCGTCCGTCATGATCTCGAATGGGAGAGACCAATCGGGTGGCTGAAGGACAGGAGCTGAAACAACCATATTCTTGAGAGTCTCAAATGATTCAAGACACTTATCATTGACAATAAACTCGGTGTCTTTGGTCAGCAAGTCGGTTAACGGTCGGGCAATTCGACTGAAGTCCTTAATAAACCGTCGGTAGAAACCGACATGCCCCAGAAAAGACCGTAACTGACGCAAATTGGACGGCGGATTGAGTTTTCTGATGATGTCCACCTTAGCCGGATCGACCTCCATGCCCCTGTTGGAGACGATATGACCAAGGACCGTCCCTTGAGTCATCATGAAATGACTCTTCTCCCAGGATAATACAAGATTGACCTCTATGCAGCGCTTCAGCACACGATCTAGGCAGTCAAGACAAGCATCAAACCCATCGCCATAGACCGAGAAGTCATCCATGAAGACCTCTAAACAGTTACCCACCATGTCCGAGAAAATAGACAACATGCACCTTTGGAATGTCGCTGGAGCGTTGCATAGACCAAAGGGCATCCGTCTGAAAGCATAAGTCCCAAACGGACAGGTGAAAGTCGTCTTCTCCTGGTCTTCGGGCGCAATGGCCACTTGATTATATCCAGAGTACCCATCAAGAAAACAGTAATGGCTCTTCCCGGCTAACCGCTCGATAATCTGATCAAGGAAGGGCAGCGGGAAGTGATCCTTCTTGGTGGCCTCATTTAATCGTCTGTAGTCCAAACAGACCCTCCAAGAAGTTGGTACTCTGGTAGCGACCTCTTCTCCGAACTCGTTGACAACTGTTGTGATACCCGTCTTCTTGGGTACCACATGCAACGGACTTACCCATTTTGAGTCGGAGATGGGATAGATGAAATCAGCACTCCACCACTTTGAGATTTCTTTCATGACAACCTCTCGAAGATTCGGGTTCAGCCGTCGCTGGAACTCACGCGATGGCTTAGCGTCATCCTCGAGATAGATGTGGTGGGAGCTCAGCTTCGGGCTCAGCCCCTTGAGATCAGCTATATTCCATCCGATTGCCTTGCGATTTCTTTCAAGAACCTCCATCAGACGAGATTCTTGTTCTCCAGTCAAATCTGCTGAGATAATGACTGGGTGCATATCTGGCTCACCTGCAAGGAATCTATACTTCATTGACTGCGGCAGAGGTTTTCTTTCAGGACAACTGGGAGGTGGCAGATCTGGCTTCTGATATGTCTGTGTGAATGCTACCAGGTCTGCATGGGAGAACTCTCGCACGGCATGAATTTCTGACGAAAGGCGGCTGACTGAATTATCAATGTACTGTACGGGCTCGCACTCTGTCATGGTTGCTGGTTCAGAATGAATCAGACAAGACAACGGATCATCAAAATAGGCCCATTCAATGTCTGAATATGAGGGATCAGAAATAGAAGAACATGAATTGAAATCATCGGCACCATTCGTCGCGATGCTGTCAGCCTCAGGTGTATCCTCATCCAGGAATGTGCTCTCCCGACTCTCGATCGCCATGAGCTTGAGGTACAATGATTCGGTAGGCAAGGCGAGAGTCGGTGCTACAGGGTCTTTCCAGTTAGATTCATCATCAGTCATTTCAAAATCACGAACCTGGTGGACGTCTAGCTCTTCCTCTGTCATCTGCGCGGCTTCGCTGGACTGCTCGGAGCATTCTAACTCTCTGGCTCTGGTCTCCTCGATCGTCTCTATTTGTATGGTCTCGCCCTCTACGCGAAAACATACCTTCCCGCAATCATGGTCGGTCACCGCCTTGGCTGTGGCCAAGAATGGGCGTCCGAGTATGATGGGGGCATCGGTTACCGACTCAGGGATCTCCATGTCCAACACAACGAAGTCCACGGGGAATTTCAGGCCCTGAATGGTAACGACCACGTCTTTCAATAACCCCTTCGGCCTCTTGATCGACCTGTCAGCAAACTGAAGGACTGTTCTGCTTCGATGAAGAGTGCCGAACTCAATTTGCTTGAGTAAGGCTGCCGGAAGGAGGTTAATTGAAGAGCCGCTGTCTAATAGAGTACGATCAAACTGTTGCTCTTGAATCTCGCATCTGACATAGGGAGCTCCTGCATCTGGTCTCTTGGCTGGCAACTTGTTCTGAATGGTGCAGCAAGTGTCATGTGTGAGCATATGGATCTGATCTCTGTGCCTCCGCTTTCTTCTGACAGTAGTTGCCTCTTTCAAATTCTTTTTGAAGAAAGGGATATGCTCAAAAGCTTCACGTAGAGTCAGCTGAATGTGGAATCTGTCAATCATCTGATTGCCGAACTCTACCTCCTGGTTCTTTTTTGGATTTTCTTTTTTATTCCCCTTCGCTAGGCGAAGTGCCTCTGGGAAGGGGATAGTGGGGGCCTCCTCAGATGGAGGACTAGAAATAGGTTCCTGTGCCTGTGAAGAAGGGGGATCCATACCAACATCATCATTCAATACATATGGATCCGTAATTTGAACAGAAACCTTTTCTTTATTCATATTTTTGTTGTTTTTGTTTTGATCACAGTCCAAAGATACAAAACGTGGTGACACCACAGCTGGAGTTTCAACAAAAGGAGATGTGGTGGCCTCAGTACCACCACTGGCACCTGTCTCTGCGGCTTCAGCACCGCTCTCTGGTTCTGCACCAAAAATGGTGGCATCAGCACCACCGTCTTCATCTGGTATCACGACGGCATCAGCACCGTCGTCCTGGACTCCATCATTGGTGGCATCAGCACCACCTTCTTCTACATCATCATTAGCGGCATCAGCACCGCTTCTCTGCTCCTCTGGCGTTCCTGGTTCTGCATCCGGTTGTCGCTCAGAAGAGACGCCGCCGGCGGGTATCCTACCGCTCCTAGTAGTAACAAAATCAGCATCATAATAGATATTATTCACATCATTCTCATAGTCACTAGGAGGGGTATCCTCTGAAAACTCTACCTGCTCAGGCTTTCTTTTGAAATTATTAGGGTTTGGTTCGATCTGAGCTGGTATGGCGGCTTTGCCTTTCATGATCTCCCGCATCTCCTGCCGGAACTCATCCATTTCTTGCCTGAAGGAGGCTTGCTGTTCAGATAGCAAGCGGGCAAGATCATCGAGAGCTGGGTTCTCAAAAGAATGGGGCTGAGACCCGGATGAGTTTCCCTGCTGGAAACGAGGCTGCTGCTGCTGGTACTGGGGAGGCTGGTTCTGAAAACGCTGAGGCTGCTCGCGCTGCCTCCACTGCTGTCCCTGATAGTTCGGACGAGGACCACTGTGATATTGCTGCGGTTGGGCATACTGGGGCTGCTGGTGTTGCTGCTGTGGTTGGCTGCTCTGGTATCCTTGGGCAGGGTTCTGCTGTTGGAAAGAGGATCCACCGTTGCCCCAACGGAATCCGGGGTGATCCCGACGAATCGCTGGCTGAGGGTACCGGTCGTACCAAATCCCATTGACTTCCATCAACGGTTCCTGCTCAAAGGAGGGTGGAGGTAGAACTGCCGGTGGTTGCTCCGGCTGATAGACCACCATCTGTGTGTCCGAAGATGGCGGTTGCTCTGGATGGTACTGCAGCAAGGGAACCGGCTCCGCCTGGATATGGTTTACCTGACGGTATGAGGCAGAGGCCTGGTTGGGGTTGCTGCTGCGGGAAGCAACCTGTGACCTGGGAGGCTGTTGGGAGTGCGATTGGGCCTCCTGAATGCACAACATTTGAGTTTTGAGGTCACTCATGGTTTTGGCAATCTGGTCCATCTGGGCCATGCCCTGATTTTGTTTCTTCTCAAGGATCTCCATGCGGTCCAGCTTTTCACTGATGATGCCCATGTCGGCTGCGGCTGATTCGGCTTGGGCTGCGGCTACCGACACTGTGTTGGGACCGGCATCGATGCGAGCGATCCTCTGAAATGATCCCGCTCCTTGCGGGGGCTTCTGCTGTGTATAGACTCGGGCCTGGGTCATCACTGTGGAGTTTTCTGCCATGCCTTCGTAGATGGCCCAGACGTCGTCCTCTCCCTTGGAGAAATAAGACCCACCGCAAGAGGCGTTCACTAGCCCCTGCAGCTCCGGTGTCAGCCCACAGAAGAAACTCTGAACGAGATTGGGCTTGGAGATATCATGGTGGGGACACCGGTCGATGAGCTCTCTGAATCGATCCCAGGCTTCATGGAACTGTTCATTTGGGATCATGACGAAGTTGCTGATCAAGGCTCGAGCTGCGTTGGTCCGGCCGAGAGGATAGTACTTCTTCAGGAATGCGGACCAGAGGTCTGCCCAAGTGTCGACGAATCGCCCAAGGTGTTTGAGCCAATATGCGGCTCTGTCAACTAAAGAGAACGGGAAGGCGATCATCCTGATTGTGTCCTCGGTCGTCAACCGATCATGGATAGTGCTGCATATCATCTCGAATTCTTGGAGGTGGAGGTGCGGCTCTTCGGTCGGCAACCCATGGAACTTGGGTAGCATCTGAATTGTGTTGTGCCGAAGCTCGAAGTCTCCATGGATAGGTGGGAGTCGAATCCATCGGTGAGTGAGGGATGAAGCTGGGTTATGCAATTCCCTCATGATGGTCTGTGGCGGTCTCTCGCCGCCTGGATTGTCTCCTCCTGCATCGGGTCCTCCTCCTCCTCCACCTTCTCCTCCAGCACGGTCTTCTCTCATCTGCGCTATCTCTCGCATGAGATCACCCATAAATGTTCCCTGGTCTCGGATCTGTCTCTGCATGGTTTCCAGGGATGCTAACAACGAATTGTTGATAGCTGCCTGATCAAATACGAATGGAGGGTGCTCATGATCATCTTCATGCTCGCCTCTGTCTGACATGACTGGATCTTCTGTAAAAGCAAAAGAGGCCATCTCAGGTGCTGTAGAATGATCTGAACTCTGTGATGCACTGAATTCTGAAACAATTGGACTGATAGAAGGAGAATGGGAAGAATGGTCGAGGGGGAACAGGGCGGATGTATACTCAGGCTCGGAGAGCGGACTCTCCGAGGTAGTCCTAGATGAATAAGGAGGAGTGCGGGATAGCGGTGCCGACAGGGTCGGCCTAAGAGATCTCCGTCCCATCATCTTGATTATTGAGAAGAGTAGAGGAAGGGCAAGGGAAGAAAAAGAAGAATAAGAGTAAGATGCGACAAAATTGCGCACAATTGTGCTGTGTTTTTGATCTTGACCTAAACAAATCTAGCAATCAAACGCAAAGCAAGGGTAAGTTCACCAACTCAACACATGAGGCCGTGAAGGTTCGGCTTTTATCTTTTCAATTTTTAACTTGATTCAGATATTTATCTTTGAACGAGTCCTTAGAATGCTACGCCTATAGGAGAGAGAGTACTGCCGGAAAAGTATCCCGTACTTGTCCTCCTCCTGTGTAACCTGTAGCTTGTGCAGTTGAGGTCCTTGTAACCCTTCCTGGATCCCTACTCAGCCAAAGAATAAGAGAGGAAGCCAATAGGCGAAACCAATACTTCGGAACTCGCTCGCAACGGAATCACCCGTGAGCGTGCAAGAACCTACTCGGACGCAGCCGGTGAGACAGACACCCCCGTGAAGGCGTGGCCTATGCTCGATACTTCGGACGAGGTCGATGCTCACACAATAGTGAGTCACCAATGGTGACCAAGCCCTACTCGACTACGTACGATAGAAGCGCCAATACTTCGGTAATCCAGGCGATACACAAGGCAGCCACAAGCTGGGTTTTTGGCTCTAATCCTTACGAAGCGCTCACCTTACTTGGAAGGAGACCTTCCCATGCAACCTGAATACAAGTGAGGGTATTACTCACCCCAAGCAATGAATCCAATTACCTTTTTTAGTTTGGTCAAGTTTTCTTAGCAGTCCCTTTTTTAATTTTCTTGGTGTTATCGCTTCTTTTGAGTCAATTCAAACAAGCGCCTAACGTTTTTGTATTTTCTTTTTGGTCCTACTTTGTCCAAAAACAGAGGGAGAAAAGAGTCGGAAAAGCCGTGCAAGTCGACACAAAGATGGAGATCTCACCTTTGTGCCTAAATGATGCGTGCAAAGTTAGAAGACTTACAGCGAATCCCAGCTCTCTCCATGCGGGATGCAAAGCAGAAATTTTTAAACCTATACTATATGCCGATATGCACACGGAAATCGTCCTAGATCAGGCAACTGCTAGCGTGAAGAACCACAAGCTAGCTAATAACTTCTAATCCGAGTGTCCGGTCTTGGCTCACCCCTCCTCTGCCCAACACATTTGGAGTAGGAGAAAGCGCTTGTTCGGGTGTGAGCTCGCGGCGCGTGGATTTGGAAGCTACTCGCTAACTGTTTAATTAGTCTAAGTCCAAAACGTATCTATAGGAGCATGCAAAGATAATTAAGTGTTTGGACCTATTCTACTCGAGTCAAGCAGGACCTAGATCTAGGAGCTCAATCCACAAAATAAAGTGAAAAATAAACACAAAACCGGAAAATGACAAGCGAAGAAAACTCGTCAAAAACCGCGGTGAGCCCCCAAGTGAACAAACACTTGGAAATTAGGCCCGAAGGTTCAAGTGTCCAAGTCCAAGGTACCTGTATTATTACAATTTAAATGAGTCACTCTCTCACCAAAAATAAAGGGAAAAGCTAATCTAAGCACTCTCTCTCTAGCTCTCCTTGCTCTCTCCTGCCGGCTAGGCTAGGAATAGCCGGCTCCACGTCCCAAGGTTGCGTCGAATCGCCTAGGCGGTCCGCCTCGCTCCGCGGTCCCTCGCAAGAAAACAAGAGAAGAGATGGTCAGATAGCTCAACAGGATATATCAAAAATATGAGAGATGGAAGACAATGCTATGGTAAACAATCACACAATCAATCAAAGAAGTGAACTACAAGCTGTTGCTCCCCGGCAACGGCGCCATTTGATTTAGCCGAAAACAGGTGGTCTTAAGTTCACACAAAGCGTGAACTCAGTCGGTGTGTCGACCACACTAAATCCGGACTAAAGTCAACAATGAACCCACAATCAAATATCAATCAATGAAAAATAAGTGTGGAGTCAAATTTATTTTTAACTCTGCACAAATGATGTAAAGGGTAAGTATGCAGAGAGTTCGAACACAGGGAGCAAACAGTGTAGTCCTAGCAAAAGCTAAGTGTGTGAGTGTGTGAAGTGTCTACACAAGCAAGCAAGTACAATTTTTGTGGGTTTTAATTTTTAATTTTTTTTATTTAATTTTTAATTTTGTATTTTGATTTTGATTTGTTTGATTTTTATATTTTATGTTTTATATATTTTTTTTTCTTTTTCAAATATTGGAAAGTAAATGCAATATAGTAAAAGGCAAGGTAGAATACTTATAAAAATGCACAAAAATGCTCAAAAATTCAGAAAATAAATGTTTTTGGTATTTTTAAGGTTTTTTACTGTTTTTGTGATTTTTGGGGGTTTTTCCAGATGTTTTTGATATTTTTAAAGTCTGAAATAAGGCAAAACAGTGGAACTCCGGCTGGCTGTGACGAAAATGCAATTTAAAATTAGCAACCAGTAGCAAAAATAATTCACACTATTTTTCTAATAAAGAGAATAAAACAAGTGACAAACAGAAGCTGAGTTTATATTTTTTGGATTTTTCTACTATTTTTTTATATTTTTTTTGAAGTTTTTAAGAGTTTTGAATTTTTTAGTGTTTTTCTTTTGAGATTTTTAATGATTTTTGGACTGACACTAAAATAGGATAAAATAGACACTAGGTAATTTTTTTGGAATTTTTAGAGGTGTTTTGATATTTTTTTGGTATTTTCTAAGGTAGACAGTGCACAAAATGAGAGTTTTTGATTTTTAATAAATATAAAACTAAAATAAAATCAAAAACTAAATAGGTGGCGTGAAAGTATAGGTGCACAGGAGCTTAAGCCTATTTTTGTGGGGTTTTTGGAGTTAAAATGATATTTTAATTAATTAGAACAAGACTCCAATCATCAAACAGTGCTGGCAAGGGCATAAGTGCAAATATTGAAACAACCAGGGGCATACATGCAATTTTCCACAAAATATTACACTAGAACTTGCATTTACTGGACTAAATATAAATAACAAAACCCGGAGGGGCCTTAGCGCAAAATGCCCAAGCCGAACACGTGCGAAACACGCGCCTGGCAGGGACCTAAAGGCAATAACCGAAACTATCAGGGGCATACATGCAAATATCCCAAATGTTTAACACTTAATACAAAAGTTCTGGGACTAAACCGAAATACCCCAAAGGCCGAGGGTCTGACTGCAAAATGGCCACACACCTCACGCGCACGGGCACGTGAGATGACGTGGCCGAGGACCTTTTTGTAAATACGTAAAAGTTCGGGGGCCTTAAGGTAAATTTTACAAAACTATTTAAACTGCCGAGGAAAGTTTTAGTACTAATATAAAATACAAAAACGCTTGGGGTGGTTTTTGCAAAATACCCAAGCAAAGGCGCGATCAAACGGTGGGGATCATCCCACTTATCCACGTGTCGATGCGAGGCGCGCCGATACCCCTTCGGAAGCGGAGGGCTGAGATTAGATCTCAACCCCTGATCTGACGGTGCCTGGGGCCTTCAATC
The DNA here is from genome assembly GCA_037367405.1 of Ottelia alismoides. Taxonomy (NCBI): domain Eukaryota; kingdom Viridiplantae; phylum Streptophyta; class Magnoliopsida; order Alismatales; family Hydrocharitaceae; genus Ottelia; species Ottelia alismoides. The sequence continues at coordinate 50,269 of JAZKJV010008505.1, forward strand.
GGACGGTGGCTGTGCTCCACGAAGAACAGAGGCTGATCGAACGGTAGCAGAGGTCGAGGGAGGAGCGCGGAGGAGCTCCGGTCTGGCGAACTTCTCCGAGCTCTTCCGGCCAACCACGGCGACGCTGGAGCTTTCAAGGTGGCCGAGGATGCTCCTGCAGGTGTGGGCTGACGTCTGGAGGCTTCAAAATCCACCGGCGAACACCGGTGCTCTCGCACGGAGGTGGCGGAGCTGCGAGGCTCCAGGTGCTCCGGCGAGAGGGCAAAATAGCTCCAGGAGCTTCAATGTACTTCAATACCTGCACCAAAACGTTAGAGAGGTCGAGGGCAAAATGCCTCGACCTCGGGTGGCTCTCAAAGTGAACGGGGAGGCGCAATAGGATCTCGCCGGAGTTGCGCTCCGGCGAGGTGATCGATTAGGTGATGGCGATGATCGATTCGACTGAGAATGATGGGGAAAATGATCCTAGAACTAACGGGAATAAAATGGGGAAGGAAATGGGATGGATGGCAACCTCGATGGCCAATGGCCAGAGGGAGTATACCTCACGGGGGTCGACCGCCGGAGGTGGTGGAACGCGCCCAGATCGCTCGCTGCGCCTCCTCGAAGGTGTGGAACCAGGAGCTGTCACCTCCAGGTGCTCGAGCACGACCGAAGGGGCTTGGATCTGTATGGAATGCGGTTCAACCCGAGGAAGGAAGAAGGGGGGTTGTATTTGAAGGGTGAAAATCGCGTGAGTTCGAGACGAGATCACGGGTGGTGGAAGGAGATATGGGGAGATCTGAGGCGTCGGCGATGGAGGTGATTGATCGAGGAAGAGGTTTCGTGAAGGAAGCGGCCGCAGAAGATGAGCGGCGCAGCCTCGAAAAAGGCGCGAAGACAGGGGGAAAGCGTCGCGCGCTACGGGCTGAGAGGAAGAAGACAGACTGTTGACCCGCTGGTCAACAGTCGCAAGCTCCTGGTTGGTCCACGTGGACCAACCAGGAAAAAGAGAATAAAAAATAGTTTTATTAATAGAAATAAATCGAATTAAATTAAAGTTATAAAATGAAAATTATTTGTTATTTTATGTAATATTTTATTATGATTTTTATTTATTTTTATGATACATCTTTCTACAAGTTTACATTTATACCCTTATAGGTATCTATATCTATGTATTTGAGTATTTTATTTTTATTTGTATATTTTTATTATTTTTATTTAGTATTTTATAAAATTGTAGAATACTTTTATATACATAAATACATTTTTATTTTATTTTTCTGATTTATTTTGTATATTTAATAAAATAAAAGTGTTTTATACAGGTATAAGTATATGTAATGTATCTATGTATTGGATTTATACAAGTATGTTTATTTTTGTTTTGATTTAGGTTTTTATTCTTCTCTTAATGTATATAATTATTATAAGTATTATTTACAACATTATAAAAATATAAAAATGAATAAATAATAAATAAAGAATAAATTGAATATTTTATTCAGTATAGGTATACAACAGGGGTCCAAAACTCAACTTTCAGACCGTAGCTCCGCCAAATGCGAAACCACCACCATTGGGTAGATTATTTTATTCTATATACAATTAAAGGTGAGTACACTGCATTTGGATTTGTCGTTTGTGAGATACGGGTCTGGGAAGTTGGGATTTTGGATTCTTATTCAGACCATATCTTTTTATCTGTACCTTCTTTTTCTGTGAAATCAATTTTGTCTTTTTCTTTATGAAATTATCTACAACTTTCATGTACAAGGTTTCTTCATTTGATGTACAAAAAGTGGAACCAAAAATAGGTCCCAAAATGAATAAAGAATGAATAGATTGTATAGGTATTTTCTCTGTGATTCTGACCTTATCTCCCCCTACTTTATTCCTTGTCGACCTATTCATCAAGATGCCTAGGTCTCGGGGGTTTTGGGTCATAAAATATTTACAATATTTTATTCTTTTTCTTTTCTTTATTTATTCTATAATTTTGGCCTTAATTACAGTAATTTATACACAATCTGAATGCACGTGTATGGATGCTAAGATGATGGTTTTAATGCTATTTACAGGCATTTGCTAGGGTTTTTGGTGCCAAAATGATAGAATAAAGATGATGAAATGTGTATTCATCAAGGGGGGTGATGAATACTCATTTATTGTCTCTTGAAATCCATGGATAAATGCATGTAAAAATAGCTAACTTGTACAAACTAATACTCTGACCAGTGGCTGTAAAAAATGCTTAAATACTCATATCTAAACACAATATAAATGAATAAAGAAAAGAAAAAATAAAATAAGCATTGTAGATACTGATGACCCCAGTCTTCGAGACTAAGTCAATATTGACTTGGTCAACAAAGAATAAAGTAGGGGGAGACAAGGCATACAAATACAGATCCTTATGTGACTTGTACATTATATATAGATGAAACTTACACTAATTAATAAAAACTCATACACAAATAAAATAAAAATATTGTCAACACCAAACTTGTACATAAAAATACACAAAAAAGACAAAATTGATTGCATATAAAAATTAAGGTATAATGTGAATGGGACACACATGAAAAAGCTGCAAACAAAAATTCACAGATCCATATCTTCTCCATATGAACTCAAAATTAACTAAACTCATCTTTCATTATGGTGTAAATTAAGTTATCTATCCACCAAAGGTGATTTTATTGACATTGAAGTTAAAATACAAAATTTGGCTTTTGGGGTTCCGTAGTATATTATACCTTTATACACACTTACTCATTTTCTTCATATTCTTTTTATATTTTCAAATATTTTTTTAATGTTGTTTGAATTATATGAATAACATAAACATAAAAAGATACCATTGAAAATTCATTAAAATAAATGGGGTTTTATTAGTTGTGTCCCTCTAAGATATTGCAATTTCAGTTATGCCCTTTTATTTTTAGGAATATCATTTGTGCCCCCGACTTCTTGTCGTTTTATCATTTGTGCCCCTCTGTTACTTTAATTGTCAACTATTTGAAGCTAACCATGATTTTCTAAAACCATATTATAATTAAGAGGGGTATATCTGGAAAAAAAGTCAACATACCCCATTCAAGCTTCCTCCCTCCTCCTTACCCTCAAATCTACCTCCTCCGACAACCTCCTCATACATCCTTTTCTCCTCCGTCGTTCACCATCATCTCCGACTTCTTCCTTGGATGGAAGTACCGCCTCCCCATCGACCTCAACATCCCAAGAATCAGCTTCTCACGTTCTATTGCCATCACCATCACCATCAACAACTCTCTTTGGAGGAGGATGCCCAAAAGGGATGACCCACATGACGACAATTTCACCCTAAGCTTACATGAGATACCCAACTCGCCCACGTACCCCTGACGCCAGATCTCCTCGAACTACTGGAGATACAAAGAATGTGATCCGGCTTCAGAGTCCATATGAGATGGGTACCTTGCAAACATAGCCAAGTGGGGAACGTTAGTTAACTCCTTCGAGGCCATCGATGGGGCTTACCTTTATCACTTGCGTCATGATCTCGGCCACGGAAGGGTCTGGGCTGTGGGAACTCCAGGCGAGAAGGGTGAGAAGGTGTTGGACCGAGGCAGACCGAGCTTAGTGGAAGCGGGAGTCACTTCAAAACCTGCAATAGTCGCAACGACTCGAGCATGAAAGACTCAATCCCAAGGTAAACCTAAGATCGATGAATGAATAGCACTACCGAAGGTGGGGGTTCATGGCTCGAGCCCTGACCACCGTGCGTGGCTGGAGATGTTCAGATCTGCGGGCAGAATAGAAATGGCGGGGAATCGAGAGTGAACGTAACGATCAAAGGCGATTTTTTTGGCATCAAAATCAGAGAAAATGAAGGATAATGTAGAATCTCATAGGAGGAATAAAGGGGATGAAGGAGATCAGAGAAAACCAACCTATGATGCTGGAGAAGAAACTGATGGAGGACATCACCTTTACGCGGAGCTCGGAAGAGCTCCAGTTGTTGTCGGAGGTGTGGATGTTGTTGCCTGGAGTGGTGTCTAGAGGACGAGATGAGTGCAATAGCTCTAATCGTCGCCTCAAGTTGTGGGCAGACACAACGAGGCTCAAGCAACTTCTTAAAGAAGAGTTTGAGCGAAGGAGATGGGTTCTCCCCTTTGGATCTTGCTTGGAGGTGGTGTGGTCGTCGTCACCTACCAAATAACGGACCCTCACTGTCATCGGAGGTCTTCTCGAAGTTGGTAGCATTCCTCCCTCCTATGACGGATATGCGTGATGGGGGGCTATTGAGGATGCTTTATGGGTGGTTGACAGAGATCGTGGAGAGGTTTAGCCGGAGGTTGTGGGGTGAGGAGCAGGTCTACCGAGAGATTGTGTGGAAGGAGGATCGTGGGCGGAGGGCCAGGCTACAAGTGGTGGCAACTACAACCCAAGGAGGAGGGACTGACAAAGAGTGTTGGCACGCGAGTCGTGCGGCTAGAGGACATGGGGGAGGAAATGCCGTAGGGGAGCAAATCACGGGCAGGTGCACAGAGGGAAACATTTGTGGTTGTGCGTCGCACGACGCGGGAGGACGAGCACATGACGCATGAGGAAGAGAGGCGCTATGTGGCACATGGGAGGTGGTCACGTGAGGAGAGAGAAATAGAAATAAAAATAAAATAAAATAAAATAAACATATATAAATTAAAATAAAGATAAGAATAAAAAACTATAATTAAAATAATAAAATAGAAATAATAAATAATAAATAGTAAATAAAATAAAAAGAAACCAAATAAAATAATAACAATGATTAAAATAATAATTAATTAGTTCATTAATAATAAAAAATTAAAAAATGGGGGTGGCACGTGGCGGCTCCAAGAGTTGCCACATGTCACCTCTAAAAATAAAAAAATTAAATAAATAAAAGACGAAAAGAGATACAAATCAAAAAATCGGTAGAGGTCCACAGGAGACTGCATGAGGGGGATATTCACTTTTTAGGACTTTTATCTTAAACTAGGATTCGAAATTCATTGGGTAAATTTACAAGTTAATATTGTTTGGTAATAATGCTAGTAATACATACACTAGAGAGTTGATTTTACTTGATATTGAGTTAGTGAAAAATAATTAAAAGTAAGAGAAAATATGGTATTATACAAGTGACATTGTACAAAAGAATAGATGCTTCTTATTTATGCTATCACACATGCTAAAATGCAGATATTGTTTGCACATATGTGAATGATCATAATGCAAAATATATGATTAAACACAACTAATTTCTTAGGAATGGAGCCCTATTTTCAACTTTTAGAGTGATGATCAAGTATTCATCAAACTACCGCACCGTTCTCTCTGCTACACCGTAGTAGCTTAAGGCCGATTACCGCTCTAGCGAGTGCCCCTCCCCCTTGTCGTCACACGCTCGCCTTTTTTCATTCTTATGTGTGTACGACCCACGTGATTTCCACCCTCTCTACTGCGACAATATACAACACCCTTCCCTGGCTCCTTCTCCCTGCTGTTACAACAGATGGGTGCATGGACACGCGATTTACCCACGTGCCTCTCCGACCGGTGTCGTGTGCATATTGGTGCAACTACCGAGGGGGCAGGGGGACAGAGGTCTTGGGTACGAGCGGGAGGGGGAGGAGTCAGTTTGGCACAGGGAGGGGAGCAATGCTTGGGACAATTGAGGAGGTGGAGGGGAAGGGGATGTAAGAAGGAGAATGGATGGCATCTTTTGTAAATTCGATAAAGAAATAGGGCAATATGTTTTTTTTAAAATGGAACCCGATTAAGTTTAACAATCAAATTGATGTGAGTTAACCACATTGTTTGTGGTGTAAGAGTTAACAAATTTACGAGGTCGAGCAGATAATAACAATGTTCACAAGGTCAAGAAGGTAATTTACAAAGATTTCAAGGTTCGTGGGGGTAAAAATTCCTTTCTTTTATTAGTTGCATATCTCTTTAATGCAACGCCTTTTGCGTTATAGTGCTAGTTTTGAAATTGTATTTGTGTTATATTAATCCGTGTAAATCGATATGGTAACTAGACTCATATTGTACCATTCCTCACACACTCTTGCTTACTTAAATATAGTTATCTAATTAGTGATTCAATTAGCAACTTAAGTGCAACAATAATTAATAAAAAATCAATACATAAGATAATGTTTAGATGAATTTAACAATATTCATAAAATTTTTCCAACAAATGATCAACTAGATCAACTACAACATTATCAGCTGGACTTTGGGTTCCATTAAAAGATGGCGCTATGTTGTCTCTCACATTACTTGCACACTCGTCTCTGTTCTTTTGCTATGGTGATTGGCAGTAATTCCTTCTACCAACGAGCTTCATGTTGGATCACCCTACTCCACTTTTATTTAAGAAGAAAGCACGATACAAGTATTTAAGCAAATAGTACATTTCTTCCTATATATGCACGTATATGTGTATGCATGTATATAATGTTTAAACTCCTTCCAAAGTAACATTGAGCTAAAATCTATTAAATAGTTTGGTAATTGACCAATATACATACAGTGTAAAGAACGTTGTTCTACTCGTCATGATTAGTATTTCCTAAAAAGAAAAATAGCCTCCATCAAATTTAACAAATACTAACTAGGTCACGAGCAACGTTAACCCACACACAGCTAACACGTGCCAAAACAACCCCACCCGTCGTCAAAACCAACCACTTAGGCCTGTTTGGTTACTAGATTGGACTGGGTTGGGTTGGGGTACACCGGTGTACCCCTCCTTCCAACCCTCTCAATCCTCCTCACATTTTACTATTCACAGGGTACTCCAACCCAACCGATCACCAAACAGGTCAAGAGCCCTTTGGAATCCAACCCACCCCACTCCTCCTCTTCGGATTAGGCGGCGAGAGCCCTCTCTTCAGCAGAGAGCCGAGAGAGAAGGATATACGTACAAAAGGCGGCAGTAACGGCCACACGCCTGAACACCAAGCACATATCCCTTCTCTCCCTCTCACATCTCAGGGGCCATCTCCTTCGATGGCTTCGTGCTGGTGCGCTTCCGTGCTCGGCGCCACCCACCAATCCCTCGCGGCGGCGCCCACCACGTCCGGGCGCTCCTCCACCGCTCCCGCTCTACCCATCGGGACCAGAGCTTTGAATTCGAGCAGGACGAGGAGAATCTCGAGGAGTGGCATTGTCTGCATGGCGCCCGAGGAGGAGAAGATGACCAGGCGCTCCCCGCTAGATTTCCCAATTGTAAGCCGACTTTTTCTTGATTTTTTTTGAGATCAGGGCTTTTGAAGTTTTTGGGAAGAAGAAGGCTTACGTTATGATATCAAATGCAGCGACACATCCATAAAATTCGGCTTTGTCGATGTTGACAAAGGGAACGACTTTTATGTAGGTGGAATTCGTGAATTTTGATGGAACTGCGGCGGAAGTTTTCGGGGAATGGAAATATTTCTGAATGATTGGATTTTTTGGGGTGTTATTTTTTTTAAAAAGTTTTTTCGTGCGTAGAGATCCTGGAACCTTAGAAGAGGTGCGCATGTGCTGGTACTATGAGCTCTGACGAAACCGTGGACTAAACCTTGGTTGGATTCGTTAGAGGTAGAGCTCCTCGTTTTAAACAGATGAGCGAAAAATGTAAATTTGTACCATATTGACAATATATATATCTTTTCTTGGGCGGAGAAAGGTATCCATCTCTGTAATAGTGTACACCAACAATATATCAATTAATCACAGAAACGTTTACATCGTCAATTAAAACTCCATGTTTCAAACAGATGAGAGAAACATGTAAATTTATACTATATTGGCAATACTTTTATTTCCTTGAGAGGAAAACGGTACCCATCTGCAAGAGTGTGCACTAACGATATATCAATTAATCACATAACTTGTTTATATCGTCGCTGGGGCTGAAAAGAGCCTTTATTTGCCCAACAACGTCCTCCAAATACATCTTCTCTTGTCAAAATACCACCCTATTTCTGACCCACCACATACCCGAAATAAAAGCTCGGGGCTTCAGGTGATTCCCATGCGACTAGAATCATGCCTCATCGAAAGAGTCCCAAAAATTTGCTGCTCTAGTTGAGGGCACCTTGTCTAATGCTGTTCCTTGCCAGACCTTCTTAGCCTTTTTAGCATGGTTACAGAATGAATAAATGATCCAAAACCTATGGGTCACATCATCTTGACAATATTGTCGATAGAAAAGCTTAGAAGTTCATAACTCCAACACTGGAGCCATATGTGGGAATTGTGAACGTATGGTGAAATTGTGGTGGAAGGGATTGTGGAAACAAAAAATATGTTAGAAGACTGGCTTTGCTGCTATTTTTGAGGGGCTAGGATCTGTTTCCTTTCAAGTAAGAATTAGGGTTTTCCTGCATGCATGATGTTTTTTTGTTAGACTACAAATGGGCATGTCTGTACATCTTGGATAAAGCCAATGACAAAGAGAGACGGGTTGCGAAGTTAAAGACTGGGTCATACCACTAAGTAACCGGTCATTGTTTAAAAAGCGTACAAAGAGTGAATATTTAGTTTTCGAAGCATTCTTTTAGAAGGGAAAGGATTGATACCCCTACAACATTGTTCATAATAAATCCATCACTTATCAAAGGGCCATTGGTTTTCTCCTCATCGTTCCAATCCTGCACTAGACAACACTCTGTTGACGTTTGCTTATGTTGGAGCTGCTTTGGAAATAAATCTTAATGGCATCCGGCCACAACAAATTGTGACTTCACATACATACAAGTGCTCATTCAAAGCAACTGTAGACATGATAAAACATGGAAGCTTGTACATCTTGTTGTTTGAGTTGATCAGGTTGTGATGATGAACCCGATAACAGTAGACTTTCTGTGTGCTCTGCATACAACAAAAGCTTCTTGCATCCTGTTTCCATTGTCTATGTATGCATGTAAACTTGCCTTGTGCAACTTGCAAGTTGTACTTCCTACAACATGTAATGGTAGCTAGTGTTGTCTAATTTAGTTGAGATATGTTGGTAGCCATTCCCTACTTATATTGTCATATCATCCAAAATTGGAAATAGTATCAGCTCTACCATATCTATTGAGGTATTGAATCATGATTATTGGATGTATCATCACAAGTTGACCAATTAATATGCAAAGGAAGAGGACAAGAGAGAGGAAAATCTCATAGATTGACCGTGGATTGAGACTTGAGAGTGGTGGGGGAGTTAGCTGGGATTATTGAGGACAATATGGAGAAGGATGAGAAGTCCCTTGAAACAAAAAAATGTTTTTAAAAATGAGATTTTGGAACATTATTTGGTGGGGGGTGAAGGGAAGTAAACACATCTAAAGCATCAATGAGAAGACATCTTCTATCATGCATTAGAAATCTAACTTTTGTATTGAGTCTGTTACCTTTCTTTTGTATTAATTCATTGATTGGGTGTTCTTGGCTTGTATCAACTCTCTTAAGAAGGGATGGGTTGCATTGTTGGGAGTGGTTGAGAGGACTCCTCAGTTCCCATGGTGTATCTGGCAATGGCATTGAGCAGACCTTCACCAACCCAGATATGGATTTGTCTTGGAATGTAGGTTGCGGATGATGGAGCTACCTTTGAAGGTGTGGTGCATGCTCGAATGGTGCGATGGTGCTGTGAGTGAAATGCAAAACAAGTTTTGATAGTAATTGTTTGGTGTGTGGCAGGGGAAGGACAAAAATACTATATTCTTCACACATTCAAATGTAATCCTCGAGAAATCTTGTAGACATATATATGTGAGGGTTGTTGATACTTTTTGGGGGAGATGGAGGGACAAGAGGCATGGAGCATGTTTACAAGAGACATCTGGGAACGAGCTGGTCGCTAGTAATCCTTTGGGTTGTGAGTGTGTTGTAAAAGGGATATGAGTTTGTTTTTCTTTTGTTTAAACAAAATTTTGGACGATGTTTTATGGTTGGAAGGTCATCCTTTGGTTTCTTAAAAGAATTTAGTTTTCAAAGGAAATGAGGAAATGAGTTGTTCATCATTAGAAACATAGTTGAATTCGTAGATGTCATTTTTTTTTGAATATACATTGTATAAATCATGATTGAATACATAATTTTGTATAAATCATGATTGAATACATAATTTTGTATATACAAGTTGGGAGACCTACCGATAGCAGTGACCTTTAGTTCATGGATGCTTTCATGATGCATCACAAATTTGGGAATTAGAGTGAAATTAGGGTTTGTTGTCTGTTGAAGCTGTCCAATTGGTCTTTAATTAAAATCAGGGTCAATAGTCTTTATTTTCGTCCCATTCAAGTCATTGACAATTTCATTTTATATTTAAATAATGAAATCCCATGTGATCTTTGATTAGAGTAATTTAGGGAGCTAGAGCATGGTTTGTTAAAGTAGTTATTTTCTTTTTATTTATTTCACAATTCTAGTCCTTCCTATATGAAGGGGTTAGTAGTTTTTATTTAGAGACAATTGAATAACTTGTGCAAGCATTTTCCTTTTTTCTCTCTTCCAAAACCTTGTGCATTCGATGCCTCTTCTTCTTCTTTTCCTCACCCTATCGAAATTTCTCTCCAACCTATAAGCTTGTTTGCATTATCTGGTGTTAGATCACGACGTACAAATTGTCCCTATGATTTGTCGATCTTGTTGACTTTAGCCGACCATAATACCATACGTAATGAGGGAAAAAAGCTTTGTTGTTGTTGTTGTTGTTTTGTTTGTCGATCTTGTTGACTACTGGCGATCAAAGTATAAAGCATGTTGTCTAGATTACGATGCATATTCACATTCAAAATGAAAGAGAGTTCCTCACGAATTAAGTTTGAAGGTCTAATTATGGCTGGAATCATGAATCCTAGAAGATACACTCGGTGACAAAATTTCAACCTATTGCATCACTCATATAACAAAAACTCTAGTTACGACATAGAAGAAAACGAATTGGAAGGAGATGCCATTGAAGGAGTTTTATCCTCTAGGACTGCTACACGATCCGTGCAAGACAAATATGAGGAACATAAAGATGGAAAGATAGAAGAAAGTATTCTACAATGCTGTCAATGAGATTTCAGAGTCAACACCACCGATAAATTTGTGCCCATATGCTCCTCACATAGTCAATACTGCTCCCCTGCCAATGTTGTCATCCCCATCCTTCACATCAATGTTGCCGCTGCCATTGTCCTTGTAACACTGCCGTCATCATTAATGTCGCAATTGCTCTCCTTGCTATGGCCCTCACCTGTTCGTACCCAATGAAACCATTGAAAGAGCTACAACTACCCTCATGCTATCTAACATTAGCACACTGCTACAACACACACACACACACACACACTAAGAAAGATCGAAGGCCTCACCATCTTGGTACATTTGCTTGCAATCGTGCATGGCTCGTTTGCGGCAGTACTACAAGGAGCAGTTGTTGTTGGGTTGTTGACAAGCATGACTGCTAAAGCATTCACCATCTGCATAAATGAAGCCATCCCCGTGGTATTAGCTACTGCCCTATAATCAAGGGCTATTGTCGACAATCCTAGTGTGCGATACCTTCGTGGTCGTGAACAAACGCCATAGCGATCACACCGACGAAGAGCACACTCGATGTTACTACCGTGCCTTCTCGAACTTCCACTGCTACTACGAGGTCTAACACACCCATCTGCATCGACGTTGGCCGACCTTCAAGAGCTTATGCCGCTGCTACCGTAGGCATGGACATCGTTGCTGCGACAACCGTTGTAGGATTAAACGCTGTTGTCCTTGAGTTCGGAGTTTCCAAAACTTAGGAGTCTGGAAGTTGGATTCTCCCATGAGAACCGTATTCCCCCAAAGGGAGATAATGAGGTTGCTTTGGAAATATTTTGATGGAACCAATGCGAAACCTTTTTACGAGAGGGGTAAAATGGAGAGAAATGTAAAAGGAAGAGTACATTCTATTGAAGAGGTAACGAAATTGCAAGTAAACCGCCATGCCTTAGAAAATCATAAAAGAAACATGGAGGGATGGAAATAGGTTAATAAATTCATCATGCATTGCAACTGAAGATCAAGCAACACATTAGGAATTTGTGCAATACGAATTCGGAAATTAGAGCGAAATTAGGGTTTGTAGTCCATTGACATATGCGTAATTAGAATCTTTAATTAAAGTTAGGGTTAGTCATCTTTATTTTCATCCAATTCGAGTCCTTTGCAATTTCAATTTTTTTAATAATGTGATCTCATGTGATCTCAAATTAGTTATTAAGTTGAATAATTTATGGAGTCATATTAAGGTTTGTTAAAGTATTTAATTTCCTTTTTGTTATTTTGTAATTCCACCACTCCCTATATAGAGGGTGGGTAGTATCTATTTAGTGAAAGTTGGAGTTAAGTTAAAATTGGAGTTTCTCTATTCTCTCCCCCTTTCTCCTTCTCCCCCCCGACGCATCTACGCATTTCTTCCTCAAAACCTTGTGCAACTAACGCGTTTCTTCCTTTTTCTCCTCACCTTCTAAATTCTTCTCCCCTTCACGCATCTTCACATTCTCTCTTCCAAAATCCTGCGCATGTGGCACATCTTCTTCTTCCTCCTCTCACCCTCCCAAAATTTCTTTCCTCCTTAAAAACCCGTTTGCATCATTGTGGCAAGAGGGTTGGAGTAATCTTATGGTTGGCAAAATTTTGAGTGGGGTTTGGAGTAAAATTAGAGATAAAATGGACATGTTCTCTTTCGTATTGATTACAAATTAATAAATAATCAAAATATCATTTTCTTTGTGAAGTAGATGAACGAGTTGATGGAGAGGAATAAATATGGATGTATGGAAAATGATCTTGATGGGATTTTAGTAATGTTGACATGTAATAACAATATTCAGAAGGCTTAGAAGCTAGCTTATGAGTGTTGGGATCACCTTCAATTGACCTCTTTGCTATTCTCACGAGTACATATGCACCTGTTGGGTTGTAAGTGAATTGTTAAAGCCTATGTTCTATGCATCTATCTTCAAGCTCTTGACGATGTTTGAGAAGCGAATTGATAGGTTGTGGAGATGACTTCTTTGAAGAGGTGCTCATGTTGAGGGGTTGTCGTATGTACTTGCGTGGTGAAGTCGATGGTGTTTTCTTCTCCTAAAAAGGAAGGAGGTCTCAACATTAGAAGCTTGAGTGTTTCAATGAGGTTTTATTGTCCAATTGGATGTTAAAGATGTCAGGTGTTATTAAGGACATGCGTGACAAGGTTTTGGAGGTAGTTATGGTAACGACTTGTCTTCGAAGGTGAATGTGCCATTATCAAGCAAGGCTTCCTTGTTTAAGAAGGGCCATACACTTGATATCTAGAATGATGGTGTTGTTGCATCGAAAACCAAGGTTCACGAATGCGGTATGCATATGCGTATGCGTTTGGACAATGATACAAATAAGGTTTTTGGTGGAGAAAGAAATTTGAGAGGGTGAGTAAGGAGAAGAAGAATGTTCATGTTATACGGGATTTTGGAGAAGTACGGGGGAGAGGTGAAAAAAGGGAGAGAAATTACAAGACATTTCCTATTTTGATTTTAACTTAAACATGTCGGTAAACAATATCTAATGACCCCTTTATGTAGAGAGGGACAGACTTGTAAAATTAGATAAATAATTAAAAATAGAAACTTTAACAAGCTTAATTTGAATCCCTAAAACCACTCATTCCATTAACTAATTTGAGATTACATGCAATATCTTTATTTATTTTTTTAAATAAAAAAGGATTTAGTATGATAAAGGACATGTATGATAGGGCTTTATCTTGTGTAAGGATCCAGTTTGGGAAGACTAATTATTTTAACATCAACATTGGTTTACATCAAGGTTCAACTTTGAGTCCATATATTTTTACTTTGATTATGGACGAGTTGACAAGTCATATTCATGATGAGATACCTTTGGTGTATGTTATTTGCAGTAGGGCTAAGACTGAATATATGGAGTGCATCTTTGATGGCAACAATGGTGAAGGAATCGATGTGAAGATTGGTGTCGATAACATTCGAAAGAGAGATTCTTTTTGATACATGGGATCTATTTTGTAACATGATGGGAAAATTGATGGAGATGTTATTAATAGAATAAATGTATGCTGGCTAAAGTGGAGAGTAGCCTTTGTTGTTCTCTGTGATAAGAAAATTCCTTTAAAAATTAAAGGAAAGTTTTACAAAGCATCTATGAGACCTGCTATGATCTATGAATCTGAGTGTTGACCTGTAAACCATAGATATGTGCCGAGAATAGCAGTAGCAGAAATGAAAATGCTAAGGTAGATGTGTGGACACACACACACACATAACGATCGGATTCGGAATGATGCAATCGGAAATAAAGTTGGTGTAGCTTTGATCGAGAATAAGATGTGAGAAAACCACTTAGGATGGTTTGATCATTTGCAAAGAAGGTCATCTGATGTATCAGTTAGGAGATGCGAGTTTTGGGATGTTGAGCCGGCTAAGAGAGGGCGAGAACGGCCCAAGAAGTGTTGGAATGAGACTATACGAAGGGATCTTAGTTTTTGGGATATAAGCTCGAGATGGACCCAAGATAGATCTGAATGGAGGCATAAAATCCATGTAACCGACCCTACTTAATTGTGGGAAGAGGCTTTGTTGTTGTTGTAAATGACTCAGATTGTACCAACTTAAAACAACCAACACTAATCATAAAAGTATACCTAAAAACACTAATTTAAAGTGATGATTGTAGTTAGACGGGCGAAAAACCCTAATTAGACAAATTTATATGCGAGAATTTTGAATTCTGCCCTAGTTCTGACTCTCGTGCTGCATCGATTCTCTATCACTTCGTAAAATTCATCTGTTGATGAATGCTTGATATTTGATTGCATGTACAATGTATCGAACTCAATTTGATCCTTAATTTGTTGATCTTTTCTTTCTCAATATTTCTTTTGTAATTTTTGTGGAGAAAGGGGTTGACTTGCAATATTTTTTTAACCCTGTCAATGGCTTTGCCACTCTTTTATCATATTCCCACCAACTTTACTCTTTCCATAAAGAGCTTTTAGAGGAGGGATTTCTTTAAAAATACCCACTAACAACCCCATAACCCTATTATTATGGGATTTGATTCTCTGCTGGAGAAACCATCAACTTATTCAAGGGTTTCTCTTCTTCTACGAACCCTTTGGCTACGACGGACACTAGTATTGGGGATCCAACAAGGGTCATGATGGCAATGATGTTCGTACAGAGGAAGATGATGGCGATGCCTGCAACACACACCTTCTCCCGCAGCCTTGGCGTCACTGCCTCAATTACATAGAGGATGGCGTGCTTCATCGAGGGGGCTACACCAGCAGCGGTGATGGGGACCGAGAGGGCGGTGATATCACCAATACATGGTCTTATGCTGGTACTAGTCTTGCCAATAGGGATGTTTGTGATGGAGGAATTGAGGGCTTGGCAGAGATGGTGGTACTAGCGATCGGGGTGGTGGTGATGGGAAGACATACAATATTTGCCGTGAGGTTGGTGGCGATGGCAGGTAATTCATATGCCATGTGGATTCATGCGAGATGGGCGATGGCAATAAGGGGTGGTGTTTGGCACTATTGGTGGAGTGGTGATGAGGATGGTGAGTGGTAGATGGGATGGTGTTTGTGGTCATGTGCATGGATGTTGTAGCAGTGCCATGTGAGGGTTTAGTGTTAGCGGGGAAGATGGTGGTTGTGGGGCTAATGCGGGTGGGAAAGATTGTGGCGAGGTTGGTGGAGACTGTGGCGGGAAGGATGATGGAGTTGGCATTGGCTGGTGGTGGCGTTAGATGGAGCGAGGGTTTGGGAAATGGAGGCAGAGTCGTTGGCAACGTTGGCATGACAACGACGGCTTCACATGAGGTTTGTGGAGACTTGAGTACCCTTTGGATATCAACATGGGAAACGATGTCTTCACATTGTTTCAGATATTAGTCTTGGATCTTGCAGTATGTCATGATTGAGCAAATGTGGCATATTGTTGCAACAACTTCTTGAACCTTAACCCATGTTGGAGCCGATTGGATGCAATTTCGTGGTTTTGTGCTTGAGGAAATGCTTGGAAGGATGCCAGATTATGAGAATGATTTATGGGCCATGCTCCTATACTAATTGATGCAAATATTTTTTTGATGGAGAAAGAAATTAGGGATGGTGGAGAAGAATGATGCACCTATTTCACAATATTTTAGAGAAGAAGCGCGGAGATGCACCACCAGAGATGGAAAAAGGGAAGAGAATGGGAGATAACTCATATTTTGATTATAACTTGAACCGTTTGTAAACAATGACTAATGTCTGACTTCAAAAAAAAAAACGATCAATGACCCCTTTATATATAGAGGGATGTGCTTACAAAATTAAATAAATAATTAAAAATGGAAACCCTAACAAGTCTAGTTTGAATCCCTAAAATTACTCAACCCACTAACTAATTTGAGATCGTATGCGATCTCTTTATTTAAAAAAAAATCAAATGACTCAATTGTACCAGCTTAAGACCACCACTCTTATTTTAAATTAATGACTCTAATTAGACTGACAAAAAAATCTTAATTGAATAAAAACTCTAATTTGGCCAAATTAAAAGGACGTGAACCCCCTAATTTTGCCCTAATTCTCATTTTGGTGCTTCATCAACAGGTCATCACTTAATGAAAAAGTGCAATAAGAGGACGCACATGAGGGCATACATTATTGTCTATGGTTTTTTAATTGTTAATTTATAAATAAATGAATAAAAACGATCTCTATTGATATAAAAGTTACATATAAATCACCAATATGTACCAAATACCAAAAACGTAATGTAATCTAAAATATTCAGACAACAATGTACTACTGAATACAAATATTTTTTCAATATAATTCATCTTGAAATTCCAATTTTCGATGTCGTCATTATTACCATTATTCTCATCATCAAACGAGAATTCTTCTTTATTCAAGCTCAATGTTGAGGTTGAGCCACCTATATATCTTTGACTTATTCTACGTTGCACCAAATCTTCGGCACCATTTTCCCCGGACGCTAAGTAACTAAGTTCCATGTCAACCATGATCCTTGAAATACTTTTTCATCTTCTTCACCTGTGCCAATCCATTCTTTCAAACGTGTCTGCTCATTTGATATAAATGGATCATTTCATCTTTTTAGATGATGATGATTCTTAACTCGAAGTTGAATCTAGCATACACCAAATCATTCAATCTCTTGAATTCTAGCTTGTTTCTTTTCTTTGTGTGAATTTGTAGAATAGCACAAATACTGTTATAGAATATGAAGAACGCGGAAGCGATTGATAAACAGAGCATAAACAAGAAACAAAGAATATGTAACACCATGATTTTATGTGGAACCCTACTCCGTGAGGAGCGGGATGAAATCACGGGAGAAGCCCTCAAAGGGGCATGCTATGCATTGCTTTTTCTCAATGAGTACAAGAGGTCTGAGGCTCCTTATATAGCCTTCCCAGAGCCTCCAAGTCCCACAACTGGTCCATGTGGGACTAACACTGGATGTGGTAAATGGATCTTCTCCAGGATCCATTTACCCTGCTACAACACAATAGACGCATACAACTTATACTCCAACAAATACATCATAAACCACATCCTTACTGTTGAGTTATATAAATATATCACATCAAATATTTCAACTTACTGTCTCAAAAGTGCCTCCGTTTCTTATGCTTCCAGAGGAAGGTGTCAACTTTAGTTTCGAATCTTCATTATCATTTCCTTAAAATGTGGTGCCTGAAGCGATCCCGATCAATTAGCTATTAATGAAAATAATTTCATTATCTTAACATTAATGAGTAAAATTTATAAGCATAAGATTTATTAATGAAAATTAATACTTGGATTGAAATCATTAACATTAATTGACATTTGTTTCACAACAAATATTTGCCGAACAAATCATCACCTCATTGATGTAAAAACAACTTTTTCCTAGTGATGCCATTTCGGATGTCTATATCTGGAACGATGGTTTGATGCATTCCAAAAATCCACCAAAGTAAGGCCTTTCGTCTCAATTTGAGTATCGTATGTACAATAGGTCAAGGTTTGAGATAATATGCAACAAAATAAAAAGGAGCTATACAACCTTTTCTTTGACTATGGGTTTATGGCCTCAACAAAATGCTTGCAAGATGCTTCCACATCTTTAAATGTGCCCATAATCTCCTTTGCATCTTGCAACCTGCCGCATGTAAACCCCGTTGGTGGCCCCATATCTCTGTCAACTATGCATAGAACATGAACTGATGGAGTATCGAGAAAAAGATCATTCAGATCAAAGATACTTGATTCCAAAATGAAGGATTGAGAATAATTAATGAAGCTATTTCACCCTTCTTTATTCCATACCATTTTCACTATTCTTATAAATCATAAGAAATTAGCCGATTCTACTTAATTGTGGGAAAAAAGGCTTTGTTGTTGTTGCATAAATCGTAAGAAATCTGAAGCCTCAACTTGTCCTTTTTGTTCATCACAGATTACAATATAACAAATGTAGGAGCTAATCTTATCTGTCCTGTCCTTTTGCTCAAATTGTCGCATCAAGCTAAGGGTATCTGCATGACTACAAATGAACACAATCAATGTTCTTGCCTTTCTTATGACACTTTTCACCTTTGTCTCTTTATGTTCTAGCATAAGATCAATGTTATCAACTGCACATGAACCCCAAAACATCTTTAGGTACTTGATCGTGTGAAGTTTTCGTGTTGCCATATTAGCAGGTGCATTGTCTGTTACAAGTTGGACTACATTATTAGGCCCCAAATTTCTGTATGGAAGCGATGTAGTCGATGGTATGAGAATATGCGGACGAGTCAATAGGATTCAAAAACTTGTACTAAGCTCATAGTTGACGCAAAGATTCATGATAATCCTTCCTCTCTTTGGTCCATGGATCTGCCATAATGGGACATCCATTATTCTTTTAGCAATCATGATGGCATTGCAGAAACTCATTTTTTGTGAACTTGCACCTTCAATAATGTCTTTGTAAGCTGATAATAAGGTCATTGCTTGATGGGAACTTGTTTTTCTTCTTCAAAATCTTCTCCTTTTTCATTTTTATTTCTTCCATATTGTCCTTTTCTTTCTTCGCCTCAAGCTCAATCATGGGACAAGAATATGTATTGCCCTTTTATATGCGTCAAATGTTGCTTCATGTGATTTATCCCTCCCGCCACAAACTTCCCATAGAAATGACAAGTAACCATGTGGTCTGTGCTCATATTCACCAAGTAAGCATAACTCCATCCCAGATCATCACCCACTCTGAATTATATTCTCCTAAAAAAATTGTCGCCCTAAATTCCAATATGAGAATTACTTCTCGTAGTAGGAGATGAAGTATTATTAGATGGTTGTGTAAATGCCGTTAACTGCTTTACATTCAACCATAGAAAAAAATTTAGCCAATGAAAAAAATATTCCAATCATGAAAATTCCAAAAGTAAGGATTTAGTAATTTAATTAAACAAACGCTAATATGAAACAATATACCCATTCTTGCAATTTAAACTCAATCAAAAATAAATAAAAATGCATTATTATTTCACTGCCAGTGGTGCATTTCAAATTTTCAGACCATGCATATCTCTTGAATTCCTTTATGTTAACAGGTTGCCAGAAGTTCCAATTTTGGCATGTTTTTATCGAGCACGAGTCTGGATAAAAATTTAGGATAAAAATTTACTACAAGCCAAAAAAACCGATCCTAAAACTGATCCATTTAGATTAAAAGGCCCAATGACTGCCACTGGAATTATGACTAGAGTCTCCGGGACAATCCTAATTCCTAGAAGTGGCGAAGTGAAATAAAAGATCAAATTATTGTTTTGAGGGATATAGGATGACTACTTCAAGACTAGTCAACCGCAATCTTTTATTGTAACAAATAGGGTCCATGCTTCAAGTACTAAATCCAATCAACAGGTGGAAATCCATAGCTCTTTTCCATGCCAATCCTCGTGAAAACAATTAAAAAACAGTAGTTGCATCTGAAATCCATGTCATAAAACCAATTGAAAGCTAATGTGATGCGCTTCCCAGCCTGTGTTGTAGCATGCAACGGAGGCGATGGCGATATCAGATCAGCAGTAACAGCAAACTACAAAGGCAATAGGAACCGTGGGATGCTCAGTGGCGATGGGGATATCAGATCAGCAGTAACAGCAAACTACAAAGGCAATAGGAACCGTGGGATGCTCAGTGACCCTGAGTGGAAGCAGAAGTTGTGGTGGGGCCTCGTAGGCTTTGTCCGGGGAAGAAAATGATGTGGGACTAGCTGCTTTTGCCTTTGGCAATTCCCTTAGACTTGGAGAAACAGGATAGTTTGCATACATGTCTTAAAGAACACTTGACTGGAGTATCATTGGGATTGTTGGAGTTGGTACTATACTCTTTGAAGCTTCCAAATTCCCTGGATGGTTATCGAGGGTGAAAATTTGTTTATTTTAGGGTAAAGTACACAAAGGTCCTGAAGTGTGCAAGAAAGCAACGAGGGTACCCACAACAAATTGGCATTTTGGGGGTCTGAATTTAAGTACTAGAACACTTTGTCAAATGCTTTCTATTATTCGTCAAAATGATAAAATTAACCTCTACTGATACGATCTATCAATGTAAATCAGAAATTTTGAATCTTTTGAGGAAAATGGCTAATTAGCATATGGATTTGTTTTTTATTATTGCCATCACCTTTGTAGATTATGCTATATCTACTGTAATAGTAGTAAATAGTAATGATGCCAAATATGTGATTAGATACCTCTTATCAACACTTTCGTTTATCTAGATGATATCCCAATTTTTTCTTTTTGATAAAAAATGGAGAAGTCTTCGGCAAAGTGTGTCTAATGAAGTTCAGGTCCCAAATGCCACTTTTTATTATAACCCCTTTTGATATTTATCCCAAGCTCTTGGATCCTTTACGGACTTTATCCTTCATTTTATTTTATCTATCAAAATATCAACTCCTTTGTTTAAATTGCTTTGAAACACCTCAAATTGAATGTTGAAGTTTGAACTTTCAACATTCTTGGCTGCTGTTTTGAGCTCTTACTGTCTTACCAATATGGCAAGTTCTTTGGAAACCTTTTTGTTGGTTCAAATTTTATCAGCTATTCCTGATGCATCTTTTGTTACTTCCATCAGTGAATTGCCAAATCAAGAGATTCCTGTAGACGTGCAATTTATTGTAAATGGAGACTCAATTTACATTGGGATGTCTGCTGGTAGTCATTCTTATCAGTGTGTTCACTAATCTCTCCATGTCTTTGGCGCTTTTTTTAACACAGTTTGCATACTTTTTTCTCTTGCATCTCCCATGTCTGCGAATGCTTCTCAAATGTGTACGTGTGGACCGTGTGGCTGATTGTCGTTCTTGATGCAGGAGTGGGAAAGGCCAAAACCAGGTAGGAGGCCTGACATATTCCCCAAGTTCAGCCCAATGAAAACACCATTGCCCACTCCGCTGCCTGCAGATCCTCCTGAGGAAGATGAGGAGGAAGAAGAGAAGAAAGAGGAGGAGGAAGAAGACCCTGAAAAGGAGGAATCTGAAGAACCGGAGAAGCAATCCTAGGATGTAAAGCTAATGCTAGACTTTTCCTGGTCATTGAGCAAGAGAAAAGACCCGGCAATAGCAACATTGATGCAAAGATGTACCTGCAAATAGTCTGCCGTCGTCTATTTCTAGCTACGACAATATTTGCTTAGCAATGAAATGTAGGAACACAATTTTCGACTTTTGTTGGTCGTCTCGTTACCTCTGTATGTTTTGGTCTTTAATCGCCTCTGAGGGATCTGAAATGTTCTCCGCTGGACAACATGACTGTATTTGCGTCGCGAATTAGATGGTTTGCATTTCTGATTGAAGTTTGTAGTTGATGACCATGCATTTTATTTATTGGTACTGGTTTTTGACAGTTTCTTTAATGCATATCAAGTGATCAAGGTTATCATTTTTGGAGCCTTTTCACCTTGGTTTCACCATTTCTTGGAAATTTGCATGAATACTGGCCAAATACATCATTTGCTGCATCTGTAAATACCAAAATTGCATCCATCTACCACAGTGATGTGTGAAGCAGGTTATTCCAGGATCTATGCAATCGTATATATTAACAATGAATGATTTTGTGCTAAAAAATCTGCTGGTGGATAGATGAAATAATTTTTAGAGGAAAAGACAGTTTGTTGAGGGAGGGGAGAATTCTCCGTATACCTTTCCTTTTCTCCCTAAAACCCGATGAACTTTTCCCTAGCCTTCCATAAACCTCTTCAATTTATAGCATTCATTGGGACATAATAAGAAATTATATCCTTTTTTTGGTCTTCAAATTAGGGATATATATTCTTTATATATAAATGTTGCGAATTATACACCTAGGCTTTTATATATAGGCTCCATTGTCGAGCTGTTCCACCAAATTCTCTTCAAGCATTAAATATCTCTGCTTGATTTAGTTTGAGTGTCGATTTAACCTTGGACGAAAAAAGATAGTTTTTCCTCTGGTTGAGGGTGAAATATACATATGATGTGAGCAGTGTGTCTATCATAAAAAAACGGTCACATGTAAAATTTTATAGTTACCATTGCCTACTAAACCATATATAATATAATGATGCTAAGAGATAAGAAGGCGACTGCAAAAGGGGTGGAAACGAGTTTTAGATTGGACGTAAATCTCAAAACGTAAAAATATCTTAGATATATTGAAATCTGCATAAAAGCAACATCCGTTGTAGTCTAGTTGGTTAGGATACTCGGCTCTCACCCGAGAGACCCGGGTTCAAGTCCCGGCAACGGAAATTTATTGCTTTTTCTTTTTTTATCCCTCACATATATTATGCTGTTTGTGTTTGCTATATTTTTGTTTGCCAATTCTACCTTGACAAACTGGTTTTAAAATTTATTGACAAAATATATATTTATCGATGCCACTTCATGGTCCTTTTTTATATGAACTAAGACTCAGCCTCAATAATATTTAATATTGCGATATGATGAGCTGGCAGGGGTGTCTACTGAGTTCAACAAGTTAAGTCAGCTTTAACTTGGACTCAAACTCGATAGCCAAACTCGAGCTTGAGCTTAGACTCAATAAGGTTCGAGCCTTGGAATGCTGGCTTGGACCCAAACTCTTTGAGCTTGAGTTGGCTTACGAGCCTTAACAATGTCCTCTTCCCTCTCTTCAACTCTTCTGAAATCTCTCGATTTTTCCCAGACGAGACCCTACTTCGAGTCTGCTACCTTCCCTCACAGCTTTAACGACAACTCTAAGGGCCACAGCTTGGGGAGGGTGAAACATAGAAACATAGACTCGTAGGAGTCATTCATCACTATATCACTATATCACTGTATCACTACATCATTCAAATATGAATCCGTGGAAATTCATCACTATATCAATATATTATGTTATTCAAGTTTCGTGCGAAACATAAACTCCCAGGAGTCTATGACACTTATCTACACAATCATTTTTTAACGATCGCAAAATTGTTGTAATCAACACTGTCTGGATGGAGGTCGTAGGAGTCTCTGTTTCACACGAAATTTGAGTGACATAATATAAGGATATAGTTATGAAATCTATGGCGATAGTTTTCCAAAAAATAATAAAAATTAGGGAGGGGAGCTTTACCCATATATGTATGTATGTATGAGCTTGGGGTTCTCTACAAATCAAAGATGAACATTTTTTTTCTTCACTTCTGAAATTTTGGCATTTTACCTTTCATGATGGTGCCCCTTAAAAGGGGGTGCACACCCTTAAGTGAAGCCTTAGGCTAATTGATGGCATATGGATGCCCCCTACATAGTACCGAGGAAAATATGAAACATAGGCATTTTGCCCATTATCGTATTCCTTCTTCACACCCTAACCATACGTGGAATTTGATTCCTGAAGTGGAGCTTTCAAGTGGTTGTCTGCTGCAAAGGATACGGAAAAGCCAACTCAACCACAGCTAATCACATCTCCTCTTTCCTTCTAAATCCATATGTTTAACTTTCTTATGTTGCTTTCTCCCAAAGAAAACATCAACTTGTCTATAAAAAATTGAGGACAGATTTCATCAAAAGTATTCTATGTTGTACTTGGATATTTTCTATGTATTCGACGTGTAAAAAGAAAGAAAAGAACAAACCCGTGCAGGGACTGTAAGAGGAGATTAAAGTGTAGATTAGAGGATCCTGATATAAATAATGGACTATTACAAGACTAGATAATTTGATAAATCTGGGGATGGCATATCATTGAAGAAGTTGGGTTCTGTTCTTCACAGGAATGGCGTGTGATGTCCGCCAAGAGATGGACCCACTTGATGTTATTACCGTTGATGATGCAATTGGATTTTTTGGGTGTGGATTTGCTGAGTGAGTGAGAAGCTCGTGATTCTCCTCAATGTAACCTTAACTACACTGGGCCATTTGGAATGGATTCCTTATATATTTTCCTCCATATTTTTTGTTAGTCCTCTTTTATTTTTTTTATTAAATATGGTTTTTTGAACTCGACAGGATGCTTTAAGATAATAATTTCCATTCACAGACAATAATAACAGTAAAAATCTTCCCTTGCAGAAAATAAAGATGAACAGCCAGATACACAACAAATCTCTCGAAAAGAACCAAAGAATAGTAAGAAGGTAACAAGACAACAATAACATGGAGCTCTGCCACTCTACAGCAACCAAACACAGAGAGATGTATGCACAACTAGTCCCACTACTGCCTTCCTATCAAAAACCTGATTGAAGGGCCACCAAACACAGATTTTGCGGAGCCAATTAATGCTTCATCGCAAGTCAACAAACAATGATCTCAAGTCGAAACCTCGACAGCAGCTAGCTGTTCTTCAGAGCATTAAATCGTGCAGCGAGCTCGTCGTAATCTGGCAGTCGTGGGTGCACTCGAGCTCCTCCATTTGGGTACGCTGAGGGCGAAGCTTGCGGCACATCGACGTTGCTCGCATTGGTTCTCTCCGGAGGAAGCGAGACAACTCTAGTCAGAGCATGCTCTGCACCCAACTTAGCCTCTGCGATCTTGACATCACGGCACATCAAAGGATCTCTCTTCGTTTTCGTCGGTCTGTCGAGCTGGGAAGGTTTATCCTTTGAGCTATAGTGCAGGAGAAGCCTATCTATCACCTTGTCTTCTTCGTCATAGTCCGCGTCGAAGCTACGCGTTCCCCTCCTATTACCATGCCTTCTACCATAGACTATCTGGTCAATGCGCTCATCAGCATCCATGAATTGAACTTCAGCTTGATGTTGATGAGAAGTGATGCTGTGTTTATTCCTCCTCATCGATCTTGGTTTCGGTTTTTCGACTGGTTCCTCTTTCTCTACATCCGCGACCTCACTCTCCTTGTGCTTGGTCTTATTAGCAATTGGCTTTAAGTAAGGCGGAGTCCTGTTGATTGGCAGATTGGCATTGCGATTTGCGGGTGAAACCGGTTGCTTCACATCGGAGACAGACGGAGGAATGACGTTAACTTGTATGACTCTTTCAGGTTTTACGGTTCCAATAAAAAGATCCTCGTGAAGTTGATCGCCATGAGCACCATCCTTTTGTTCTTTCACTCTGACATAAGGAGGCGATGGATTGATTGCTTGGTTGTTGATCGACCTCTGATCCTCTGCAAGGGGAGATTTCATGCTGGCAGCGATGTCTTTCAGGCCTCGAGGACTTGCGTCCTGAAGCTTCTTCACATCTTGGTTATGATCCAGTTCTACCTTCTTAACTGGAATGACTGGGAAACCACGGTCGGAACCTGGAATCACTTCGACTTCGTTCGTTGCCGATTGCGCTTCCTTCCTTGCAATTCTGACCACCGGTTGCAAATCGGATTGCTTGTTCTTGACATTGGCAGCTGCAGCACTCTTTGATCTTGCTGTCACATTGCATGATCCCCACTGCTTCTCATCGCGTTCCTCGACATCAGTCTTGGACTGAACCTGATGGTTATTTCAGAAAACAACTGGTTGTTATTCCTTTGTGCAAGATTCAACTCATGTTAATAACATAACAAATACCATATTCATACCAGTATTGCTGGAGCCGGTTTTTTCTGTCCAAAGTCCTTTGAGTCCCACTTCACTGAGAACTCGTTAGCTATCTCCTGCATCATCTTCAGCTTCCTCTCCTTCGAGAAAGACTTCCTGGAAATTTTCTCCATGAACTGAAAAGAACAACATGTGATTCAGGATAAATGTTCTTTATCTGCATAAGCTCGATGCTTGGGGGACTAAATTACCTCCTGATTCACGGATGATTCCATCGCACTGCTGTATCGTTTGGTAAACGCATGCCTGAGATCGCACAATTCAGGCAGGTCAGAAAATCTAGCTGCAGCATATATCAATGTGGCCACAGCTTCTGTTGCTTCTTCGGAGCATTCTCTGTATAAGGGGCAAATAAAAAATCAGTACTAAGAAATAATGG
The DNA here is from genome assembly GCA_037367405.1 of Ottelia alismoides. Classification (NCBI taxonomy): domain Eukaryota; kingdom Viridiplantae; phylum Streptophyta; class Magnoliopsida; order Alismatales; family Hydrocharitaceae; genus Ottelia; species Ottelia alismoides. Next base: position 76,734 of record JAZKJV010008505.1, read on the forward strand.
AACTAATTATAGTAAATTGCAGCAATGCATTAATTCAGTAACTGAAACACAAGTGAACAAAAAAGTTGTTGCACGTTGTAGTGATGGTTCAAGGTGCTATTTTTGACTGTCATGATGCTTTCATCTTTAAATTTGGAATGGGAGAAGGAAGTGGATTCTAACTTCTGAAAGAACTGCATAAATTTGATGCATCTTTGAAAGAGAAACTTCCAAAATTAGGAAAGAAAATGTTCAGAAAAAACTGGAATGGTTCTACCTTTGCTTCTGCAGAGTGGGGAGTTGGCTCGTGATATGATCGCATAGCTTTTCTATCATATCATAGCACGCAACTTGGTTCATTTCTACTATTATCGCATCCATCTGTTAATATAAAAAATGAACATATATCAGATGTATAGACATGCATGAGAATATAGGAAACTTCTAAATATAAACAAACTAGACGTGAGATAAAGAACTGCAAGTTTTCAAAACAGACCATACAAGAGCAAACATATACGCTATCTTCCATTTTAAATTGAGATATTCTATAAGATACACCAGAAACCATCAAATCGTGAGGTTCAAAAATCTCAAAACAACCAATAAAAGTGGAAATTAGTTTGTCAACACATATCATGTAATCTATAAATAAACCAATACGACCAAATTTGTGAAAATCCAAACATAAAAAACAAACCCATTTCCATAGAGAGACATAAATTGGCCTTCAAAACCCACTTAAAACTATCGAGAAAAGAAGAAAAATCAAAGCAATAAAACTCGAGAAGGGACATTACCCTTCCAAAGGCATTGGAGTCCTCATTGATCACAAGAAGGTCGGCGATATCCTTCTTGAGGAAGTTGAGCAGCGCTTGCTTCTTCTTCCTTCTCTCGTAGATTCTCGCCTTTATGCACTTGTTCGATTGCTTGCTGCAAATCCACAAATAAAATTAACCACAAACACGAATCATAAAAAACAATGGCATGTTCAATCCACAGAAAAGAGAACAGCAAGAAACAATTACCACTTGGCCGTGAATTTCCTGCCCAACAAACTGTCAAACATCCTCTCGAATCAATCGGATGCCCCAAGAAATCCTTCCTGGCAACGACCAACGTCTCAGAATCCTTGAAACAGGCGAGGCTTGAGATGGGTCAATCGGTATATACGCTCCTCCTCTGTCTTGCTCGACCTGTGTGCTTTGCTGATGGAGCTTTGAAGGAAAGAGAGGAGCAGATGGGAGTGGGATTGAGAAGAAGAGAGAAGGGCGTGTTGGAGATGGTGGAGGTAATGGCTTCTTCTTTATGGTTGCAAAGGTGACCCCTTTTTATTGAGGCTCTCGGTCTTTCTCTCTCTCTATCTCTGTATTGTATTGGTGTAGAGCTGTGGAAAGAGGAGGACCGGTGCTTCCTTCCCTTTAGTCCATACGGAGATTTAAAGTGGGAAAAAATAGAAATTTTATTTTCTGAGGTTTGCGTTTGCGGGTAATTCGCATGTAAGCCCCCTGTTGTTTGAGTTTATTAGCGGGAGCTCCAGTATTTGACTCCTCTGCGTTATATAAATAAAAGTAATGATATCGACAAGGGAAAGAAAAGGACAAAAGGTCGGGCTGTCGTCTCGTCTGCTAATTGGAATAACAACGAGTTTTGCTCACGTTGATGAGTTCAGACCAACCACTGAAATGGGAATTATCACATTTAATTCTCTCTCTAAAATATAGGGATATCTATGGAGCAGTAGCGAAATGGGAGGAAGGAGTGGGGGGTTTCGCAAAGAGAGGGTCAACTGTTGGACCCAAACAACCACACGTTCTGTTGTGGGAGTCCTCGGCCCCTAATCTTTGAATTTGAGTCGTCTCCACTCTCCATCTTCTGCCGATTTCTAAGGATTTCTGTTTCTCTTTCTTTCCTCGTTGTTATCAGATCGTGTTTATCTCTTTGTTTTCCCAAATCCATTTCAGTATTTTTGGGTCTACGAAGCATAATGTTACGTGCATGCATGAAGAACTTGTTGCTTGTAGATGTTATGTGGTGCAAGACCATGACATTATACGAATGTTTATATGTATATATATGAATGTTTATATTCCATTAGCGATTTTCTTTATATATCTCTATGTATATATGAATGTTTATAATAATTTGTTTTTTCAGATATTGCAATCTTATTTTTCTTTTCAGTATGCCATGCTTACTCCCTAACATGTTTTGAATGCCAAATCGTAAACACAACTCAGAGATTGTGATTTAGATCCTTTTTAAACATGTTCTTACTTAATGTTAATCGCATGATAGGTGTCACGATACTTTTTTATAGTTTAGATTAACAAGTTATAAGACGTAACTTTGTGCTTTTGTTATGATTGAGGTTATTATCGCTCGTACTTCATCGTGAAGTTTTCAGTATTTGTCATTTTATTTAACAATAATTAGCACCGAAAATCAATAGAAAAGCGACAGATTTGTTGCAAGAATATTCATTGCTAGTGTATGACAACATGCTGTTGGATGCAAAATTTCCTCTATATAAATTTTATCTCACAATGATTGATTTTAGTTTATTACTGGTCTTTTTTTAATGCTGACGAATCTAGCCACGATTACGTTAATTATTTTCTGCTTATTGTCGTCACTTTCCATGGTGTACTTTCATTTCTATGTCGAAAATAAATAGTAGTGAAGGGAATGTATTTTCTCTGCCTCACTCTCTTCCATGTTTTGTTATCAAAGTATTAACAAATATAATATGTTCTTGTCTATTGCCTTAAAGGCACGGATGTTTTGACTTTATTATTGAGGATTTTTACACTTGTGCCTTTTTTATTTTCTGCAAGTACACTTTTACTCCTCCCTTTTTTGCAATAATACTTGTGCAATTGTGATCTTACAAAATTTACAATACCCACTACAACAAAATGGGTTTATAGTGACCGTTTTTTAAAATCCATCATCGTAACATTAGTTTTTAACTATCTAACATGATATTCATCATTGAGATATTATTTTTTATATTTGAAGGTAGTGATGAATGCTATGTGTTGTAATATAAATAGCTATGATGCATATAGCAACATTTACTGGTTGTTAATTTTTAAAAATTTAACTAAACATCGTTAAATTTTGAATTAAAATATTAGCGATGATCACTGTTGCAAAAGTCGGCCGACTAGTCGGCCCTACTATGCGACTCGGGGGGGGGGGGGGATTCCGATTAGTCGGGCGCCTAGTCGGTCTAGTCGGCCGCTTAGGCGGGCGATTTCTACATAGACGATCCAAGCTGGGATCCGGGTTTTGAAATATACGGTTACTGTTAGACAGGAACCCTTCACGCAAGACAGAACCTTTCGACCCCCCCACGGCTCCTGTGCGCGATAACCCCCAGCCTCCCCAGCGTCGCCGGTGCACCCCCCTCGCTGGTGCCGCCCCCAGCGCCTCGCCGCTCCCAGCGCGTTCAACACTTCGTCGCCTCCGGTGCCGCTCTCTCGTTCTAGGCTCCAGCTGGTAAGTTTAGGTTTTTTTGGCTTTTATTTCCTCTTGTTTTTAGGTTGATATGTTAATATATTATTGTTAGCAAACAACAATGATAGGTTATGTATGTTTTCTTCAATTTTTTTTGTTTTTGCTTAGGTTGATCTTAGATGTTATAGCTTTGATTTGCTTAGGTTAATGATGTTGAACTTAGATATTAATATATTAATGTTATTGTTAGCAAATAACAATGTTAGATTTTCTTCATTTTTTTTGTTTTTGCTTAGGTTGATCTTAGATGTTAATATGTTATTGCTTAGATTTTCTTAGGTTGATGTTGTACTTAGATGTTTTTATGTCAATGTTATTGTTAGCAAATAAGATCAATGCTATTGTTGTACTTAGATGTTTTTATGTCAAGGTTTTCTTCAAATTTTTTTGTTTTTTCTTAGGTTGATCTTAGATGTTAATAACATGTTATTGCTTAGATTTGCTTAAGATGATGTTAGATTTTATTGTTAGGATATATTTTCTCTTCTAAGTTTGGTTAGCTTTGTGTTTGATAATTAGTAATTTGTGAGTTTGTGACTGTGTAGATGGATATACCTCCCGCGAACGTCGCTTCTGGTAGCGACTCGTCTTTTTACGTGCCACCGGGATCAACTGATCCTGCATGGCAATATGGCTATCTTTCGAACCGTACAGATCCGAATACAGTAACTTGTAGATTGTGCAAGAAGGTTGTCAAGGGAGGTGTGTATCGATTCAAGCAACATCTAGCACACCGTAGAGGCAACGTGGCTGCATGTCCCAAGGTGGATGAAGATACGAAGAAGAAGATGATCTCATATCTTGATGACGTTGCAAGGAAGAAGAGCCAGAAAGTCGCTGATGTTCAGGAGCTGAGAGAGGATGTTGATATCACTGGAGATGCGGGTTCGACGAAGAGATCACGAGTATCCGACTCGTTGGAGCAGAATGCTGCATTAGAATGACCATCACGTCAGATGACCATAAAAAATGCATTCTCTAAAGAGCATCGTGATAGGGTCACCCCGTATATAGCCAACTGGGCATATACATCGGCGATTCCTTTTAATGCACTGACGACGAAGCCCTTCATGCAGATGGTGGAGGCGATTGGGAAGTATGGGCCTGGACTAAAGACTCCGACGAGGTATGAGCTTAGTGGTCCACTTCTGAAGGATGCGGTGAAGAAAATGCACGATGACTTGCAATGACATCGTGATACGTGGAAGTCGACAAGATGCTCTTTGATGACTGATGCATGGACGGACATGCGTGGAAGAAGCATCATCAATTTTTGTGTTAATTGCACCTTGGGGACTTCATTTTTGAAGTCCATAGATGCCTCAAATGAGACACACACTGTGGAATACATCTTCAAGCTAGTGGATGAGTGTCTTAATGAAGTGGGCATAGATAATATGGTTCAGATTGTGGCGGATAATGCATCTGTCAATGTAGCAGCGGGAAGATTGCTGCTCACCAAATATCCACAGATTTGGTGGACTCCATGCGCCGCGCACTCACTTGATCTTGGAGGAGATAAGCAAAGAGACGAAGGTGAAGAGTGCAATCACAAAGGCAAAGAAGCTTACGATGTTTATATACTCTCACACCAAAACTCTAAGCTTGATGCGCAAGTTTACCAACAAGAGAGACATTGCAAGGCCTGGGCAAACAAGATTTGCAACAACTTTTCTTACTCTTGAGAGCCTGAATGAGAAGAAAGACAAGCTTAGATTGATGTTTTCCTCAGAAGAGTGGCGGAACTGCAAATGGTACAAGACCAAGAAGGGAGAAGCAGCGAGTTCTATTGTATTCAGCCTTACATTTTGGAACCACATTGCACACGCCGTCCGAGTTTTCACTCCATTGGTTCGTTTATTGCGTGTTGTTGACGCAGATCAACGTCCATCCATGAGCTTTGTGTACGGAGGGCTTGAAGATGCCAACCGACAGATAATTGCATCATTCAATGGCGTGGAGTCATCTTACAATTTTTTTGTGGATGCTGTTACCTCCAAGACCAAAGGGAGGCTCGATACTCCATTGCATCTAGCGTCTTATTACTTGAACCCATTTTTCTTCTACACCGAGTGTCATGGTGATCCAGATGTTGTGGTGAGGAGAGGGTTTAAGGAGTGCATGGAAAGATTTTATTCAGATTTGGATGTACAAGATGAAATTACCAGGGACGAGCTTCCAGCATACAGACTTGGTCGTGGTGATTTTGGCAAGCCTTTAGCTATGAGACAGAAGGTGATAAATGACAACAATTATGACCCATGTATTTTTAACTATTGGACAATTCTTCTTTGGAAATATTATAGTATAATTATATTGACGAATTCTCTATTTAAATAGCTAATTGGTGGTATAACCATGGAGATGACACGTCTCATTTGAAAGCCATGGCCATCAAGATCTTGAGCTTGACGTCTTCATCCTCCGGATGTGAGCGTAACTAGAGTACATTTGACTCGGTAATGACTTCATTCCACCCACCAAATTTTATTACTAATAGTAAACTATAACATAGTAATTGATATAAATTTAAAATTTGTATTTTGATGTTCAGATCTATACCAAGCAGAGGAACAGATCGGAGATAAAGAAGCTGAATGATCTTGTGTATGTTCGTTTCAATTCAAACCTGCGGGAACGTCGAGTTGAAAAAGAAAAAGATCCTCTCTCATCTCGTTATCGTGCATACATGGCTGAATAGACTGGAGGTGTCGATGCTCATGATGAGGAGGTTTTTCCAGGTTCCGGATTGACATGGAGTGCTGTAGCACATGCTAGTGGTGCTGAAGAGAATTTGGAACCGAGAAGGAGCCAGCGAGTTGACCGTAGCAAGGGAGCTTCGTCTTCGAGCTCCAATCCTACGCCGATGAATGAGAACGGGGAGTTACATCTTGATGATATAGAAGAAGAAGAAGATGATGATGATGACGACGACGGCGACGACGAAGAAGAAGAGATGGACTTGGATAATGACATTGAGGATTGATTCGATTAACTTGTCTTCCTTCTTACTTGTATTATTTTTTTGGACATGTTGTAGGTGTTTTTGAACATTTGCTAGTGTTATGTACCAAACATTTTGAATGTTTGATCTTAACTTCCTTCATTTTTCCTTGCCTTGCTATAATTTCTTAAGCTCTTGAAAATATTAAATTTGCTAAAATTATGAAGATAAATGATAGTATATATATATATTAAAATTTGATTTATATATTAAAAATAATTAAAAAAAATTAAAACCGACTAATGCCCGACTAAATCCGATTACTCTCCCGATTGTCGATTAATCCTTAGTCAGTGACCTTGTCGATCGAGTACCGACTACCGACTTCTACAACCTTGGCGATGATTAACTATTTTTTTAAAAAAGCAAGAAATAAGCGTTAATATATGCATCGTTGTTAATGATAGATCAATGAATATGACATTTGTCATTAATTTCAAGTATATAATATATATTAACAATGGATAATATTGTCGTTATGTATTTGATGATAAAACACCATAGTTTAAAAAGATTTTTTTATCAGTGTTGCCCCTCTGAGATATTGCAATATCAGTAATCCCACTCCCTTTTTGGGAATATCAGTTTCGACCCTGATTTCGTTTACAATGATCACTTGTACCCCTCATGTTAGTTTCCATCCATCGCCAATGCAAATGGACATTAACTTTGGAAACAAGAGGAATTAGATAAAAAAATAAGGGTTGAAAGGTCTTCCTCCACTCCAGCCCCTCCTCCAGCACCACCCCATCCTCCACCTGCCCTTCTAGACCCTCCTCCTCCTCCTCTTCCAACCGCCCCTCCCCTTCCACCCTCGCTCCTCTGCCCCATCCTCCTCCTCCTATCGCCCCTCCCCTTCCAGCCCCTCCTCCTCCCCATCCAACCCTCCTCTTGCCCCTCCACCCATACTCCTCCTCACCTGATATTCAATACACCTCTAGCACCTCTCCCCCCTATACCCCCTCCTTTTCCGTCCCATCCTTCTCTTATGACTGCCCTTTCTTTCCAGCCCCTCCTCCTCTGCCCCATACTCCTCCTCCGATCGCCCCTTCCCTTCCAACCCCTCCTCCTCCTCCTCCGATCATCCCTTCCCTTCCAACCCCCCTCCTCCTCCGATCGCCCTCCCATTCTAACTCCTCTTCCTCCTCCTCCGATCACCCTCCCCTTGCAGCCCATGCCCCTCTGCCCCATCCTCCTCATCCGATCACCCCTCCCCTTCTATCCCCTCCTCCTCCTCTGACCACCGCTTCCCTTCCTGTCCCTCGTCCTCCTCCTCTGCACATTCTCCCTCTGACCACCCGACCCCTTCCAACCCCTCCTCCTCCCCATCCATCCCCTTCCTCTAGAGCCCCTCATCCTGGAAATGTTCGTGATGCTAGCAAGGGTAGTGGAAGTGCTATTGTAACAAGGATGAAACTGATTCACAAGAAACGAACTAGGGCAGAGGACTCATCCTCCACTCGCCTAGAGGAGGAAGAACTCAGAGCAGAGTTTAGATGTGGTCGATGTGGGACAGGAAGTTGGTCCTCAGCTCACTCACAAATGGGTGGTTCTTGCTCTTGCTTGTCTCCAGGTGATGCTCGTACATGTGATCGGAGACATCGCTCAGGGCATAGGGTGAGGGAGGAGTCGAGAACGATGGACATAAGAGGTATGCATATTCCTATCGAGCTTGTCATCACCATTGAGGATGATGGAGTGGTGGAGGAGGAAGATAGGCTGGAAGAGGAGGCATGATTTCTTTCCTATTATGCCCCTTTTTAATTGTACCATGGTTTGAATAAACTATGGTTCAATATAACTAATTGACAGCCAGACTAACAGTACAAGTGATCATTGTGGAAGAAGTTGATGAATACTCATTCATCACTCTTTATTCTTATATTTTAGCTACAAAAACCTTTGCAAATGCATGTATATAGTTGTAAATAGAAATAATTACCAAAAGCATGCATTGTGTAAAAACCTATAATTAGCATGTTTTTGTGCAAAAATAAAAGAATAAAGATTAAAAAGAAAAAAAGGAAATATTTAGAATAAATATTGAGCAACCTAACCCAAGGGAGGGCTCAGCATGGGCCTGACCGCATAAAAGTCAAAGTAAAGGGAGATAGGGGCTCATGTGTGTAAATACTTATGTAAATAAAATAAAATATTTTCCTCACAAAAATAGATGCAAATTGGCTTGTAAATATTTGTATATATTCCTTAATATAAAATCAAGATAAAAATATAAAAATTAAAAAGAAACCAAAAAAAAATCTCATTCATGTACATAATCACTTTGTACATAGTTCCATCATCCCTATTTATCCTTATAAATAAATAAAATTAATTTCCAAAATTCTTGTAAAAATCCTATATTATATAGTGTAAATAAATAAAATAAAAACAATTAAAACAAAAAAAATAACAAAATTAAAAACACAAAAATATATTGTAAATATACCATGTATATAAATGTATATATGAATTTATTTCACCTATGTAAATAAATAATAAAAATTAAATAAAAATATCTTTATATTCCTTATTTTATAATATAAATAAATAAAATATAAAATGGGAATAAAATTGTATAAAAATAACAATTAAAAATCAAAACTAAAAACCTATATAGTGTATATATACCTATATATAACCCTACTATGTATATACCTTATTTTTATTTCGAAAAAATTAATTAAAAATCACTAAAAAATAGAAAAAAATAAAATAAAAATATTTCATGTTTTAACTTTTTGCTAAATCGGTCCCTAGCTACCCTAATTTTCACTTCTAAAATCCAGCCACGTGGCCGATCCCTATTGGCCCTGGGGATGTTGACCGCCCAGTCAACTACCCCCCAGGACCACTTCACACGGGTTCTTAGCGGGTACCCGACTTCTCGAATTTTTCCCAGCTAAACCCGATCGCCTACCACCTAAACCCCGGGTCCGATTCCTTAATGCTACATCCGAGATCCTCGCCGGGGTATCCACATCGGGATCCGCGCGCCTCCACGCCCTACCCGCGCCTGTCTTCCCGGACCCTCACCCATATTTAGCTCGAGCTCCGCCTCCTCATTTCTCATCTTTGGCCACTCGATTCCACCTCCCGTGAGCTCCATTGCGTAGGCGAGAGTGACAGCTTGTCCCCCGTGGTGTCGAAGCGAGGAGAGGGAGCGAGACCACTGATCCAGCGAGCATCGCCGCCTTGCTCCGCCACCAGCAGGAGCATCGAGCCTCGGAGGGAGACGCTCCTCGAGGCGACGACCCAGAGCTGCGCAAGCTCGTCCCCAGTCTCACCGTCCACCCAGGTAGCCCCATCATTCTTTCTTTTTCTTTAATTTGTAGTTTCCCCCAAATCGCCGCTCCGCCGTCATTCGTCGATTCCGTCCGCATCCGATCACTATCCGACCATCAGGCATCGTCATAGCCTTCGCTGTCCTCCCGCGCATCTTCTCCGCATACCCATCCAACCCAGCTCGCACAGGAGCTGGGTTTCGAGCTCCACCGTCCCCCCTTCGCCGGAGCTCGTCCGCTTCGACCCTCTGTTCACCGTCACCCCGCCTAACAGGGTCGAGGCAGTTTGCCCTCGACCTGCGAGCCTTCTGGACTGTTTTGCAGGTTCAGTGAGGGCCATCTAAGGTCCTTCGACATCGAGCCAGGAGGCGCAGCTCCGCCGACCTCGCCGGAGCTCCTCAGAGCTCGGCCGGGTCATCGGAGACCCCCATCCGACGCGGAGGCCCACGCCAGACCTTTTCCGATCACCGGCGCCCCGCGAGGAGGTCAGGAGCGCACGCACGAGGCCGGCGAACTTCGCCGGCGAACTGTTCTTCCTCGACCTTCAGCAGCCGTCCGATCAGACCTCCAGCTCCAGTTTGCATCTGGGCCGTCCGTTCAGGAGCCGCATTCACCGTCAGATCTGAGGAGGATTGATCCCCGCCGTCCGATGCACGAGGGTTAGCCACCTGCGCCCTACACCGTTCGATCCTCCACGTGGTTGAACCCCCGCCGTCAGATTCACCCGAGGAGCCCAGCTGTGGAGCGCCCGTTGTTCCCAACCGTCAGATGCTCCACGTGGCCTCCATCCAGCCGCTCCATTAATAAAGGGTAAATTACCCTTAGGCCCTTCTGTTTATTTCATTTCACGTTTAGTCCTGTAATTACCTAGAGTAGTTGTTTAGTTTTTGGTACTTTTGCATTAAGGACCTCACACTTTATTTTCCTTGCACTTATACCCCTGTGCGTTGTATGACACGTGCATCGACACATGATTTTCTGGTTTATTTGCAATATAGGCCCTGTAGTTCTGGATGTTATCAGTTGAATGAAAGTTTTTGTTTATTTGCATTTATACCCCTGTGCGTGAAACATTTGAGCATGTGCGGATATTTTTGGGTAATTTGCGAATAAGTCCCTGGACTTTTGGTACCTGTTACCAAATAGCCCTCGGAACTTATTTTCTTCACATTTGGGTCCCTGAGTGCCCCAGGCACGCGCGTAGCACGTGTTTCGCTGGGTTAATTGCACCAGACCCCCAGACTTTCGGGTATTTGCACTTTGGTCCCTGTGCACTGTGCCCCTTCTTTATTTTTGGATAAAATAGCAAAATACCTCCAAATCCAACGAAAATTAGGCACATGGCTCATGCCATAGTGTAAAATTTTCGAGGATTTTTGAGGACATTTTTGTTTTCATTTGATATTTTTAAAAATTAAAAAACCTCCATTTTCGCCACTATCTAAGTTTAAAAATCACAAAAAAATATTAAATAGTGTCTAAAAATTACAAAAAAATTGTCTACTGTTTGTTTTGTTGTGTTTGATTTTCTAGCCAATTTTGGCTATTTTTCATTACTGAAAACCACTAAAAATTGAAAAACACTCAAAATCTTATAAAAATTCTAGTAAATCAATTAAAAATCCAAAAATAATAAATTAGTGCCTAAAATTTCCTTGTTTTATTCTCTTTACAGAAAATTACCTCCCAGCTAATTTGGGGCCTTTAGATATTTTATCTAGGCCCTTTTAGCTCGGCTGGACAATACTTACTGTTTTAGTCACTTTTAGATTTTTAGAAAATTAAATAAACATCAGAAAATTCCCAAAAATTCACCAAAAACATTAAAAATTATAAAACACATAAAAATATTTTTGTTAGAATTTTTGGTTGATTTTTAGTGCTTGTAATAAATTGTTGAAGTGTGAGTGTATTTGCTTTTCTTATTTTCTTAATTCACTAAAAATCCAAAAAATATAAAATATTCAAAAACCACCAAAAATATTTCTTTTATTTTCTTTTATCTCTTTTTGACTACTTCGTAGGCCGAGAGGCCAACCCGTGCTCCTTGCGTTCGACCCTGGTCGCTATACCATGTTAAATTAATAGCAAGACCGCTTTCGTGTGTTTGATTGATTTTCATCTATTTGGTGGTCTATATTTTTCTTGATCGACACGATCGAGTGACCGAGGTCGCGACGACCCTCGTAGAGATACCTGATTGCCTTAGTCGCTCGGTTTTTCGTGACATCAGAATGGCGTCGTTGCCGGGGAGCACGACTTAGTAGTTTTTATTTTTATTTTTATTTTTCGTTTTGTTTTCGTAGCTTTTCGCGGCTCTTTCAGAGCTCGCGGCTTTTTCGCAGCTTTTGGTTATATTTTATTTTTGTTTCATTTTGTTTTATTTTCTTTTCTTTTGTTTTTGTTTTTGTTTTATTTTGAGTGTTTATTTTATTTTGCATTTTTGCATATATACCCCCATTTCAGTTTCATTTATTTTTCTTATCACTATTATTTGATTGGTCTGACCACTTGTCTCTGTTTCTTGCGAGGGCCCGAGGATCGCGGAAGCGACTTTCGAGGAGCCGACGCAACTGCAGGACTTGGAGGCGGCTCCCTTCTGTACGGAGCCGCAGGAGAGAGCGAGAGAGAGAGTTGAGTGGGAGAGGTTTAGTTAGACTTTTTATTTCTATTTTTGATTATTATTGTAATAATACAGGTACTCAGAGACTGGACTTTGGACTTGATTGGCTTAGTGGGTCTGTTTCGCCGAGCACCGGTGTGCTCGGGGGACCCATTATGTGTTTTCACGGTTTTTCTCGCGGCTTTGTTTTCTTTTCTTTTTACTGCCTTTTCCGGTGTTTACGCGGTTTTTATCGAGCCCCTAGACTTAGGATTTTCTGCTTGCTTGTGCCGTAATTAGTAGGGTCCCAACACTTAATTTTCCGCATGTTCCTATAGTACGCTTAATTGGACCTACTAATAATCAATTAATAAAAATAACTGCTTCATCTCCTTCGTAGCCTACGTACCGCAGCCTGCCCCGTAAAGCGCTTTCTCCTACCCCCGATTTGTCGGGCAGAGGAGGGGTGGGCCAAGACCGGACCCTTTGGCTTGGAGGTTGGTGACCAGTTAGACGGTTCGGCGAGTAGAATTGCTCATCTAGGACTCAGTTTTCATCGCTGCATCATTTAGGTAGTTTATTTTCTGTCTTTACATTTATGCGCGGATCATATTGCATGTAGAGTGCTGGAGACAGGTACGCCTTTCTGACTTTGCATGCATCATTGATTTATCGTGCATCGGCTTTTTCGTCTTCTCCCGCCTGTTTTGGATTAAATAACCAGGAGAACCGAAAAATTCGTTAGGCCTTTGTTTTTATTTGAAAAATATTAAAAAGAAAAACCATAAAATTGGGACTGCTAAGACTATTGACCCTAAAAGACACTCACCTTAAAAATTTGTCTTGGGGAGAGCAACCCCCTCATTGTTTGGTTTGCTTGCGCGAGAGAGTGACCCGCACCCTAGGTAGAGCCCTCCGGTGCTATTTCTAGCTGACTACCGACTTTTCCGTGCGGGCCAGTCGGTTGGAGTAGCATCGGGTATCCCAACAGGTCACGTAAGCGCTCTGATATATTGTGTGTTCACCTAATAAAAATTGACAAGATAATTTGACCGAGCTTTTACGGTCTTCAGCTCGCGTTGTGTTGGTGAACAGAGGGTTTGGTTGCTCATCATAGTTTTTCCAGATCTCATCCGCCCTATTCGACCAGATCACGATGATGGGTAGACGCTCTCTTAGGCAGCCTCTGGCTGCACCGCTTGCGGGCACGTCTACCCAATCATCTAGGTTGGCCCGCGAGAGCCGAGACCAGTTCTCCGAGCCCGAGTATGATTCCGCCCTGTTCCCCTTCAACCCCCTTTCTTTCGGTTCTGATAGATATGAGCCAGAGGAGAGAATAGCAGATTTGACATCACCTGAGTATGGCTCATTTGATTTTGCAGACGTCATGGCCGGTAGTTCAGAGGATCGCTCCAGGACAGAGCACATTGTTATGGACCAGGGAGCGATCAACTCCACCCTGATCGCCTTGTTAGAGACAGTGTAGCAGCTGAGGGATCAGGGAGCTTTCATGATTGAGATGAGGAGAGAGTTGGAGCGACTCAGGGAAGAGAGAGATCAGAGCGAGCCTAAGGACGGACCAGATGCAGAGGCACGAGCCGCAGCAGCCGCAGCAACAGCAGCAGCCGCCGCCGCAGCGGCAGCCGCCACGGAAGGAGGACCACTGAGACCGATGCGGGAGTTGCACAACCCCGGATCTACACTGATGCATCATTGGGTGGTGGTGCCTGCTATCGTGGGGACTTTATGTCCCCCCCGAACACCCTGCAGATGCTTCCCCGTTTTCACGGACTTGCCACCGAGGAGCCCCATCTCCACCTCCAGGAGTTTTTGATGATCTGCAGTACTGTCCACGACCGCCATGTGGACCAGGATACGATTCGAATGATCGCCTTCCCCTTCTCCCTAGCAGACAGAGCAGCCACCTGGCTGAAGCATTTGGGGAAGTTTGTTTACACCTGGGAGCAGCTCCGCACCGAGTACTTGAACAAGTACTATCCACTCGGGCGTACGAATGCAGCGAGGGCCCTGATCAGCAACTTCTCCATGCTCCCCAACGAGCAATTCCATGAGGCATGGGAGAGGTTCCGTGAGCTCACAGACCGATGCCCGCACCATGATATCTCGAAGCCGAACCTTATGCAGAGCTTCTTCAGCGGGCTGACACCAGAGCTCCAGGGCCTGGTGAATGCTTCTTGTGGCGGGTCCTATTTCGCCAAGGATCACGACCAGGTCTGGGCCATCTACGAGGAGATGGTCGAAAACTATATGGTGATGTCCCAGACCCGGTTGTACACTCAGGGCAGACCCCAGCAGCAGCCTGGACCCGTGCAGTACCTGAGGATAGCACGGGTCGATGCCGGTCCATCCAGTTCATCCGCAGTTGCAACAGCACAGGCAGAGTCGTCCGCTGCGGATATGGATATCATCAGCGAGAAGTTGGACCGCATGGAGCTGATCGAGAAGAAGCAGTGCCAGGGAATCACTCGGATGGAGCAGATGGCACAGACTCTGAGCGACATGAAGACCCGGCTCATGTGTCTCCAGGAGGCATAGACGGCTTCCCAGCCCCGTCTTCAGTCGGAGACGATACCGGCAGCAGCAGCAGCTCGTCCCAGCGCTCCAGCTCCTTTCAGCAGCCTAGACAGGTTCACCTTGTACAGGCGGAGCCGTACCAGCAACAGCATCCCTCTTACCAGTCACCACCATCTCCAAACATGCAGATGGTGGTATACCAGCCGGATCAGCCTCTGGCAGTACTCCCGCCAGCCCAGTACGATGCAGAGCCGTTGATGGATGTCAACGGGATTTGGTATGACCGTCCCCAGCCTGGGATCCGACGAGACCATCCCGGATTCAGGTGGGGGAGTGGAGGTACCCAGCCCCAGCAGCAGTCATCCGGTCAGGGAGGGTAGTATGGCCAGCAGAGGGATCACCAGCAGCAGCAGCCCCCAGCCTACCAGCCACACCAGCAGTCGTCCTTCGTTCCTCGTCCCTATCAGCAGCAGGGACAGTCTTGGAGACGTGAGCAGCAGGCTCACCAGCCACACCAGCAACAACATCCTTCCTCCTACCCCTCTCAGCAGCAGCAGCATCAGTTCCAGCAGCCTCATTACCAGAGAGGCTACCCGTCAGGCTCCCATGAGAGCCCCGCCTTAGACGACGTAGCCCGCCTCCTCACGGACCAGCAGGCTGCCTTTAGACGGGAGATGGACGAGTTCCGCCAGGAGATGCGGGACCTGATGAGAGGAAGGCCGCCATCCCTGCACAGATAGAGCCGAATCCGAACAGCCTGAAGCAGAAATCTGAGCAGGTAGTTTCCACTGAGCATGCCACTCCTAGTGGTCCATTTGATGATATGTCTTCAGATCTGTTTGATGCTGATTTTGTTACACTTAGGAGCGGTAGAGCACCAGCAGGCGACACCTCATCTGAGCGACGACTCGAGGATCCACCTAGGGCGCCAGATGAGGAGGAGGAGAGCGGTACTGAGGCCGCAGACGATGATGATGGTGGTACTGACGCCACCAAGGATGCTGATTCCACCGGCGGTACTGAGGCCGCCGCTTCACCAGTTCGAGGAGGTGGTGCTGACGCCACCAGAGTAGCCGAGCCAGCCCGCGGTACTGAGGCCGCGAGACGTCTAGCAGAGCCAGCCTGTAGTGGTACTGAGGCCACCGGTGTTCATTTTGAGAGAGATGTTGTTTTTCCTTCTGTTGATGTATCTCAGAACACTGCTTTGAATAAAGGAAAAGGTTTAGTTTCTTCTGGTCCCACTGTGGTGATTGATGTATGTGCGGATCGGCCGTCGAGCCGTCTAGACCTTTTCCTAGTCCTTCATCTGAGAAGGACCCTATGATCCCCTTCCCTAGAGCCCTTCAGATGGGGAAGGGGAAGAAAAGAGAAAAAGATCCAAAAAAGAGAGAGCAGGAGGAGTTCAGCCAGAGCATGATCGACAGATTTCACATACAGCTGATCCTTCAGGAGGCTTTGCAGCACATCCCCCTTCTTCAGCGATCTTTGAGAGATAGGACCACAGTCAAGAGGAGGAGGAGGAACCATCATTCAGAGATACATGTGCTGACGAAAGCCACGTGCTTCGCGATCCAGAACCGTCTGCCGGCCAAGAGGCCAGATTCAGGAGCCCCGTATGTCAGATGTCAGATTAGTGAGCAGAGGTTCGACCGGACTCTATTGGATAGCGGATCATCTATCAACCTCCTTCCGGCAGCCCTTCTCGACCGCTTCGAGTTGGGCACTCTTAGACAGAGCATGACAATCCTTCAGTTTGCTGATCGATCTGTCAAGAGGCCGAAGGGGTTGTTGCGAGACGTTATCGTCACTATTCAGGGCCTGCAATTCCCCGTGGACTTCGTAGTGTTGGACATGGAGATCCCTGATTCAGTGGTCGATACCCCCATCATCCTCGGTCGTCCGTTCTTGGCCACAGCCAAGGCGGTGACTGATCATGATAGCGGGAAGGTATACTTTCGCGTCGAGGGTGAGAGTGTACAAATAGAGACGGTCGAGGACTACAGAGCCAGAGAGAGAGAGCATGCTCAGAGGCCAGCACATACACAGAGCAGCTGACAGATGCCGGGTTAGACATCTACCAGGACTGTGATTTTGTCATCACAGATGATGAGGCAGCATGGGCAGACCCTTCAGCACAGGCCATCCTCTCATTTCCAGACACCACTGATGTAGAGATAACAACAGAGGAGAGCTTGGAGAGCACAGCCCTGGTCCAGGATACTACAGAGACAGCAGAGCCGGTTCTTGACCGCGACACGGTTTTTAGTGATGGTGGTGCTAAGGCCACCTTGTGTGATGGTGGTATTGATGCCACCTTATTTGATGCAGATCCCTCGGATTCAGAGTCTGATTGGGCAGATTGTGATGACCAGATGCCAGACCTGAGTCCACCTGAGCCTACAGATGAGGAGGAGGTAGAGGCAGAGCAGATCAGAGACAGCACAGTTGAGCAGCCTCCTCCAGATCCAATTTGCGAGAGCTCGTCTTCTTTCTCCCAGGCAGATTTGGCAGATTTAGCAGCATTCACGCACCTTCTTCCGAGGCCAGATTTGCCAGCACCCAGCTGTCCAGAGCTGAAGCCGCTCCCTACTTCGATGAAGTATCGATTCCTTGCGGGCGAACCTGAGATGTACCCAGTCATCATCTCCGCCGATCTGACTGGAAAGCAAGAATCCCGTTTGATGGGGGTTCTTGAAAAGAACCGCAAGGCAATCGGATGGAGCGTAGCAGATCTCCATGGGATTAGTCCATCAGTGTGCTCCCACCACATTTATCTCAAGGAGGGGGCGAAGCCGTCGCGTGAGTTCCAGCGACGGCTGAACCCCAACCTGAGAGAGGTCGTGATGAAGGAAATATCAAAATGGTGGAGTGCAGATTTTATTTATCCCATTTTCGACTCCAAGTGGGTCAGCCCCTTGCATGTGGTGCCCAAGAAGACGGGCATCACGACTGTGATCAGTGAGTCGGGAGAGGAGATTGCTACACGAGTACCCACCTCTTGGAGGGTCTGTGTTGACTACAGGAGACTCAACCATGCCACCAAGAAGGACCATTTCCCCCTGCCTTTTATTGACCAGATCATTCAGAGACTGGCAGGGAAGAGCCATTATTGCTTCCTGGATGGGTACTCGGGCTACAACCAGGTGGCCATCGCTCCTGAGGATCAGGAGAAGACCACCTTTACCTGTCCCTTCGGTACATATGCCTTTCGACGCATGCCATTTGGGCTATGCAATTCCCCTGCGACTTTTCAGAGGTGCATGCTGTCGATCTTTTCGGACATGGTAGGGGGGTGTTTGGAGGTCTTCATGGACGATTTCTCGGTCTACGGCGACGGATTCGACTCCTATCTTGACTGCCTAGACTGAGTACTCCAGCGATGTATTGAGTACCATTTGGTTCTATCTTGGGAGAAGAGTCACTTCATGGTGACTCAAGGGACGGTGCTTGGCCATATCATCTCCAACAGGGGCATGGAGGTTGATCCGGTCAAGGTTGATGTCATTAGAAAACTCGCACCGCCGTCTAATTTGAGGCAGCTACGGTCATTCCTGGGGCACGTTGGATTTTATAGGAGATTTATTCAGGATTTCAGCAGGATTGCTCGGCCGTTGACTGACCTCTTGACGAAAGACACCGAGTTTCTTGTCGATGATAAGTGTCTCTCGTCCTTTGCGACTCTCCAGCAGTGTGTGATTGAGGCTCCTGTCCTCCAGCCGCCTGATTGGTCTCTTCCATTCGAGATCATGACGGATGCCTCCGATTTTGCCGTAGGGGCAGTGCTGGGACAGAGGAGGGATGGAATTCCATTTGCTATTCACTACGCTATCCGCACATTGGATTCCGCGCAGCGGAATTACACGGTCACAGAGAAGGAGATGCTAGCCGTAGTGTTCGCCCTAGATAAGTTTCGATCTTATATCATTGGATCTAGAGTGACCCTGTACACAGATCACACCACCATCAGGTACCTCATGGCAAAGAAGGATGCCAAGGCCAGACTTACTAGATGGATCCTTCTACTCCAGGAGTTCGACATTGAGATCAAGGATAAGCCTGGAGTCAAGAATGTGGTGGCGGATCATCTCTCCCGTATAGAGCAGCCTGAGGAGTCTGAGCAGATAGATCCCATTTGTGAGACCTTCCCAGATGAGGCGATCCTTGCTATCACCTCACTCCCGTGGTATGCCGATATTGTGAACTTTCTCGTTGTTGGGAAAGTCCCACAAGATTGGCCCAGGCAGAGGCTGGAGACCTTCCTCGCGAAGGCCAAGTCCTACCATTGGGAGGATCCCATCCTTTACCACGAAGGAGGGGATAGTGTCTGGCATCGGTGCATTCCTCAGGAGGAACACCATAGCGTCCTCACTTACTGCCACAAGCTTGAGGCAGGAGGACATCATTCTGGGAGGAGAACGGCACAGAAGGTGCTCCAATCCGGCTTGTGGTGGCCTACCCTCTTCAAGGACTCGGATGAGTTCGTGAAGAGGTGTACTGACTGTCAGAGGATGGGCACTTGTGGACAGCGTGATATGATGCCGATGCAGCCCATTCACTTATGTGAGGTTTTTGACGCATGGGGCATCGATTTCATGGGTCCATTCCCTAAGAGTCAGGGATTTGAGTACATTTTGTTGGCCGTGGATTATGTTAGTCGTTGGGTTGAGGCTATCCCCGCCCGAGCCGCTGACGCGAGGACAGTTTGTAGATTTTTGAGGAAACACATCATCACGCGGTTCGGGGTTCCACGAGTTCTGATTTCTGATGGGGGGTCTCATTTCATCAACGACCAGGTGAAGGCCCTTGCTAGCGAGTTCGGCATAGACCACCGTGTTGCTACACCTTACCATCGACAGACGAATGGTCTAGCTGAGGTGTCGAATAGGGAGATCAAGACTATATTGCAGAAAGTCGTCCGCCCTGACCGAAAGGATTGGTCACAGCTTTTGGACTCGGTCTTGTGGGCATATAGGACGTCTTTCAAGATACCATTGGGCACATCTCCCTTTCGCCTCGTATATGGCAAGCCGTGCCATTTGCCTGTTGAGTTGAGGCACATGTCACTATGGGCAGTTACTGATATACTCATGGATCCAGATGGTGTAGGAGACCAGAGGAGGGCAGAGTTAGCAGCCCTAGAGGAGCTTAGAGATACAGCTTTCTCAAACAGCCTACAGTATAAGGAGAGAGTGAAGGAGTGGCATGATTCTCATATCAGCCACAAGCATTTTGAGATTGGACAGAGAGTATGGCTGTTTGATGCGAGGCTTCGTTTATTTCCAGGGAAGCTACAGAGCAAATGGAAAGGACCCTACTTGGTCAGGAAGGTACACGACAACGGTAGCATTGACATATCTGAGTTGTCTTCTGAGAGTACCTTTCGAGTGAATGGCCAGCGGCTCAAGCCATTTCTAGATCATGAGCCGCGGGTCGTTGATCTTGCCCCTATTCATTTTGCGTGAGATGTGGTCTTTGACTCACATCTAATGCATCTCACGCCTGAGTTTCACTGTTCTTCCGCCTTGTATAGATCCAGATGTCCATATCATTACATTCTTTAGTCCCACATCCCTTTCTTCATCTTGTTATTATGCTATACTTAGGGTGAACTTTACCCTAAGTATAGGAGGGATGCGAGACCTTCGGGTATTTCTTTTGCTTCTTTCTACCCCTGTTTTGCTGCCTATACTTAGGGATATTTCACCCTAAGTATGGGGGGGGGGGGGGTAGACCCTGCACATTCTCCACTCGGGTTTCCCTTAGTATACAGCCTGCTATACTTAGGATTACTTGATCCTAAGTATAGGGGAAGACCCGAGATCCTCTTGACCTTTCTATTTCATTTATTCGTCTTTGTATATAGCCTTCCTTTTCACTTCCCTATACCTAGCACGAGTTATGTCTTCTTCATCGCTCTTGACTCTGAGGACATCGTTCGAGCTAAGTATAGGGGGGTGTGTATATATTTCATATATACTTTAGCCATAACTCGTACTTTGTGTGAGTGTGTTAATAAATAAAATGGCTAAAAACCTTAAAAACCTCAAAAATGAAAAATTTTTCATGTACATAAACTTCTTCTATTTGCACATAAATAGCTAGTGTACAAACTATTTTTGTAAAAATGATTTCAAAAATCTTTTGTGTAAAGCTTGTGTAAATATTTTCGTATCAAAATTATGTACATAGTACAAAATTTCTCCAAAATGTTTTGAAAATCAAAAGTTTGCAAAAATCTTGTGTAAATTTGTGTAAATATCTTTTTGCAAAACTTGCACTTCATGCATCATCCATTCATGATTTCAAAACATTTTTCAAAAATTTTGCATGTTTGTAAAATTTGTGTAAATAGCATCTTTTGTATATATGTATATAGTTTTTCTGGATGATAGTTGACATTTAAACTAGCCTGGAATCAAATTGAGAAATGGAGCCTGATTAAGATCTTAATCCACCTAACTTCCAAGAGGAACCTTATAGGGCTTAGGTTTAAGGCTTTTCAGGTCCATGGTGACTTAATTCTTTGAGTCCACTAGGCTATGATCACATGTCATCTCAATGAGCCTAAGTAGAGCACTTAACAACAACACATGACTCATATAGATTATGGCTTTACTTGGACACCAGCACTATGCACCGAGCTCTCTACGGATGAGGTGGTGAGGAGGCAGTCTTCCTTGACTTGTGGTAGCATATGAGGGTAGTACTTTTAGGCGGAACCTCTCTTCTTCTTTTAGTGAAGGAAGTGCGTCTCAACTTGGTCTGGTTGCCATGAGGTCTAACGACGGGAGTTGTGGGTTGCAATAAAGCTTCAAAAGAGGGATAGTCTACTGGCTCAAGAAGAAAAACTCCTTGTGTATATGCTGCACATGTATATGTTGTATAGATGCACTTGAAAAAAAATGCAAAAAGAAAATAACTCCAAAAAAAGTGGTGGGTCTGAGAGAAAATGATAATCCCACCGGAGTATGTATATAAAGGGCAATAAGCAAAGCTTGGTTTCATGATCCACCTGATGTAGCTTGCAGCAGGGAGACTTGGCTACACTGGTCAAGCTCCCAAGGGTACTTGGCTACACTGGCCTTGACCCATTCTCTTCTTCCTCCTCTTCTTGAGCCGGTTGAACTTGAACTTAGAAGGGAATACCCCGCTCCTCGAGGAAAGAGTGGCCAGATTGAGGTCATAGAGTTACCTTGTTGGGGAGGGTTGTCAAGTTGCCATTTCTGAGGTGGAGAGCTTAGACCTCACATTCACAGGACAAGAAAAGATTCATGGTCTTCAGGGTTTGTGATTGATGACTTGTTCTGATCTGGAGCATTGAGGAGTCTTGGTTATAGAATAGTGGAACTTAGAGGCTGTTGAGTTTTAGACTTAAGTCCAAATAAGGTTCCGACACATTAATAATCCAAAGATCTGATCGAGCTCCATACCTTAATTTAATGAAGGCAAGTTTAATAATCAGCCTTGATCCATGTACATTCTCTTTTTCTTTTTCTTTAAGTGTTTGCTAAGGGACTAGCAAAGTTAAGTATAGGGGGGTGATGAATACTCATTCATCACTCTTTATTCTTATATTTTAGCTACAAAAACCTTTGCAAATGCATGTATATAGTTGTAAATAGAAATAATTACCAAAAGCATGCATTGTGTAAAAACCTATAATTAGCATGTTTTTACGCAAAAATAAAAGAATAAAGATTAAAAAGAAAAAAAGGGAAATATTTAGAATAAATATTGAGCAACCTAACCCAAGGGAGGGCTCAGCATGGGCCTGACCGCATAAAAGCCAAAGTAGAGGGAGATAGGGGCTCATGTGTGTAAATACTTATGTAAATAAAATAAAATATTTTCCTCACAAAAATAGATGCAAATTGGCTTGTAAAGATTTGTATATATTCTTTAATATAAAATCAAGATAAAAATATAAAAATTAAAAAGAAACCAAAAAAAAATCTCATTCATGTACATAATCACTTTGTACATAGTTCCATCATCCCTATTTATCCTTATAAATAAATAAAATTAATTTCCAAAATTCTTGTAAAAATCTTATATTATATAGTGTAAATAAATAAAATAAAAACAATTAAAACAAAAACAAAATAAAAATAACAAAATTAAAAACACAAAAATATATTGTAAATATACCATGTATATAAATGTATATATGAATTTATTTCACCTATGTAAATAAATAATAAAAATTAAATAAAAATATCTTTATATTCCTTATTTTATAATATAAACAAAAAAATATAAAATGGGAATAAAATTGTATAAAAATAACAATTAAAAATCAAAACTAAAAACCTATATAGTGTATATATACCTATATATAACCCTACTATGTATATACCTTATTTTTATTTCGAAAAAATTAATTAAAAATCACTAAAAAATAGAAAAAATAAAATAAAAATATTTCATGTTTTAACTTTTTGCTAAATCGGTCCCTAGCTACCCTAATTTTCACTTCTAAAATCCAGCCACGTGGCCGATCCCTATTGGCCCTGGGGATGTGACCGCCCGGTCAACTACCCCCCCAGGACCACTTCACACGGGTTCTTAGCGGGTACCCGACTTCTCGGATTTTTCCCAGCTAAACCCGATCGCCTACCACCTAAACCCCGGGTCCGATTCCTTAATGCTACATCCGAGATCCTCGCCGGGGTATCCACATCGGGATCCGCGCGCCCCCACGCCCTACCCGCGCCTGTCTTCCCGGACCCTCACCCATATTTAGCTCGAGCTCCGCCTCCTCATTTCTCATCTTTGGCCACTCGATTCCACCTCCCGTGAGCTCCATTGCGTAGGCGAGAGTGACAGCTTGTCCCCCGTGGTGTCGAAGCGAGGAGAGGGAGCGAGACCACTGATCCGGCGAGCATCGCCGCCTTGCTCCTCCACCAGCAGGAGCATCGAGCCTCGGAGGGAGACACTCCTCGAGGCGACGACCCAGAGATGCGCAAGCTCGTCCCCAGTCTCACCGTCCACCCAGGTAGCCCCATCGTTCTTTCTTTTTCTTTAATTTGTAGTTTCCCCCAAATCGCCGCTCCACCGTCATTCGTCGATTCCGTCCGCATCCGATCACTATCCGACCATCAGGCATCGTCATAGCCTTCGTTGTCCTCCCGCGCATCTTCTCCGCATACCCATCCAACCCAGCTCGCACAGGAGCTGGGTTTCGAACTCCACCGTCCCCCCTTCGCCGGAGCTCGTCCGCTTCGACCCTCCGTTCACCGTCACCCCGCCTAACTGGGTCGAGGCAGTTTGCCCTCGACCCGCGAGCCTTCTGGACTGTTTTGTAGGTTCAGTGAGGGCCATCTGAGGTCCTTCGACATCGAGCCAGGAGGCGCAGCTCCGCCGACCTCGCCGGAGCTCCTCAGAGCTCGACCGGGTCATCGGAGACCCCCATCCGACGCGGAGGCCCACACCAGACCTTTTCCGATCACCAGCGCCCCGCGAGGAGGTCAGGAGCGCACGCACGAGGCCGGCGAACTTCGCCGGCGAACTATTCTTCCTCGACCTTCAGCAGCCGTCCGATCAGACCTCCAGCTCCAGTTTGCATCTGGGCCGTCCGTTCAGGAGCCGCATTCACCGTCAGATCTGAGGAGGATTGATCCCCGCCGTCCGATGCACGAGAGTTAGCCACCTGCGCCCTACACTGTTCGATCCTCCACGTGGTTGAACCCCCGCCGTCGGATTCACCCGAGGAGCCCAGCTGTGGAGCGCCCGTTGTTCCCAACCGTCAGATGCTCCACGTGGCCTCCATCCAGCAGCTCCATTAATAAAGGGTAAATTACCCTTAGGCCCTTCTGTTTATTTCATTTCACGTTTAGTCCTGTAATTACCTAGAGTAGTTGTTTAGTTTTTGGTACTTTTGCATTAAGGACCTCACACTTTATTTTCCTTGCACTTATGCCCCTGCGCGTTGTATGACACGAGCATCGACACGTGATTTTCTGGTTTATTTGCAATATAGGCCCTGTAGTTCTGGATGTAATCAGTTGAATGAAAGTTTTTGTTTATTTGCATTTATACCCCTATGCGTGAAACATTTGAGCATGTGCGGATATTTTTGGGTAATTTGCGAATAAGTCCCTGGACTTTTGGTACCTGTTACCAAATAGCCCTCGGAACTTATTTTCTTCACATTTGGGTCCCTGAGTGCCCCAGGCACGCGCGTAGCACGTGTTTCGCTGGGTTAATTGCACCAGACCCCCCAGACTTTCGGGTATTTGCACTTTGGTCCCTGTGCACTGTGCCCCTTCTTTATTTTTGGATAAAATAGCAAAATACCTCCAAATCCAACGAAAATTGGATACATGGCTCCTGCCATAGTGTAAAATTTTCAAGGATTTTTAAGGATATTTTTGTTTTCATTTGATATTTTTAAAAATTAAAAAACCTCCATTTTCTCCACTGTCTAAGTTTAAAAATCACAAAAAAATATTAAATAGTGTCTAAAAATTACAAAAAAATTGTCTACTGTTTGTTTTGTTGTGTTTGATGTTCTAGCCAATTTTGGCTATTTTTCATTACTGAAAACCACTAAAAATTGAAAACACTCAAAATCTTATAAAAATTCTAGTAAATCAATTAAAAATCCAAAAATAATAAATTAGGTGCCTAAATTTTCCTTGTTTTATTCTCTTTACAGGAAAATTATCTCCCCGCTAATTTGGGGCCTTTAGATATTTTATCTAGGCCCTTTTAGCTCGGCTGGACAATACCTACTGTTTTAGTCACTTTTAGATTTTTAGAAAATTAAATAAACATCAGAAAATTCCCAAAAATTCAACAAAAACATTAAAAATTATAAAACACATAAAAATATTTTTGTTAGAATTTTTGGTTGATTTTTAGTGCTTGTAATAAATTGTTGAAGTGTGAGTGTATTTGCTTTTCTGATTTTCTTAATTCACTAAAAATCCAAAAAATATAAAATATTCAAAAACCACCAAAAATATTTCTTTTATTTTCTTTTATCTCTTTTTGACTACTTCGTAGGCCGAGAGGCCAACCCGTGCTCCTTGTGTTCGACCCTGGTCGCTATACCATGTTAAATTAATAGCAAGACCGCTTTCGTGTGTTTGATTGATTTTCATCTATTTGGTGGTCTATATTTTTCTTGATCGACACGATCGAGTGACCGAGGTCGCGACGACCCTCGTAGAGATACCTGATTGCCTTAGTCGCTCGGTTTTTCGTGACATCAGAAGTCAATGACAGAACTGATATTCCAAAAAAGGTAGGCGCATAACTGATATTTCAATATATCATAGGGGCACAACTGATAAAAACCCTTCAAAAAACTGGGTGACGTAGCTCATTGAGGTGGAGCCACATGCTCGTCTCTGCAGCATCAACCACTCTCTTTATGGGTTGTATGATTTCTTGATCAGACGGACCCTATGCGATCCAACCCATCGTTTCCTGAGCTACTTGATCTTTTTGATTAAGTGGATCTTAGCCACTCCCTCGCTGCCCTCTTTTCCACTGTATGATAGCAAGATTAGACGGTAGCTGCTTATCGTCTTCCTCGGGTGGTTTCCCTTGTGAAGAGTCATGTTTATTGGCCGACCCCTCCTCAACCAATTCTCTACGCCTACCGACGTGTTTCCCTCTCATGATCCCGGTACCTCCATGATCGTCATTCCTCCCTCATCCTCGCATGATGCACTGCTTCTTCTCTTCTCTTTACTTGAGACAATTGCACACTGTTGAAACTCCCATCTTCAACTGCTCCTTTGCCACACAAAACCCCTCTTCGACTTACTGTCATCGGCACCCACCTATATTCAAGGCCTCCCCTAGCATCTCCCTTCCTCCGATGACAACATGAGCGCGGTAGTGAGATTCCACGACGGGGGGATCTCTGGTATTGATCCATGACTGAGTGGCCATGTACGCATCCTTGATCGAGGCTATTTAAGCTTCATGCCATGCCGAGCTTGTCAATTGATCACCTAGGAGACCTTAGGAACTCTAGAACAGGCAACTCAACCACCTCTGTCGACCTTCTACAAGCTCCAAGCAAAGCCTTCATCTTTTCCATTTGTGATTCTCGTAATTTTGTATGTCAGTACCCTCACTCATTCCCCGATCTGATCCCATCATCCCCTTCCCTGAGCATCCCCAATCCTTGCTGATCCATTTGAGCTCACTTTCCTCTTCTCCAGATCCCTCTCCACTTCGTTCCCTTTCTCTTCCTGTAAGAAGGAGTAATCAAACCAGGGATCCAACTCCAACGCCTCTACAACCCTCCGTACACCCCACAGATCACTCCAAATCCCTCTCGCATGCTTCGGTTATGCTTCCTAGCACTGCAGGTACTTGAACTCCTTCAAGGGTCATAGCTTCGACTGACCTCTGTTCTAGAGTGCCGCCTCCGACGAGCATGCATCGACTGACCATCTCCGACATCCTTATCGCTTCTCCAACCAGTCCTCATCTTTACTAGGCCCTTGGTAAGCTTCCTCGACCTTCAGCTAAGTCAAGGGAGCATTGAGGGGGGGCACTAACAGCCTCGTCAGAGTCCTAATCTCTCTGTCGCGTCATAGAGAAGGAAGGGTTGGAGCCATGCTACAGATACCATCAAATCACACCTAGTTAGTGTCGATTCGATGACCCATGAGTGTCCAGCCATCATATCGAGCCGGTAGACTTTGTGGGAATGAGTCTTGATTTGAAGCACCTGGGCCTTCCACCTGACCTGAGCCACCTGCACCAATCGAGCATAGCTCCAAGCCTTGCCCTCACGCACTGAGTGCGTGTCTTCTGGAGTAATTGCATCTGAACACCACTACCTTCTCCAAATTACATATCATTCCACCTGCATGCGTCCCACACGATACGCTTGATCTAATTGTAGGCATGCCCCTCTAGGGTCATTAATTATAGCTATGTCCTTGAACGCTTGGAACTTTACATATCAGCTCTTGCGCCTTTATTTTATTGCAGTTTAGCCCCTTGGACTGAATTGTAATATTTTATGTGTTGTTAAGTTATATTTTCTTGCAAAAATACCCTACGATTGGAACATTTATATCTTGAGAATCATTAATTCAGAATATATGAAATTAGTGTCATTTTAAAGCTTGTAGAATGCTCTTTAATCTAATGTACGTATTTCTCTGATCTAGCAATGTATTGCTAATTAATAACGAGAGATATATCTTGATGAATTGAATTCTTGTTAGTTTCATTCATTGTGTTGTCAATCCATGATTACTACTCCATTTTATACTTCAATTATGTGATTTAATCCTTGTTATCATCTCATCAATCACCTAATTAAGTCCAAATGTTTAATAAATAGTTTGGATGATTCAGGAGCTAAGTTCATTAATTTGTTAAATGAATCTGGAGCTTGTGTTGAACATCTTAGATTATTAAGATGACTTATGCTTTAGTTTCATTAATTAATTTGAGAGCTTGTTCTATGTGTATTTATGTGTATTGTATTGCATTTCATTATGCAGCATTTTGAACTATTTAAATTGCATTACAAAATCCATAGATATGCATGCATACATATTATTTTGAAAATTGATCTAAATACCACTACACATTACTTAATCTAATATTGGACCATAGTTAAATAATCTAATTGCCGGTGTCCCTGTGTTCAACCCTGAACTTATCCATGAATAAACTCAAGTGTAGCCCTTTTCATGGAGATAGCTAGCTTGATTCTGATAATTTGTTAGTCAGCTGTATTATAATGAGACAATATTAATTAAGCCGATTAGCATTTCATCACTATCCTGCCAAGCAAGCGACCTTGAAGTGGATCAATCCAGTCCCTACAATGCATATGGGAACATATATGATGTTTTCTTTGCCTGGGGAAGATTTAGCCTACAAACATACCGTTTTTGTGTATGAACTACGTTGATGATCTATTTTTCACCGCACATGTGCGGTCTGGTTTTTTAGGGTATGCACTTAACTAAACTTTCCTTGCTTGGTTTTAAATGATGATTGAACTTTGATCTTTAAAAAAACATTATTACTTAACGTTGTGGTGCTGCCTTTATACGTCTACTCTTAGTACTTAGATTTCCTTAAGTTGAAAGTATTCGTCAAAAAATTGTGTCTATAAAGAAAGAAAAAAAAGATTAAAACCTCTTTGCAGTTTTTTTTGAAAAAGGTTCAACATTCATTCATCATTGAAAGCAAAGATACAACATACTGAGCATAGTTAAAATTTTTCAAGCTCGGATAGACGCGGTGCATAACTAAGGATCCACAACAATTAGCCATACACGAAGGGTGCGTTTGGTTCTTGGGTTATTCAGGGGTGGATAACCCGATTTTATGTTTGTGTGTTTGGTTGGTGGGTTAAGGGTTGGGAGAGTTTGTGTGATGTGATTGTATTAGAATTTGAAAAGGTTAGTAGTTATTATGATATGATTGTATTGAAATTTGAAAAAATGGGTGGTTGTTGTAATGTGCTTGTATTGAAGTTTGGAATAGTGAGTAGAAGTTGAGTATTTTATGATTTTTAGATGATATGATGGTATAATATATAATTTTTTTGATGGGAAATGAGTGAGCCCCACTAGTGGGTTAAAAGTGGGGGTTTTGGGGGGTTACCCACCCAAAGTGAGGGGTAACCCCCCAACCAAACGCACCCGAAGGGATGAGCATAGCACCCCAAACTAAAGCCTCGCCAAGAAAAAAAGGTAAGATTAATCCCCCCAAAAAAGTCATATGGTCTGTCGATCAAGGAAACCCACTAGGTAGGGTCCCAGATGAAGCCAACTTTGAGGCCCTCGGGAGCATCCTAGGCGAGCGATCATTCCGACCCACAGAGGTTGGAGTAGCCTGCAACGATAGGATACCTACAATGGCAGTTTAACAAATCGAAAATACATAAGAAACCAACCGAACAAAACCATTTAAGTTATTGAGAATCTCCATCAAAATCATTTCTTCGGTGGAAACCACCCTTTGATGGGTCAAAAGTAAATTCAATTTTAACAGCACATATAAGTGAAGCATTGACAGCAACGAAAAGAAATATATAATCCATGTAAATAACACTATGAAGGGGGGAAATACAATTCTCTACTTTCAACATTGACGGGACTTGTAAGTGGGGAGGAGAGGATAAATTGAATTATTCGATAAGTTCTAGTAATAAAGGAATAGTTCTATTATTGATATGAGGAAGACACGCCAACCACATGTTGATTTTTTCTTTTGATTACGCCATTTTAATATTTTTTTTAGAAAAAGTTTCAAATTCATTCGTAAGAATAGTGGTTAAATAAGTTCAGTACATCAGAAAGGGCTGGATGGACCCGCACAGATGCGGGGCAAAAAATTACAACCACTTTAGATATTAAACAAGCATCCACTTTATTAAGTCAGACCAATGTTCATGAATTTGTGCACATTAACAAGTCAAACCAATGTTCAACTAATTGTTCAAAAGTTAAGAAAACTCGGCGTACATTTTTTTCAACAAACGATCAATATTCTATTTATCAAAAGGGAAAGTTCAGAACACGATCCCTTCGGGCGAGAGGCACCAACAAAAAAACCCAACAAAAACATTTCGACCTTGGTATTTAGTATAACCAAACACTACTGCATAGGGGGCATAAGAGGAGACGACCTTCATAAACCGCAAAAACAAAACAAAATAGCACCCAAGTATGTCGCTAAGGAAGACCGCCGGAGATACAATCAAGTGATAGGGACTTCACTTCTTTGTCGCCATCAACAGCGATTGCCGCGGTGGGAGCTCAGAGAGCTGGCGAACCTTGGCCGCAACGAAGGATTTGCGACTAATAGAGTCTTTAGATTAGTCAAACAACCAAAAATCAAAGATGAAAATATCTGAGAAATAAGGAGTAAGGCATAATGGAAGGATTCTTTTTGATGTACACCTAAAGTAAGTGCAATCAGGTGACCAAAAGATGTTCTATCAAAGATGAGGTAATAATATTCTATTAAAGATGTTTCTCCTTGATTTGCAGACCAAATCCCTGGATTTCAATCCTCCATACACCCCACAAATCACTCCAAATCCCTCTCGCATGCTTAGGTTATGCTTCCTAGCCCTGCAGGTACTTGAACTCCTTCAAGAGTCATAGCTTCGACTGACCTCTGTTCTAGAGTGCCGCCTCCGATGAGCATGCATCGACTGACCATCTTCGACATCCTTATCGTTTCTCCAACCAGTCCTCATCTTTACTAGGCCCTTGGTAAGCTTCCTCGACCTTCAGCTAAGTCAAGGGAGCATTGAGGGGGGGCACTAACAGCCTCGTCAGAGTCCTAATCTCTCTGTCGCGTCATAGAGAAGGAAGGGTTGGAGCCATGCTACAGATACCATCAAATCACACCTAGTTAGTGTCGATTTGATGACCCATGAGTGCCCCAGCCATCATATCGAGCCGGTAGACTTTGTGGGAGCGAGTCTTGATTTGAAGCACCTGGGCCTTCCACCTGACCTGAGCCACCTGCACCAATCGAGCATAGCTCCATGCCTTGCCCTCACGCACTGAGTGCGTGTTTTCTGGATTAATTGCATCTGAATACCGCTACCTTCTCCAAATTACATATCATTCCACCCGCATGCATCCCACACGATATGCTTGATCTAATTGCAGACATGCACCTCTATAGGGTCATTAATTATAGGTATGTCCTCGAGCGCTTGGAACTTTACATATCAGCTCTTGTACCTTTATTTTATTGCAGTTTAGCCCTTTTTGTACTGAACTGTAATGTTTATGTGTTGTTAAGTAATATTTTCTTGCAAAAATATCCCAGGATTGGAACATTTATATCTTGAGAACCATTAATTCAGAATAGATGAAATTAGTGTCATTTTAAAACTTGTAGAATGCTATTTAATCTAATATATGTATTTCTCTGATCTAGCAGTGTATTGCTATTAATAACGAGAGATATATCTTGCTTACATCTTGATGAATTGAATTCTTGTTAGTTTCATTCATTGTGTTATCAATCCATGATTTGCTACTCCATTTTATACTTCAATTATGTGATTTAATCCTTGTTATCATCTCATCAATCGCCTAATTAAGTGCAAATGTTTAATAAGTAGATTGGATGATTCAAGGAGCTAAGTTCATTAATTTGTTAAATGAATCTGGAGCTTGTCTTGAATATCTTAGATTATTAAGATGACATATGCTTGAGTTTAATTAATTAATTCGAGAGCTTGTTCAATGTGTATTTATGTGTATTGTATTGCATTTCATTATGTAGCATTTGTACTAATTAAGTTGCATTACAAAAATCCATAAATATGCATATTGTTTTGTACATTGATCTAAATACATAGTTAAATAATCTAATTGTTGATGTCCTTGTGTTCGACCTTGTGCTTATCCATGAATAAACTCAAGCCTAACCCTCTTCATGAAGATATCTAGCTTGGTTATGATAATTTGTTAGTCAACCGTATTATAATGAGACAACACTAATTAAACCGATTAGCGATTCATCACTATCCCGCCAATTAAGCGACCTTGAAGTGGATCAAGCGAGTCCCTACAATGCATATGAACAGATATGTTGTTTTTTGCATGGGGAAGATTTAGCCTACACACATGTCGTTTTTGTGTATGAACTACATTGATAATCTATTTTTCACCGCGCATGTATGGTCTGGTTTTTTAGGGCATGCACTTAACTAATCTTTGCTTGCTTGGTTTTAAATGATGATTGAATTTTGATCTTTTAAAAGAAACATCATTACTTATTGTTATGGTGCTGCCTTTATACTCTACTCCTAGTACTTAGATTTCCTTAAGTTGAAAGTATTCCTCATCAAATTGTGTCTATAAAAAAAGAGAAAAAAATAGTAAAACCTCTTTGCAGCAATGCAAAGGAAATTATAATCCATATAACTTACACTATAAAAGGGGAAATACAATTCTCTGCATTCAACATAGACGGCAGTTGAAAGGGTGGAGGAGAGGATAAATTGCACATCTTAAAGTCTCGGTTATAATTTTAAGATGGGGTCAATAATTGATTGAAAACTTCGGGATATAAGTGATTTATTCGATAAATTCTAATAATAAAGGGATAGTTCTATTATTGGTATGAGTAAGACATGCCAAATAATATAAAGTTAACATTTACCACATGTTGAATTTTTCTTTTGATCACGCCACTTTAATAAGTCAGACCAATGTTCATGAATTTGTGCACATTAACAAGTCAAACCAATGTTCAACTAATTGTTCAAAATTTATGAAAGCTCGGTGTACATTTTTTTTCAACAAATGATCAATATTCTATTTATCAAGAGGGAAAGTTCAAACACGAGCCCTGCGGCCGAGAGCCATCAACAAAAAAAAAACAACAAAAACCTTTCGACCTTGAGAGATTTTATATTGAATGTAATTGAACATTATCCTACGCGAGTCTTGATCACTGTAAGTTTTGTACCTAATCTTGTGAATAAAAGTTTTTGGGTGTTTACCTTTACGGTTCGACACCCTTTTTCCTTTCAGAAAAAAAACCTTTCGGCCTTGGTATTTAGTATAACCAAACACTACTGCATAGGGGGCATGCAAGGAGATAACGTTCATAAACCGCAAAAACAAAACAAAATAGCGCCCAAGTATGTCGCTAAGGAAGACGTCCAGAGATACAATCAGGCGACAGGGGCTTCACTTCTGTGTCGCCATCGACAACGAGTGCCGCGGTGGGAGCTCAGAGAGCTGACGAAACCTTGGCTGCAACAAAGGATTTGCGACTAATAGAATTTTTAGATTAGTCAAACAACCAAAAATCAAGATGAAAATATCTGAAAAATAAGGAGTAAGGCATAATGGAAAGATTTTTTTGATGTACACCAAAAGTAAGTGCAATCAGGTGACCAAAAGATATTGATCGGAGAAAATAAAAAAAAGACGGTCGATCACAGCCATGGTCATATGCTTGTTGATATATCCTGATTCTGCTATTGTCATTGTCATTAGACATCACCTCAAAAAGTAAAATAAGAGACCAAGGTGAAATCACACGGACAGTATCTTTTTGCTGAATAGGTCATATATATCCACGCGGAATCCATTCCAGCTCGAAGAATCACGAGCTTCCCATTCAGCCACTCCTGTCGTATGAAGAAACGAAAAGCCAATGGCGTATGAAGAATCGAAAAGAGCCGATTTGTATAATATGCATCCTTTGATTTTTTTTCTTAAATGATCTAACCTTGTAATCGTCTATATATTTTTATACAGAGAACAAAAAGCCCATGCCTCTCTTGCACTGTGCTCTACGGTCAAACCCATCTTGCTTGCAGTACTTGCTGCATGGGTTTAATTGTTCGTAAATATTAAAAGCATGTACGATACGGAATACTTGTGGGTCCGTCTGCATGAATACTGTGGAATCTAAAAGATACGTGCCTTGCAGGCAAATTGGTGTTTCCTTCGGGAGGAAGCAACGTGAGAAGTTGCATGGATTTAATTAGAAGGAAATTAAGGGCGACGTACGTGATATTTTAGCTGTCGTTGAGTTGGCTTTTGCAGCGGACAACTACTCTGAAAGCTTCAGGAATCAGATTCCACGTATGGTTAGGCAGTGGAGGATTATGATATACGACCAAAATGCCTATGTTTCATCTTTTCCTTGGTACCAATGTTCCAGGAAAGGTGAACATGCTGCCAAGAATATCTAAAGTGAAGGAAAAATTGCTCTGAAGTTTTGTTTTGTAGATCTCTCTAAGCTTTTACATCTAGATGTTGTCAATGGATTATTGAAGGTTAAATTGCGTCGATCTGTTTCAGAATCTCGTTCCGAAAGAAAATGGGATTCCTTTTACCACCATGAAATGATTTATATTGACTTTTTTTTAAATCTGTCAATATATCATCCGTTGTTAAGTTTATAATTATGATATTACCTGATGTGATATGATTTTTTTAAATTTTAATTAGCGATAAATGTTATATCCGTTGCTATATCATTAACATGCTCCATATAGTAATGCTTATCCTTTGTTACTTTTCAAAAGTTTGACTATCGCCTTTTTTTAGTTCAAAATTTAGCGATGATTACTAAATTTTTTGGAAATAACAATGAATAAGCATGCTATGTGGACTATCGTTAATGATATAGCAACGAATATGACATTTATTGCTAATTTCAAGTATAAAAAATCATTTGCAACGAATAATATCGTCGATATACATATAACAATGGAAGATATAGCGACATATTAAAAAAAGCTTCACTATAGACTCCTTTTGTCATAGTGTTCTTAAGTGGGAGAGTTACGAAATGCAGCAAAAAATAACCACATATTGTGATAACTATCCAAGTTTCTTTTATCTGTTGTATTTTCCCTCTTAGGAGCAGTGTTTTGAAAGCCAGATCGGAACGTGATTCAACTGATTCACAACGAATCGGGTTAGAATCGGCAGGATTAATCGATTCTTGCATGTTCGGTTTGAAAGTCCCAATTCTAATCAAACCATCATATTATTTCAAATCCGATTTAACTAGATTCAACTGAAACCGAACCATATTTAATTTTGAATTTATTCAGAAACAATGATATTGGTGGGAATTGACCCGCCTCTGGTTACCCGTACCAAAATCCTAATCAACTACTTTAGCACAATTTTTTGTACGTGATGAATTTTAAATATGATTAAAATACTATTACTCTATATAGAATTTAGTCCAAATATATTATATATATGTATGTATGTGTATGACATTCAATGGTGCATATGGAAAAAAAATCTCATGCATATTGTAAAAATAAATCATTTTCTATGTAATTTATTTTTATTTCAAGTATATTTGATTAGGAAATATTTCAGATGAGGTGCACCTTTCCTTGCTATATGGAAAGCCACGCATATGGGCCGTCTGATTTGCATCTACGGCCATCATCTGACTATAAAAACACCCGCGAAACCATCCCAATATACCACTCCCGGTTTTCTATATATAGTAAATTAGAGGCTTTATGACTCAATCAATTTTGTTAAATTCGCTCTTTTTTGAATAACTATTATACTTCCTATATTTAGATTGTCCATCCGGCAATTATTTTATTTAATTATCCCTTAAATGACGGTAATTGGTTGTGTACTAAACTTAATTCATTTTTCTAAGGATTTTTCTTTTGCATCCACATTCGATCTTCACCATGGACGATTCCTATTCTTCATCAAGCGATGATTCTGCATCGGAGTTTATGTCTAACTTTTATGAAGAAAGATTACAGGTTAATACATTATATTGTTTGTTGTTCTTCAAATAATATTTCGATTTGATGTATATAGTGTTTTTTTGTAACAGGAAAATAGCACTGAAGATACATGTCATGTCAATTCTGATATCGGTTCTCTCTCCACAGGTGTTGTTATTATTATACAAATCTTTCATTTTAATAGTATTAATATGTTTTTTATGTAATCATATCATTTGTTCTTCAATTGTTCCCAAGTTTACCGTGTTTTCATTTAATTTTTTGTCTTGATATATAATTGACATTATATAACAATACATGTCTACACTTTATTATCATTCTTCATATTATACAATATATGCATTCTGTATAATATAGATAATTACATGATCCATTGTACAATATTTGATTGTATTTTACATTATCTTATCTTTTGTTAATATTTCCTAATATAATTTACACAATATTTCGTTCGTTGTATTTTGCCAGGACCATTTTCGGGTGACATATATTACACATATATTTCACTGGAATTAATTTCATAATCCATTATACAATATTTATATGTATTTTAAACTTTATTTATTTTTGGTAATATTTCCTTGTATATTTTACACAATTTTACGTTTTTTGTCTTTTGACAGGACCACTTTCGCATGCCATATATTCCAAATATAATACACAATAATTAATATCATATTCCATTGTAAAATTTTTATCTGAATTGTACATTTTCTTGCTTTATATTAATATTTCTTAATTTAGTTTACGCAATTTCACCTTCTTTGTATATTAACAGGAACTCTATCGGGTGCCATACGTTCCAGAGATATTGCACAAGAATGTCTTCCAAATATTGAGGTAATGAGATACCACTTAATCTTTTACTTTTTATTTTTTTAAGTAAATTTATTATTGTGTTATTTTCATATTAGGATTCTGGAGCAAAAATCACATATACAGAGTGCCTAGAAACTGATGCTTCATTTTCAGGTAATATTATTAGTGTGTAAATTTAATAATTATACAAACAATATATCTTCATAGTTCATATATTTAATATTGATAATATTTTTCAATCTTTTTCGATATAGTCTGGAAAAACATCATTAGATTTTAACATGTTTTTCAAATTTATATAAAATAATGCAGTTGATCCAAGTTCCCTAATCGCAAACTGTTCTAGTTATCATCATATACCCACTGTTGGTATGGTTTTTGGTTCCGTTGAACACGCATATAATTTTTATGAAGCTTATGCTACAAAAGAAGGTTTCAATGTAGGCAAAAGTAGCACAAGACATAGAGTTGATAGAGTAACTAGAAACAAGACACTGGTGTTTAAGAGTTTTGTATGTTGGAAAGAAGGAAAATCAAGAGCTTCCTCATCAACAAGAGATGGTTTCTTAGTTGACAGTGATTGCAGCGATGAAAGTATGTTTGAAAGATCGGAGAGAGCTGTTGGTGTTGTTCGAACTGGTTGTAAGGCAATGATGTCGGTTAAATATAGGTTTGTTGATCATGACTGGATAGTGGTTTGTTTCAATGAAGAGCACAATCATAACCTTGTATCCCCCAGCAAACGGCTATATCTTCGTGCCAATAGAAAGTTCTCTAAAGCTGCTAAAATGCTTATCAAGTCCATGACTGATGTTAATATTCCTGCCTCAAAACAATCGGCATTTTTGGATAACGGTTTCATTACAAACAACAAAGTTGGTGGCATTGTGCGTGATATATACAACCTTAACAGGGATGAGAGAAGACGTCGTGATGGTTTGGACGCAAAACTTGTGCTAGATCTCTTTGATAACTGCAAAAAGTTGACGCCTGAATTTTTTTACTCGTATCGAACTGACGAGGACAATAGGCTCACACATTTATTCTGCGCTGACAGTGTATCCATCGAAGATTACAAAGTTTTTGGTGATACAATTTCTTTTGATACGACATACAGAACCAATGAATACAAATTAATATTTGCATCTTTCTGTGGAGTTAACCACCATGGTTGCTCAATTTTTTTTGGTAATGCATTTATCAACAGAGAAACAACAGAAAGTTTTACTTGGTTATTTAACCAATTCCTTGATGCTGTTAGAAAACACCCTATTTCTATAATCACTGATGAAGATCCAGCAATAGGTGCTGCAATCCGTATTTCATTTCCCAACACTGTTCACAAGTTTTGTACATGGCATATTATGACAAAGCTGAAACTTAAACTGGGTAGACTGAAGGAAATTGTCAAGGCTCTTAAAACATTTAGCAGGCTTGTTTGGCGGAGTGAGTCTATTGATCAATTTGAAGTTGGTTGGTCAGAAGCCATTTCTGAGTTTGGACTGCTTGAGAATAAATGGTTAGCAGAGAAGTATGAAATAAGACAGAAATGGATAGATGTATATACAAATGACACATTCTTTGCTGGGATGCGTAGCACTCAAAGGAGTGAAAGTATGAACTCATTTTTACAAAATTCTATTACTAAACAGAACACTCTTTTAGAGTTTGTTTCCAGATTCCAGACAGCCATCCAGAGGTTAAGAGAACGTGAGAATGATATGGACCATGATTCAAAGACTAGAAGGCCTAAGTTAAGAACCAAATGGACATTGGAAGAACAAATGGTTGATGTTTATCTGAAAAGGATTTTTTACAAGTTTCAGAAAGAGTTGAAGGAGTTAATGATGTTAAATGTTCGTGTTTCTGAAATCAAAGATGGATCGACATGTTACAATGTCTCATCAATCGATAAGTCTGTTAGAGATAGAATAGTTACTGAAATTCATCAGAGTGATTATCTATCTTGTGAATGCAAAAAAATGAAATTTCAAGGAATACCATGCAGGCATTTACTTACTGTTATCAAGTTCAGAGGAGATTCATTTCTTTCAAGTTCCTTTATCATGCCCAGATGGACCCGGAATATTAAGAGGTCTGGTAATTATCCAATCTACAACCAAAATCCCCAACATGAAAGGTCTGGACAGTTAAATGATATATGTTCTCAAATTGTTGCTGAAAGTAGCGTAGAATATGATGATATTTTCTTTCTCGTAAAAGCAAAGCTTCTGAAATTGTTCGAAGAAGTTCAAAGTTTAAATTCAAAAAAAAAGATTATCAAATGTATCACAGGATCAATCTCATTTGGAAAATCATGATAATAACAACCATGTACTTGTCCCTGTTACTGCAAAAACAAAAGGTAGTGGAAGGGGAGGAAGACCCAAAGGTTCAGGCAGTCGCCGGATATCTCAACAAGAATTAAAAAGGAATAGAGGCAGATAATGCAAAGCTTGCATGAAGTATAATGTTGGTCATGATTCTAGGAATTGTCCTTCAAACAAGGTTCAAGCAACTTCAGACTGGTATGCAGTGTTATTCAGTCTATTTTTTTTATTCTTTATTTATTGTTGACATAACATAAAATTATCTCTACAGCGATGATTCAGGACAGGCAGATTCACAATAAATATATTGCAAATTACTTAAATGAGAGGTGATATTTTTTCTACTGACATTTTGGTTACTTTATAAAATTTTATTCCTCTATTTAGCTTTAATATTTTTGTTATTATAGAGTTTAACCAGTACAACATATTCAGATATCACATACACAGTTGTTTTTATACAATATGTTAAATTCACTGATGTATTGTGCTTTTTCTTTGCAGGATCTTATTGATCAAGCTGGAAGAGGTCATAGTTGCAGCCATTTTAAAATATAGAAAAAGATTGGTAGTTATTATTGTTTTCATGTGATGGGTTTTTCTGGAAACATTTGAATGTAATATATATGATTGAATTAGTCAGACATTGTATGTCCCATATTGGGTATTGTTCAGTATTATTATCTGACAAAAAGTTTTGCGGTTGTCAAATGACACAACGTTTGGACTGAAAAAAAGATTATCAGCGTATATATAACTCTGCGAATTATTTGTTGGTAATGATTAAGTTACCAGGTTAATTCAAAAAGATTATCTAAGCGACACAACGTTCATAAATTAATGTAAAATAAGTTAATTTATTGTATAATACGATACATTATTGTACGCAGCAAAATATTTATTGTAATATGTAGTTAATTTATATATGAGGTGTGATTTATGTGGAATTATTTTGTTCAGATTTTAACGCTATCTGATTATTTGATGTTATTTTCAAATTTAAAGGAATATATTATTATCTAAAAGCTCCACATTCTAATTAAGTTAATTCTACATACCAGATCCATATATCAATAAGATTGCAAGACAAAAGATTATACAGAAATCAATATATTTAATACCATTATTAATGCATTCATTGATCTGTATATTTGATATTCCATTTTGAACAAAAGCATTTTTTACATGATAACACAAGGTTGTTAAAATATAAAAACGATTGTCTTCCATGTAAAAAATATTATCTAATGAAACAATGTTCCCAAGTTAATGTACAATAAATGAACATATTGTATAATAAGATTCATTATTGTACACAGTAATAAACTTATTGTAATATACAGTTAATTTATATGAGGTTATACAGATCCATAAGATTCAAAGTCAGAGGATTATACAGATATCAATATATTTAAGACCATTATAATGCTTTCATTGATTTGTATATTTGATATGTATAATGATTTACATATAATAGATAAATATCAAATATTAATGTTTTACATTGATGTGTTAAACAATCAATATCAATTTTTAAGTAATGTTTCAGTTATATGCATACTACAATCAGAAGAACATCACACAATACAATTCATGCACAAAATACTTAAAAAAAGACGTTACATGGCTGAATTATGTAAGGTAAATGAATTAAACTAGCCAACATTGTTCAGCATTCCATGAAATACTTATAAATACAAACCAAAGTCATCGTTCCAGGAAATACTTCTAAACACAAAAAACTAAATATTGTTTCAGGAAAGTAAATTACAACACTATTAAACATATACGAAATATGTCTTGATGTTGTCATGAAAACAACATTCATCATCATCTCTCAATTAATTTCCAGCTTCATTATCAACGTGTCCGCATGTCAAAAGAGTACATGCTATTTCTACCCTGAATCTTGGAATGTCTTCAAAGCTGAAGTCCAAAGCCCTTCCTTCACACAAGTATTCCATGGTCTTCATCACGTAGACACTGCAATCCAAGCTGTGAGGAGGTTGTTGCGGGCTGTCAACCACATAGATTATATCCCAGTCATTCATTGTTTCGTCCACCAAGTTCATGCCAAAGCATTCGCACATCCAGCCATGCTAAAAAAATATTGTTAAATTCCTTTATAACCAAAAGATTGTTTCAATGTAAAA
Source organism: Ottelia alismoides (assembly GCA_037367405.1). NCBI lineage: Eukaryota > Viridiplantae > Streptophyta > Magnoliopsida > Alismatales > Hydrocharitaceae > Ottelia > Ottelia alismoides. Next base: position 118,185 of record JAZKJV010008505.1, read on the forward strand.
ATGTTGAAAATTCACATACCCATTTTTGTGCATCCTTTTTGTGAAATTTTGATCGCCTCATCGAGTTATATGCATAGAATTTCCTCGCCGTGAAGTCTGTGACCAAGAGATGCCAGTGATTCTTGGTGTGTATAACTGTGAAAACCTTAGATAATCCAATCAGCCTTTCATCATCCAATTCATGAAGGCTGTCCAGATGGTTCAACTCTTCCTTTGTAGCTTTATCAACCGTATTTACAAAATATTGCTGCATGATGAAGATGTAAGTATTATGATATATTATGAGAATTATATGAGATTATAGTGACTAACCATCTTGTAAATAGGTGTGAATAGGAATGGCATCGTATCTCCGGTACAATATCTATGTCGCAGAACATCCATGAACATCTCCAAAATCTGTATTCAAATTAAATTTATCATCTCAGTATTTTTTTATTAATAAAATATGAAATAAAATTATTTGATTACGCTATCTTCAATTATTTTTTCATATAAAAAATGATGTATTTCTTTTCCCTTGCAAAAGATTCCAAGAGGTGTGAAGTATGTGGCGTTAAATCTGCAGGTTTCATCAAGAAAAGATTAAAATGTAATTACATATTTATTTAAAACATAAGATTCTATCTTAAATTCTAACTTACTTGTCCGTCGGGTCTCTTAGAAAGTCCTGAATCAATCTTCTTTGATCCTCGCTTATGTTTTCGTATCCGATAAAGTCAGTTGCCGGATCACATAGATACTGAAATATGTAGTTACACATAAGATTTAAACAAGTAATCAATATATTTGTAATTATGTCATATTTATTCTTAAGAAGATCTATAAATCATTGCATGATAAAGAATTAAGTCCCAGTACACACCTCGTGGTCTGTTTCACTGGGAATAATTTCTCTTGTATCCCGGGCATCTCTTTTTGTTGCATTCCTCTCTTTAACTCTTTTTGTCAATGAGCTAGGATGCACTTCTGATCTCTCTTTCCTTTTCTTCCTCGGTGCTATCTTATTTTTCTCTGTTACAATGGACTCATGCTCACCAATGCCAAGATCAAAACATGGAATAGACTCTTTCTTAGTTAAATTGATTTCAGCTTCTTGTTCTGCATCCATCTTTTGATCAATTTCAGATATATTTTCCACCACAAGTGTATTTTTTTTAGCATCAGCTTCAGTCACATTCTTCTCTCCTTCCATTGTCATAATCTCATTGATTTCTCTGTTAGCTTCAGCTGGTGTCTCTTTTCCCAGTTTGCCTCTCAGTTCATCATTCTCTTCTTCCAACATTCTTAATTGATTCTCGTAAGATTTAATTTTGGCATCCTTATCATTGTGCATATCACTCAGTTCTTCGACTAACTTCTGCAACCTGTCAATTTCTTTTGAAAATTCGTCACACATGCATTGTTTCTCCGACCCTTTTCCAGCACGAATGGTAGTCTCTTGATTCAGACTTTTTACAATTTGAAATTCTCCCCTCTTGTATCTCCCTCTCCTTGCAGGTCCATCTTCAGGAACTTTTATTCGGGCGTGGAGGTTTATCTGTGGTCTTCAAATGGAGAACCCGTATAGAATGAACCTTTCATACGGGAAAACATATTCATCTGATCCTATTTTGAATATCTCATTCTTTTGTGGGTTTAAACCTCCTACAATCTGATATAGTTGAAGTTTACTAAGTTAACTATCTATACCTTAATCTTCTAATATTTACAACAATATGCAATATATAGTTTTATTTAGAGGCATATACTATTGCATACCTGTTCATTGGTGAGTGAAGCTATCCTTCTCGATAAACCTTTTATCGAGCCTGCCCATTTCCGTATTCTTGGACGTAGATCTCTGTTGACGACAAGGTCCTTGCAGCAGTATTCTAACATTCAGACCTGGTATAAATTTAAAAAATCTTGATTAGTTTCAAACTATATTAATAATTATACAAAAACATGTCTACTTACGTATAGGCATGCTACACATCCTGTAAGATATCCAAGTGTTGTTCTCGACGATCCTTGCCGCCTTTGATTTATTCTATGCCGCACATCTTCCATGTTGAACAAAAGCATTTTTGCTACAGCATCTGACCAGTTGAAAAAACGGGTATCTTCCAAAGATTCTAAGTAATGGAGTAAGTCTCGTGGGAAAGAGTACCCACAGTCTGGGAACAAGAATGTCGAAAACATGAACAATATCAAGCAAGTCACGTATAGAGCTACCGAGTCATCATCATCTTTATCGTAGAAATCCATCAAAATATTGACTAATTTCTTTCGATTGAAAATCATCCCAGAATCAAATATCTCTTCTGAGATATAGCTCTTCCACTGTAGGTGTCTGCCTTTCACAGTCACTGCAAATCCCGTGCTTGGAATTCCTAATATTGCTCCTATGTCTTCGTCCGTGAAGTTTAGAACCCTGTTCCCAAATTTGAATTGTCGTCCTCCTTGATATTGTTCTACAATCCATTGAAGATTCCTCCTTTGGATATCAACCTTTCCAATGTTTATTAATTTAGAGAATGCTGTCTTATTAAGAAGACTTTGTTGCTTTGCTGTTGGTCTATGTGCATCTATGTATTGAACAAAATGCTCTATAAAGCATCGGTGCTGAATATAGCCCTTACCTTTAAAGAAGTAAATATATAATTCTATTAATGTTACATACAACACACAAAACAGATGCAACAACTAGAAAATAAAAAAATTTATCAAGGGATATATAATTTCTATCTTACTGCCATATTTCTCTGTCATGCATTCTTCAATATGATCATCTTCTTTGTCAGTTGTTTTTCTCATGCCTTTACCAATCACTGTAACTCACAAATACCAAATACATCATATTAATAGAATATGTGTAATGATATTGTTTTAAAATAAATTCATGTACCTTTCATCACCAATGAAGTTGTTCGGTTTGAATCAGCTTCTTCATTCACTCTGTCCTCATCGGTAGAATTTCCTGTTAAGTCTTCTTTCACATTTCTTGGCCCCCTAATTTCTTCGAAATCTGATTCACTGCTGCTCATGTCTACAATTTTTCCATTAAGATTTCTTACACGTTAACACAACATAACTAACATTTAATGTATGCATGTTTAACTATAAATTTATACATCAGACAATGATCTTATTGTTAAAATCTTCTCTTCTGCTTTCGACCATCAGTATAGTTAGGTTTTATTGTTTATATGATTTTCTTACTGTCCTAGTTTAACAAAGTAAATTGTAAACATCAATTAATAAATCCTTCAATTAAAAATCCATCATTTGCAAATAAAAGATAAACAAATGCTATAAAAATCTACATTGTTCAGTTTCAATTTATACGTAGTCAATTTTTTTTTTGAAACCAAATACTAAGATATCTAATCAATATAGCATGATAGAGGGATATCTGACCTGGATGTCGTCTTCTCGGTATCGTTGTCTTCCTGCCTTTGCCGTTGTCGTTCGAAGATGAGAAACACCCTAGGGTTCTTGAGTCGCTTTGCTTTTCGCGGTGGGAGGGAACTCTGTTTCGGCCTCCTTCTAACCGATGGCGGAAATCACGGTGTTAAAGTCCACCTATTTATTACTACAGTTATTTAAGTAAATATATTTTTGTAGCTGTATAAGAAATAATTAATAGTTAATTACATTAGCTAAAAATAGAAACAAGTTATTCCCAAATAATCCTATACTGTCAAATTTCAATTTTTTTCCGCCATTGTTCATTCGACATCGTCTGCAGCTTCTTCACGGTTCCAGGTTTTATTTCTTTCGTCATTCTTCATCCTTTTCCAATGCTATCTTTTTAAAAATATTAAAAGATCATTCTTATTTATATCGTTGTTAATACATAGTATACAGTGATTTATTAAAACAATTTTTATTTAAATTTCGAAAGAAAAATTTTGTAGTATGTCATGCTAATTGAATCTATTCAAAAAGTTCTCTTTTTTGAAAATTGAATATTTGGTAAGTGTTTTTTTTTGTCTAATAGATAATGTAATCTGTATACTAAATAATGAAAATTAATAACAAAAAATACAATTCTTTATCAAGTACACGATCTTTTATATAGAATTATTCATCCTCTAAGTAATTGAAGATCCACATTCTTATCAGTTAATTGGATATATTATTTTTTTACGTTATAAATTTATCTAATTGCTCAATATTTTATTTTATCAGTATGTATTGTAATATACGTGATATAATATACATGTTGGTTGAGCATTAATTAAAATTTTTAAGATATATATATTGTAATTTAATATTTTAAATTCTAAATCTACGTCAATTATAGTAAACAAAACGCACTTATCAGTTGGGGTTTCAATCTTTTTTTTCTATTTTTATTTAGAGTGTTAAGTATTTTTTTAGAAATATTTAATTTTGCTACTGGTAGAAAAAGTTTCAGTTTTGGTATGCATATATTGTGTTTTACTTTGACATATTGTAAATGTGAGAGACATATTTCATATAAATGATTATTATTGCATTACAGATTTCAACAATCTCTTAAAAACATTGATTTTATTGTATTCCTATGCATATTATTGTATTGTATGTAAATCTTTAGTAAATTTGTCCAATTTAATCTAAACATACCGACAATAACATTTCCCAAAAAGCATGTTATTTTCGATTTTTTTCTATATTACCAACATTTAACTCAATATATATGTTCTCTGTGTATTGTGTTATACTGTATAGTATAGTAGATTATGAAAATATATCTCATTTGTCTGCTAGACAACGTAATCCAATCCACAATTATTGAAAATATGGAAGAGTTAATTTTGTATTCCTTGTTGCTGTTTTGTATTGTAGCCCTTATTTTTGTAAATATTAGTAATTTAAACAAACACCTACATCTTAACAATTTACGGGTCGTCCGTTTAAGGTAATTTTGACGTATAGTGTAAAGTTCTGTTAAAAGAATTTTTCCCTTTAGATATGGTTGTACAACTTTAAACATTAGTGTGAACGTATTGTGTTATACTTTGTAATATAGTAATTTAAAGAGTTATATGTCATATAAATTTCAAACATTTCAAAATATAGGGTAAGAATTTAGAAATGCCATGACTTCCTTTTGTATTATTCTGCATTGTATTGTAATGTGTGCTATTATATTGTAAATCATAGTAATGTAATATATACATACCGACAATTGCAGTTTCAAATATGTATGCTATATTCTAGATTGACTCATTGTTCTAACATGAAATATATTTTGGTTTTTCATTATATTGTGTCATACAACAAACATATATTATATTCTAAAGATATTTGTCATTATAATGATATCAATTGTATTTCGGAAAACAATTTTTAATATATGTCAGTATTTATTTTGTATTCCTTTGCACCGTATTGTATTGTAGTATTTAATTTTGTAATTGGCAGTAATTTTATTTAACACAACGACATCGATAGTTTACAGGAAATTAAAAATTTATTTTAGGAATGTTTTTTAATACTAATTTGAAGTAATCATAGAAATTTTTGAATCTTCGAATCATTTTAAAATATTTCCTTCTTTTGTTTGGCGCTCAATCTCCTCCTAAAACTTAGCTAATTAGTTATTTCGAATACCACCCTTAGCTTTTCTTTGGTGGTTTTAATCTCATCCATTTGATCTTCATCATACGGTCTTTATGAGTGGCTTTCCTAGCACCCAGGAAAGGTGCACCTCATTGGAAGGGCCCTCTATTTGATTATATATATATGTTATATATATTATTCTTTCCGATTTGATTAGCCGCTTCAATCTCTATTTCCCAACTGATTCCATTTGATCCGGTTCTAAATAATAATGACATCATCATTCGGTTGAACCAATTTGAACACATGATTCAACCCGATGCAGTCCGCATGACTTCGAAGATCCGTGAAATCTAAATTGGGAAGCATCCGACCATTTCAATAAGATTTCTGATTCGATTCTAAAAACATTGCTCATGAGTAAATGATATCTTAACTAAAGATATATTTTTTTTTTTACGAAAACGTGAGATTATGAAATACTTTAAAAAAATATTGTATAATTGTGAAACCTTAGAATGATACGAGTACGAAATACGTAATATAAGTAATCAAATTAAAAGTTGCAAGAGATAAACGGGAATAGAGATTTTTATATGCCAAAATAGTTAATGAGATCAGATAGTCCCACCACACCCCTATATATGGTGTCGGTCCCTTGAAATGATCAAATACGTGTTCTATGAGGAGGGTGTTTAATTATAATTATAACTATAATTATTGTTGGCGTGCACCCAATTGCTTTACCTTTACCTTTGTCTTGGACTCGATTCCAACGGCATCCGCGTCATCGTAAATGGGATTATTGTCTTGCGTTGGAATGGGGACACTTTCTTTCGTTAGGATGATGATGATACATGTGAAAGATTCAAACTTGTATTATGACTCCTTTGCATATTGTCTTTATTTTATGCCTCGTGTCTAGATCTCGTCGTTGTTGGATTTCGTCGCAAACTAGTGCTTCCATGGACAAATCTTAATATCATTGTTAATCCTCAGGATCTTTAACTATTATAAAGACTAATACGAGCATATATAGAATTGTTGTTTATTTTGATGGGTCTTCAATTAAATGAGAAGAATCGGATTGAATTACGGAAGTTGTGGATTCACTACTATTGCAATTCACACATTGTTGTCTATAGGTTGATCTCATGTAGGGATATCAATCTGGATGTATATGTTGAGCACTTGATATGAACCAACGTTCCACTTAATTACTCAAAATCCTTCTTATTCATTTTGGACATGTTTGGATTTGAAACTTACTACCCATACGAGTACGGGTTCGGAATTGGGATTCCCTCACAGGTAATCGAACCCAAACCCGTCCCGAACCTGAATATATATATATGTTCGTATATATACATGTACATACATAAGAACATATAGAGATACATGTGTGTATTTTTCTTATGTGTTTCACTTTATTCAGGCTAGGCAAATCTAACATATATGCAGTCGTTTTCAACTGGCCTATATGAAAGTCTTTCTATATTTCTTCCCATTTATTCATTGACTCAGATTCGATTATCTCACTACAAGGATTTTGACCTATGGGAACGAATAAATTGAATAATTCTTTGCCATATCTTTCGATGTTAAATATATAACAACAAATATTACTTGTTGTAGAGTTAGCTTTTATTCTTGTATTTATCGACTAATGTCATATTCATTGCTAAGGTTCATATAACAACGATTTATCTGTTGGATTATTCGTTAAAATTTGTACCAATTGTTGCTAAATTTACCAAGGATTAGAAGAAAATGTTAACAGATAATCATTATTATATAATTCGCTGCTAAAAGTATAATGGTGAATACAATAATTAATCGAATTTAAAGAAGCAAGTAACAAATACTATTTGTTGTTACATGTTCAACTACAGATGATGATGTGACAATGAATGTTGAATAATTTGTTACCTTAGGCCAATTTTGTTGTAGTGTCTTTTTTATCTCTAATATACATATAATTTTAATACAATAGAGACAAACTATCCAATTAATATAGGTCCATAATATTCCGGCACGTGTTGCATACGTTTGTTGTCCTCACACTATATTCACACATTATGTCTTATCCAAGAGCTTAATGTCAACATATTATGCATATCCAATATTACCATTTGATTATATTGATCTCTAGCATCCTCAAATAATTTTTATCCTTAATCGATTTAGATTTAACCCTACATTGGATGTGTGTATGAAGTTTCTGTATAACTTATGGTTGTTATCTTTTTTTAATAATATATTGTGTAAATGATTAGTTTTAGAGTGATTTTATATTGGATATGTGGAAATCTATTTCATATAAGGATGCCCGACGGGTATATTGCTATATGCTTAAAACTACCCTTTTAATGAATGTGTGACTTTGGGTAGTGATTTTATTAATAGCTATATATTTGGGAATACTAATACATGCCCTAAACCTGACCCGTTGACATCCGTATCATGGAGCAGTAAGAGTAAGTTTTTTACGTTGTGATGTAATGTAATTAATGTTGGAAAATTGGAGATAGAACCTTGTATAACTTTCGAGTGTATAACTAACGAAAATATTTAAACCAAGTGATCAAATAGTTATCATCCACTCTTATAATCTACTCTCACACTTTGTAAGTATCTGATGTGGAATTATGTTTGAGCTAGAGAATTAAAACATCCTCAACTTATATTTGCAACATTCTTGTTACAGTATCCCATCTCACACTTTTCGAGTTGTCAGGTAGTAATTCTCACCACATATAACCCACTCTCACACTTAGGAGACTAGGTTTAGGGAAGTAAATTCGTCTGAGGGGTACCTGTGGAATCTTATTCCACAGGACCCCCAGGCGAACATATATTTTGTTAAGTGCCCTAAGGAAGCCGTGACCTCAAGTCACGGCTTCTATACAAGGAAGCCGTCACTTGAAGTCACGGCTTCAGGTCGAATATAGCCACAGCCCGCCCGCCCGTCCTCCCCACGCGATCAGAGCACCAAAACCCCTCCCTCCGGTGCGAGCTCCCTCCTCCAGTGATATGAAGTAATTAAATGCCAATCAAGTGATATAAAGTCCAGATGCATCACTCCTGCAAAACCCGCAGCATAAACATGTTCCACGATCCATTCATCAATAGGGGCATGTCGCAGTATTCCCTCTCGTCGTCGACATCTCAACCATCTCGCAACATATGGTAATTGGAGAAAAAAATAGGTCAGATAACAAAATAAAACGTTATGTTAAAAACTTACAGTATAATTTTTTTTGCACATACATCACCCTGGCAAACAACTCCAGATCTGTGGGAGCCCTGTAGATGTAAAACAGATCGATCAATGGAACCCGGCTCCATCTGCAACAATTAAAAAATTGAGTATTTAAAGAAATCACTAAATGATTAGAAACAATTTAAACAAGATACATGAATTACCAAAAAATTAGAAACAATTATCAAGAAGTAAACTAAGCACAACACTTCCATTGCTTCGACTATATTGAAAAACATGAGTAATTAAACTATGTGGCTTACACAAAACCGAAAAAAAATAAAACACACAATGCTTGGGTTCACTCACAGTGGGTGAGATGAAGCACCTCTAGAAGAGGAATGAGAGGACGTGGCGGCACGGGAGGGGGCGTGCATGCATAGAGAGCGTCGGGGGCGGGGTGTAACGGCGGGGGGAGCTCGCAAATGGAGGAGGAGGGCGCGGGCTTACCGCGACTGGAGAAGGGCGGAGGAGGGAGCTCGCATCGGAGGGAGGGGTTTTGGTGTTCTGCTCGCGTGGGGGGGAAGGGCGGGCGGGCTGTGGCTATATTCGACCCGAAGCCGTGACTTGAAGTCAAGCTTTTTTGAGCGGAAGCCGTGACTTCAAGTAACGGCTTCCATGTATGGAAGTCGTGACTTGAGGTCACGGCTTCCTTAGGGCACTTAACAAAATTTATGTTCGCCTGGGGGTCCTGTGGAATAAGATTCCACAGGTACCCCTCAGGCGAATTTACTTCCTAGGTTTAGGTGTTAAAACCTCTCAAATTTCATAAGTTTTAGATGCATGACTATGTTAGGGTTTTATAAATGATATCGGAGTGGGTTCCATCTGATAGTAGAAAGAACTACCCAAAAAATCAAGCCATCCATTAAAAAATAGGAGGAAAAGGCTATCTAGATCAAGCATCTACAATTAGGGATTGATTTGCAATCCATGGAAACTTCTGGACAATCGAGCAATTTTTTTTATTTTTTCAATATTTTAATTAAATAATTATTTTTGTAAACTGTAAAAGATTTAAACAAAGTTCTTAGTATTGTAAAAAGGTCCTTGACTAAAAATTAATTAAAAGAAAGTTGAATTTTAAAAATACAATTTTCAAAATTAGAACATTTATAGAAATGAATTCAGAGTCCTTACAACAGATAACCACTTGAAAGCTCCAAATTAGGAATCATCCACGTATGGTTAGGGTGTGAAGGAATAAGGTATATGGGCAAAATGCCTATGTTTAATCTTTTCCTTTCCTTGGTAGTTGGTACTATGTAGGGGGCATCCATATACCATCAATTAGCCTAAGGCTTCACTTAAGAGCGTGCACCCCCTTATAAGGGGCACCATCATGAAAGGTAAATATATGCAGGGCCGGCTCTGGAGGTTGTTTGGAAGTGCAACGGCCCAAGGTCCATGAAATTTAAAGGGCCCATTTTCTTGTATGTTGAAAAATTCAAAAAATAGGCCCCTTAGATCTCCATCTACCTCAACATTTTTATTGCCAGATTCCAAATATGGAAAAGATGTTTGCTCTTCCCATGAAATCATCTACTCAACGGTTACATTTTATATTTTCAAGCAATTCTTAATTTAATTCATCACCTCCTCTCTCTTTCTCAATATCTTTGTTGTTATGTTCTCTCGATCTCTCTCCTGAAAAATTCGAATGGAAACGACATTGATAATTCTTTTATTATTATTATATTATCATATTTTTTAAATCTTCTATTCTTTACTTGTTTCACAGTTCGGAATTCTTTTAAGTTTCTGGGATTGCGACTTTTCATAGGAATTTATTGTTAACCAATAGCGAGACACGCTTGACTGTACATCAAGGGACAAATTTAATAGCATTGGACAGATTATTAATTGAGATTCAACACGACTAATTGTATGCGAATTAGTATAATTGTGCAGTTATCAACAATGGATGGAAGATGTGTGATTTTATGTTTAATCTGTCTCATATATTTTTCTGGATGCTGCTAAAATCGAGATAGATTGTAATATAAGTTTAATTAATATATACCATATATTGCATTGGGAAACGAATAGATATGGCTCTTGTTTTCATGCTGAAATACATATAGATACAAGATAACGAGGCATATGATATGTTGAACTATATATATATCCTCTCTGTATTCATATAAAAAGAGCGAGTTCAAATACTCACGTAGTTGTTGCATTTCCTTGTAAAATAATGACTTTAGGCCATTATTGTCCTTCTTCCAAATAGACAATGAAAACAATAGCATGAACTGTTGTGAGTGTTGCAATTGTACATTGAAGATTAATTGAAGGGAGGAAGTTGTTTGGATGGCAAACCGTTCCCTTAAGAATGATTTTGTCTAGTAAGGTACTTATCCAGTAGTAATAGCGTGAATCTCATGGTAATATCAGGGCCGTCCACGAGGGTAGTTTACAAGTGCAATGACCCAGGGCTCCATCAACTTTAGAGGTCTATTTTTGCATGTATGCATCTTTTAATTTAGAAAAAATATTATATGTCTTAATGAGGCATTGTAGAATCAAATTTTTAGTAAAACAACTCACCGAAAAATGAGCAATCGAATTTTTCGATGAAGCAATTTATTAAAAAATGAGCTCTTATGAAATAGATTTTTTTATGAAACAACTCGTCAAAAAATGAACCCTTATAGAATCGAAATTTCAGTGAACAACTCAATGTTAAAGTCATGAAATTATATATGGGCACATTGTTCATCGAAATTTATAAGGGTCCTTTTTTTTCTTTTGCCCAGGGCCCACGAAATGTCAGGGATGGCACTGAATATATCCCAAAATTTTCAAAAGTGAGGAAGAAATTGCTTTTAAGGATTTGTAGAGAACTCTAAGCTGATAGATTTAGATATTGATTACCAATGACTTATCGACGATTAGATTGCATCCATCGGTGTCATGAAAGGATCTACTCCGTCCGTCCTAAGAGGAGGAAGAGGAAGAATAGCGTGGGAATATCATCATGTACAAATTTGATATGATTTATATGCCAAACATGAAGTTAGTGGATTATATTATATTTAAAAATGATATGGTTACAAGTTAAAGTATATACATTATAATGTACCCAATTAACAAGTTTACAGGAATAATCATGGTGTAATTATAAAAGAATAAAAAAAATTATCATATCATTATGCATGTTAACAAGTCCATGAGTATAAAATATCTATAAAAAAAGCAACGGAAAACGAGAGGTTTGAAGGCGAGGGATTATGTCCCGTGCATCATGGAAGGATGGATAACTAGAATATATTTAAAACGGATACGAATGGGATACGAATAATAATAGAAATATTTAATAGATTAATTAAAATGTACATGATTAGATATATTTAGCTTATAAGATTATACTAACAATGGTGAATGCAATCGTAAGATGTTGTTACACAAAGTAATAGATTAATCTATTACTATATTTGTATACTAATATAAGAATATGAATGCAGATATTAATGAATGTCAAAGTGATATATCCACACCCACTTTAAAACGAAAACAATAACAGATTAGATACATATATATTCATATTTGTTTTCATCTCTAGAGAGCACTATATAAATTCCCTGGATTATGGTTCTCTGTATCCTATATATCTACCTTCACCACATATAATGAAAACAATCACTTCAGTTACAAGTGAACCTTTAAATCTGTATGAACATGGTTTGCTTGTAAATCTGTGTGAACTTTGTAAAGAGGCTAGGATTGTGATGAGTCAATCCATATTTAGAGCAAAATCGAAAGTTATTCATATATAACAATATTTTTATAAGAAATATATAGAAATGGCAACACTTTAAAAATCATCATCCTTATTTTTCACATCAACCTTATCCAATATAAGCCCATTACAGTTACTTGCAGACCGACTTTGAGGCCCATGTACACAAAATTTCCAGCAAATCAAACATGAAATAATTTCTCAAAGATGTAGAGATTCATTTCCAAGATAAATTTTTTTCTAGATCTTTCTTCCAATCAGTTTTGAAATGATGCACATTTGAATTTGAATGCTTGAATTGTAAATGAGTATTCCTTTTGGGATACATACATCCATCCCAAAATCGATCCGTTGACTTCCTAAACAGGCGAAGATCAGAAAAGAGGTGGGTAGACGGAGGACTTTTTTTTTTCATAATCTGGACATGTGATGAAACTGTTAGAATTATGGTCATATTATGATTGGAAATCCTATCAGGATTGAACTCCTGATCCTAATAGTAGTTGAGTTATATTCTTTTACAGTTTTAGTAATAATAGAATTATGGGGTTGTAACCGAGTTATATATAGAGGGGGTTGGAGTCGTTGCCTCAACATCACCAGAAGAACAATATGACCCCTAGAGAAAGGGGGAAAGAGAGAGAAGAAAGAGATAAAAGAACGAGCGAGCGAAGAGAGTTGTACTCGTTCTAATTTATACTCATCTTTCTTTTCTGGTGGTTACAAGAGGTGATCTACCACTGTTATATTTGATTGTTATTTTTTTCACGTGCTTCTAAAGTGGTGATCTATTATGCATCTGAATCCATATCAGGTGGCTCGTGTCCCAACATAAACGACAATTTATGACAGCAACAATCAATCCAGATTAGGACTGGAAGATTTTTCTACAAAATTTACAGGGATATCTTTGATCAAGTATATAAGTTAGTAACTTTATATAGTTCTCTGGTTGTTGGCCTCTCGAATTGTTACCATTTCTTGATATGTAAAGGATGAAACCCTACTTTTCCATTATGTGATTGGGCATGTGGATTAGAGTTTACATAGTGAGAACGAAGAGCAGTAAACAATTATAACGCCACTTGAAACCTCTTCATTCAGGATGGTCTGTGGGAAGGCATGCCACTTTCCTACGAATTAATTCACAAATCTGAATGTATAATCAAGAAGATCAACTAGGATAGCCAGAAACATAGAGAAATGAACTTGAATGAGATAGTGGAAATCGGAAATAGAGCATGTGATAACATCTTGATCTATAAGGATTGAGTGAAGCATTGGCTTGACATGCACATGAGATGTAAGATCTTCATCTTAGGATAGAAGGTATAGTTGTTTAATGCAAAGTTGAACATTTTACATGGAAGCTCAAGTTCAAGTGGATGGGTCCTTACCTAGTCAATGTTGTGCACAAGAATAACAGTGTAAAGATTTGAGAACTTACATCTGGTGCACAACCATCCTAGTTAACGAGAAACTGATGAAGCAATTTGTTGAATCAAATGAGTAGTTGGCTCGTGTTGAGTAGATCTCTTTCATCCATGTTCCAAATTCCGATGATACATCACATAGTCATGCACAACACCTCGCAGTTGTACCCTTGCAACAGTTCTCTACATCTCTGGAGATTCATCCTCATTTTTATTTTCTTTTTTTGTATATTCTAATGATCTCATCGACTCCCCTGTCTTGTCTCTTTCCATACTTAACTTGATCAAAGCCTAAGTATAGGGGATCGATGGCCGTTGTACATTTTCACATATATTCTTTATTTTTCTCTTTTCTTGCTCTAGATCAGATCTTTTTGTCTTCTTCAATATTTAGGCTAATCGGAGCTTAAGTATAAGGGCAGTCGACTTCCATACTACTATTATTTACACCGCTCTATCCTTAGTACGAATTATGTCTCCCAAAGTCTCGAAATCTCCCGATCTCCTTGTGCCTGTGTTCCCTGGTGAGAACAGGAAGCTAGCCGAGTCGTTCGACGTGGAGGAAGAGGCCTGAAGACGGTGATACGGGCATCGCCGACCACCAACGACAGAGGTCCTCCAGATTCCATTTTTATGTACCACTCACGTTGACTTTTTCTTTGACCTTTAGGATAAAATAGCTAGGAACACCAGAATAGAGACACAATTTAGTAGTGGGTAGAAAAATTAGCATAGATTAAATCTATACGGCTGCATTTTTCACAAAATTTTTGCAAAGAAAAACACATTACAGCAGGCCATGCCCTTCTGCTTCACCATATTATATGCATTGCTATGCGCACAACACTCACATGTTCATCACATTTGAATTAACTAGTATTGATGCGAGCCCTCGCGCATCTATAAATAACCATGCTCCTCTTCTTTTGCAGATATCAAGTTCCGTTGTGGGCACAGGAGCAGTGATCCTTGCCGAAAGAAGGCTAAAATGCTTCAGATCACCTTGGCGAAAGAAGGCTAAAACGCTTCAGATCACCTTGGAGAAAGAATGAATGAGCTGTGATCCTTCAACAACTTTGTGTCTGGTGAATCCCTCTACCCTTGTCCCCTTCTTTCAGCAACTTTGTGTCAAATGTGTGTTCGTTGGTTACTCTCGTACCCAAAAAGGGTATAGATTAAGTTGAGAGTTTACCGTGTGTTCTTCCTTCTTGTCTTCCCTTTTAGTTGCAAACTTCTATTATCATTTGTATTCCTGTTCGAACTTGGTTTAGTTTTTGAAAAGATGCATCTTGATAGAGTGAATTTTGGTGAGACGAATTTGGGTTACAGCTTTTGATAAGATGTTTATGTTGGGGATATAAGGATGCGGAAACAATTAATCAACCAGAATAATATCCCTGAAACTGTCATGCAGCAAAGATGGCACAACACAATATATGTTCCCCACACGGGAACTCAAATGACAACAATGACAATCACAATCACAAGCAAGCAAGCAACCACACGAGACAAAGATTTTTTACGTGGAAACCCTTGCTCAATGTGAGCAAGGAAAAAACCACGGGGCAAGACCGACAGCCAATCACTACGGTCAAATGTCTCAATGTTCTTCCCGATTTTGTTGCCCACAAAACCGAGGTACAAACCACACACAATGGATAATTCTTCAACAAGGAACAAACTATCCCTAGGTATCCAAAATACCAAATGTGCTCTAAAACAAGGAGGACAAAGTAACTCCCCTTGTGGGCTCCCGGATGGAGACCCAAAACCGATGCACGGCTTCTTGAGGTCGTCCGCAACGACCTCACCACTGCTGCTCCTCTCGAGCACGCACGAACGATGCTGTCCAAACCCAAACCAAGTCTGAACTACTGCTCCTCTGAGCTCCGAGCCGCTGCTACCTCGCTCCCGCTTGGCCTCTCTCTCTCGCCCTCTCGTGCGGAGGAAAATGGAGGAGACGAGGTTCACGAAGAACCCTTGTTGCTCCTCTTCTCTCGAGCTCACGGAATGGAATGGGCGGCTGAAAGGGAAACGCCTCCTGCGTCTGGAATGGGAATAGGGCACGCTGGAATTGGGGCTGTCCAATTTCTGGAAATATATCATAGATACCCCTGCAAAGGGGTCAAATCACAAGCCCCCAAGTTGGGGCTGGACCATAAAAACCCAACAACCTCCCCCTCCAGCCCCAACGGGGAGGTGTTGTCCTGTGATGGAGATCAACAAGAGGTGACACCGCTCAGCTCTCTACAGAGCTGAAGCTTGTCACGAGTGACTGCCTTGGTCAACATGTCTGAGGGGTTCTCATCGGTGTGAATCTTCTTCAACATGAGCTGCTTCTGTTCAATTGCATCCCTCAGCCAATGGTATCTCACATCAATGTGTTTTTTGCGAGCATGGTGCATGGTACTCTTGCTCAAATCTATAGCGCTCTGGCTATCACAAAACACAACCGGCTCACTGTCTTCAAATCCAAACTCACCAAGGAAGCGTTGTAGCCACAACACTTCTTTCCCAGCCTCTGCTGCTGCAATGTACTCTACCTCAGTAGTTGAGAGAGCAACACATTTTTGTAGTTTGGATTGCCATGATATGGCTCCCCCTGCAAATGTGAAAATGTAGCCTGAGGTGGACTTTCTCTGGTCCATGTCACCTGCCATATCTGCATCAGTGTAGCCACACAGTTTGGGATCTGACCTCCCAAAAACAAGACACATACTTGAGGTTCCTCTCAAGTATCTCAAGATCCACTTCACTGCCTCCCAATGGTCCTTACCCGGGTTAGACATGAACCTGCTCACCACGCCCACTGCATGGTCTATGTCGGGTCTAGTGCAAACCATTGCATACATAAGGCTCCCAACTGCTGACTAGTATGGGATCTTGGACATCTCTGTCTTCCCCTCAGAAGTAGAAGGATATGACTCTTTGGTTAGCTTGAAATGAGAGGCTAAGGGCGTGCTGACAGGCTTGGCATTCTTCATGTTGAACCGCTCCAACACGCGTTCAACATAGCTTTCTTGTGACAACCACAACATGCGCTTCTTCCTGTCCCTTGTAATCTGCATCCCTAAGATGTGACTTGCCTTTCCCAGATCTTTCATCTCAAACTCCTTGGAGAGTTCTCTCTTGAGCTTCGCAATCAAGTTGGAATCATGATCTACTCAACATGTCATCCACATATATCAAAAGAATGACGAACCTGTCATTGGGAAGACGACGAACATATACACATGGATCGGCTGTAGTCCTCTTGAAGCCCTGCTTTCCTATGAAAGCATCAAACTTCAAGTACCATTGTCTCGGGGCTTGCTTCAAGCCATAAAGACTCTTTCTCAACCTGCAAACCATGCGTTCTTTCCCTTTCTCTTGAAATCCATGTGGCTGCTCCATGTAGATCTCTTCCTTTAAATCACCGTGAAGAAATGTCGTCTTCACATCCATCTGCTCTAGCTCAAGATCCATGCTAGCAACAAGTCCTAGTACCATTCTCACTGAGTTCATCTTCACCACTGGGGAGAAGATCTCATCATAGTCCACTCCTTCCTTCTGGCTGAACCCTTTCACTACCAACCTGGCCTTGTACTTCACCTGTCTGCCATGTCATCTGACTTCAGCTTGTAGACCTACTTGTTCTTCAAAACTCTCTTCCCTTTAGGAAGCTCAACAAGGTCATACGTGTGGTTCTTCTTGAGAGATGACATCTCTTCGTTCATTGCATTCTGCCAATGACCCTTGTCCTTGTGCACCTGTGCCTCCTCAAATTTGTATGGCTCACCTGCGTCTGTGAGCATCACATACCTGGAAGTGGGGTAACGGGATGATGGCTGGCGTGTCCTCTCAGATCGCCTGACCTGAGGCTCTGTTGTGTCTGCAATTGGATGAGGTTGCTCCCCCTGCCCTAAGTCCTCTGGACCTGCATCAACGGGGTCTGCATCTGGCTCGCGCTGCTCTTGCTGCCCATCCTCTCCACCTGTACCCTGTACTGGAGAGGGCTTTGTGTCCTCATCACTGTCATCATCCATGGAGATCTCATCTCCATCACCACTCTCAGTGGTGTCCTCAGCCAATGTCTGGTTCTCATAAAAGATCACATCCCTGTGTCTGGTGACTGTCTTCTTCCTTGGATCCCAAAGACGGTATCCAAACTCTTGATCTCCATAGCCAAGAAAAATACAAGGCACCGCCTTGTCATCCAACTTCTTCCGCTGCTCCTTGGGTACCAATGCATACGCCTTGCATCCAAACACCCTCAAATGAGCATATGAGGGGTCTTTCCCTGTCCAAACACACTCTGGAATCTTGAAGCCCAAAGGAACTGATGGAGATCGGTTCACCAAGTAACATGCGGTGCGAACCGCCTCAGCCCAAAAGGTCTTGGGCAACTTCGTTGTCTTCAGCATACAACGAACTCTCTCAACAATGGTCCTGTTCATCCTCTCAGCTAGACTATTGTGCTGGGATGTGCCTGGCTCTGTCCTCTCATGCCTGATGCCGTGCTCTGCACAATAGCCCTGAAAGCTATGGGAGGTGTACTCTCCTCCATTGTCTGTGCGTAGACACTTCAACAATTTTCCTGTCTCACGCTCAACCATGGCATGGAATTTCTTGAAGCAATCAAACACTTGATCCTTCGATCTCAGCACATACACCCACACCTTCTTAGATGCATCATCAATGAAGGTGACAAAATACCTGTTGCCTCCCAAGGAGGCTGTGTCCATGGAACCACAAACATCAGAATGAACCAACTGCAGAAGGTCTCTCTTCACCTTGGATCTGGCTCTGTATGGTGCACTCCTGCTCTTCCCAACCTCACATGCATCACAAGGAGACAAAGTGATGTCATTGTGGTAGGGGATCAACTCTCTTGCTAAGAAGCTGCAAGCCCTTCTGGCTCATGTGGCCAAGCCGACGGTGCCACAAATCTGAGTTATCTGCTTCACTAGCATGCAAACTGCCATCCATGACCTTCACTCTAGTCATATAGAGTGTGTGACACAAACTACCTCTAGCCATAATGAGAGAACCCTTGCTAATCTTGCACTTGCTGTCGCCGAACTTCAGATGGTAGCCTTCACTATTTAGTTGTGAACCAGATATAAGACTAAGCCACACATTAGGAACATGCCTCACATTCTGGAGGGTCATTGAGCACCCAACATCCGTCTAGATCGAGATGGTGCCCATGTCAATGATCTTAGAGTAACTTCATTACCCATCAAGACTCTCCCATAGTCACCCCTAGTGTAGGTGGTGAAGAACTCCCTGCTTGGAGTCACGTGATAGGAGGCGGTCATTTCAACGACCCACTCCAAATCGCTCCCTGCATGTTAGCACTGGTCCTGGATGGTGAGAATCACCTCATCTGCACTGTCATCTGCTATGACTGCAGCTACATTCCCATCTTCCTTTTTCTGATCTTTCTTGGCTTCAGTTAGTTCTCTCTTCCAAACCATGCAATCTCTCTTCCAATGACCGGGCTTCTGGCAATGATGACACTTTCCTCTGCCCTTGGACTTGTCCCTGGATATCTGCCTCTACTGTGATGCTCCTCTGCTGCTGGATCTTCCTCTCCTCTCAACTGCATACACATGTGAAGAGGAGGATGCCTCTCCCGAAGAGCGACGCCTGATCTCCTCATTGAGGAGACTACCCTTGACCATAGCCATGGTCAACTTGCTATCCTTCACAGAGTTGCTCACGGTGACTACTAGAGTCTCCCAACTGTCTGGCAGTGAACCCAATAGGAGAAGTGCCTGCAACTCGTCATCAAGAGTCAAACTCATGGAGGTCAACCGGTTGATTATGCTTTGGAAGTCATTCAGATGCTCCGCTACCTTGCATCCATCCTTGTATTTCAAATTCACAAGATTTCTAATCAAGAAAGCCTTGTTGGTAGCGATCTTCTAGTCATAAAGCTCGAACAACTTGTCCATAGCTCCTTGGCATTTGTCTCCTCAGCAACATGATGGAACACGGACATGTCAAGCCACTTCCGAATGGTCCCAATGGCCTTTCGGTTCAACTTTGTCCACTCTCCTGCGGACATGTTCTCCGGCTTGGCGCTCTCCCCCTCCACGGGATCGTGGAGGTCCTTGCAATACAAGATGTCTTCCATCTTCGCCTTCCAAATCTGCCAGTTACTGCTTGTGAGCTTGATCATTGTGCCTTCATCATCTTTGCATCTTTGCCCATATTGCTCAAACCTGAGCTCTGATACCACTTGTTGGGGATATAAGGATGTGGAAACAATTAATCAACCAGGATAATATCCCCTGAAACTGTCCTGTAACAAAGATGACACAACACAATATATGTTCCCCACACGGGAACTCAAATGGCAACAATGACAATCACAATCACAAGCAAGCAAGCAACCACACGAGACAAAGATTTTTTACGTGGAAACCATTGCTCAGTGTGAGCAAGGGAAAAACCACGGGGTAAGACCGACAACCAATCACTACGGTCAAATGTCTCAATGTTCTTCCCGGTTTTGTTGCCCACAAAACCGAGGTACATGCCACACACAATGGATAATTCTTCAACAAGGAACAAACTATCCCTAGATATCCAAAATACCAAATGTGCTCTAAAACAAGGAGGACAAAGTAACTTCCCTTGTGGGCTCCCGGATGGAGACTCAAAACCGATGCACGACTTCTTGAGGTCGTCCGCAACGACCTCACCACTGCTGCTCCTCTCGAGCACGCACGAACGATGCTGTCCAAACCCAAACCAAGTCTGAACTACTGCTCCTCTGAGCTCCGAGCCGCTGCTACCTCGCTCCCGCTTGGCCTCTCTCTCTCGCCCTCTCGTGCGGAGGAAAATGGAGGAGACGAGGTTCACGAAGAACCCTTGTTGCTCCTCTTCTCTCGAGCTCACGAAATGGAATGGGCGGCTGAAAGGGAAACGCCTCCTGCGTCTGGAATGGGAATAGGGCACGGCTGGAATTAGGGTTGTCCAATTTCTGGAAATATATCATAGATACCCCTGCAAAGGGGTCAAATTACAAGCCCCCAAGTTGGGGCTGGACCATAAAAACCCAACAGTTTACAGCTTTTAGTAAGATAAGTTTTGTTGCAGCATTGGATAAGATATACTTCTTTATCGTGAACAAATACAGCATACGGATGTCAAGTTTTGCAGTAACCAAAACTGCAAAACTACTCGAACCTTTGTACAAATCTAAATAGCTGATATAAGTAAGGGCAACATCTGTTTAATTTCATCTTTTCTCAAATCTATGGGAAAAAAATAAATCGACATGCACGTTCAATTATTAGCTTGTTATACATCTGACTGATCGGATAAATTTTTGTTACAATAACCCTATATGGCGATTATAAATTTTCAAAAGTTTGATTCGCATGTTTTGGTTGCAATGACACGTAAAAACCATTCTGCTAGCTAAAAATTTTGACATACTTTCTGGATTGGATTCGCAGCGTTCATTCTCCACTCGAGGTAAGAATCTGGACAGGAGCTCTTCAGGATTGGTCTCCTGATCCATAGCGTTTGATTACTTGACTTTGCTCTGTTAATTCTTACAGTGGAGTTTATTTTTATCTATCCAAACAGTACCAGTTTCGTAAACTGTAACAATTTTGCTCACCTTAATTTCTCGTGCTCCAAAATTTTCAAAAGATGCAAAGCTCGAGCAACCCTTCAACAACTTGCTGGTCGGTGAACACATGGGGACGAACAGGAAAACTTCCCTGGTTGGTGGGACACGTGGGGGATCAACTCCCGGTACCGTACTCCATTATTGTCATTCATTATATATATATATATATATATATTTCTCTGTGCGATCCAATTCTGTCCCGTGCAAATCATCCTCCAGAACAAGTGATCAACAATTGGCCATGACGAAGGAGATTGGACTGAACCACAGGAACCTCCTCCGGAGCGACGAGCTCTACCAGGTTCGTATCAATGTTCAACAACGATCAGAAGAAAAAGTCTCCGCATTATTTGACATAGTGTTTTCTTCTTGTTTTTTTCCAATGGCGAAGTACATATTGGAGACTAACGTGTACCCGCACGAGCACGAGAGCCTGAAGGAGCTGAGGGAGGTCACCGCGAAGCACCCATGGAACGTCTTCAGCATCACCCCCGACGAGGGGCAGTTCCTCAGCATGCTCCTCAAGCTCATCAATGCCAAGAACACCCTCGAGGTCGGCGTCTTCACCGGCTACTCCCTCCTCGCCACCGCTCTCGCCCTTCCCGACGATGGCAAGGTACACATACTCGTGCCATTTTGCGTAGTGCCATACCTAAAACTCACGAAGTGTGGGTGTGGTTTATAAGTGGCGGTGATTACTACTTGACAACTTGAGCTTAAGCATTTTGGTTGGTTGCAAACGGGTCCAATTGGGTCCGAACCCAACAAGTTGTCAGGGCCAGTTTTCCTCGATAACGGATCGAGGACCTAAGCCCGGGACGTTACAGCACCATACCATCATCACAACAACTTGTGATTTTTTTCTGTAGATCATAGCGATAGACACAAGCAGGGAGGACTACGAGATCGGGAAGCCGATACTCGACAAGGCGGGAGTCTTGCATAAGGTTGACTTCCACGAGGGACTGGCACTACCGGAATTAGATCAGATGGTGGAGGATGTGGGAGCTTAATACTCTACTTATCTCTTATTCACGATCATACATTTGAGTGCCGCGACACTAATTTGTTTATGATTAACAGGAGAAGTACAAGGGATTCTTTGACTTCGCGTTCGTGGACGCGGACAAGGAGAACTACCTCAAGTATCACAAGTGTCTCCTGGAGCTGGTGAAGGTGGGAGGCCTCATCGTCTACGACAACACGCTTTGGAGAGGGTCTGTGGCGCTAACCCCGGAAGTGCCCGTTCCCGATTTCGTACGCAAGTACAGGGACTATGTAATGGAGCTCAACAAGGCCCTCTCCACAGACCCACGCATCGAGATCTGCCAGCTTCCTGTCAACGATGGGGTCACCTTATGCCGACGTCGCCTCTAATGCAAATCTGTTCTGTTATGATTGGACTCTGAAATAACTGCGATGATGAGAGGTTTATATTGTATGTTGATGTGGTGGTTGTAATGGTAATCCGGCGGATGAATAATCCCTTTTTAGAGGGTTAAGATGACGTTGTTTTTCGTTTTAGAGGGTAATTCCGCTGGCAGGTAGGGTATTGAAAGAAGTTGTTGTGATTTAAATTTTATTTGAGTTTGGGGAAAAAATAAGTTTTCATTAATTTGTAACTTTTAAATGATAAGAAGTGATAGTATTAAATTTCTGGTTTAAGAGGGGGAAGGGTGGATAGGGATGAAATAGTATTAACTTATGTTCTTTCAGATTTTTACACCCATAACCTTGAGTAATTCCGCAATAACATATATAACACTGTATAATCACGAATTACACGAGAAACCCTGAATAAATGTTCTGCTTTACACTCATAACCTTCCGTTAGTTTTGTTTATTAACTCAACCAGTTGTTGAGTTAATCTAACCAATCTCCGATCCAATGGTTGTGATTAATATTTTTTTAAAAAAAGAAAAGATAAAAAATCAAGAATTTCGCTAGGGGTAGAGAGCATGCAGGCTACAGGGGGTGGGGGCAATGGGGGGCCTACAGGCGGGTGGAAGGGGAAGGGGATCGGGGTCGATGAGGGCATGCTACCTTGGGGTGGAGATCCCGCAGGTGGCGTGGTCAAGGCGTGCACGAGGAGGGGAGATGGTGTGGAGCATGAAGGTGGGGACGGGGACGACGCGCACAGGGGAGGGGGGTAGGCAGGAGGTGGGGACGTTGCGCACAGGGATAGGGGGGGCTGTAGACGGCTCGGTCGGCGTCCGGGCGGGGCGGAGGCTGCAGGCGTAGGGTCAGCGTGCGGGGGGAGGGAGAGAGAAGGCTGCAGGAGCAAGGTTGGTAGGGGACGGGGTCGACGCACTGGGGGGGGGAGGGAGGCTGTAAGCGGTGGGGTGGGGTCGGCGCGCGGGGGTGGGGGGAAGCTGCAGCTGACAAAGTTGGATGATTGTATGCCAAATCAATCTCTCGACACAGCTGACTTCGATAAAACCATCAACGCCATCTCCGGAATCACCACGGATGAGCACATCATAAACGAAGATGAGTCAAGATTTCTTCCATCAAGATCATCTGGAGCGTGGGCACCCTGTGCAGAATCTTGAGGTTCTGACCCGCTTTCTGCTAGGACCATAGCAATATCTTCAAATTGAACATGGCAGTATGGACTGTAGCCATCTGATTTAGGAGAAAAATAAAATCTCATATGGCGGTCACCGATCAACCGTGCTTGCTTCTCAACCTCCTCTAGCAGCCCATCATCTTGCTCGAATATCAAAGATATAGCTTCCAGTTCTGCAAGATTTTCTCTCGAAAAGACTTCACATCTTGTGCCGCAACAACAGTTTCTAGTTTCAACTGCAGATCACGATCACAACATACAGCATCGGGAAAAGGGGGGAAGCTCTAACGGGTGCTGTAGAGGTCGACGTGCGGGGTGTGGATGGGGAGCTTGCAGGCGGGAGACATGGACCGTTCAGGAGGCGGGGTGGTCGACGTGCGTGGGGGCGGGGACCTTTCAGGCGGCGTAGGGAGACGTGGCCACGACAGAGACAACAGGGGAGGTCTTATAGGAGAACAGTGGCATAATTTGTAAATATAAATTATTTCGAAGGGTAAAATTGTCAACAACTAACTTTTTCCGTATGAGTTCACGGAGATTTGAAACAGAACTTGACATAGGGTTATGTCAGGTAAAGGTTAAGCATTACTCGGGGTTTCTTGTGTAATTCGCGATTATACATGGTTATAAATGTTATTGCGGAATTACTCAGGGGGCGTTAGGTTGGGGGTTACCTCCCACTTTGGATGGGTTACCCCTCAAAACCCATATTCCCAACCCACTAATGGGGCCCACTCTCTTCCCATCAAAAAAATTATATATTATACCATCATATCATCTAAAAATCATAAAATACTCAACTTCTACTCACTATTCCAAACTTCAATACAATTACATCACAACAACTACCCACTTTTTAAAATTTTAATACAATCATATCATAATAACTACCAATTTTTTCAAATTCCAATACAATCACATCACACAAACCCTCCCAACCCTTAACCCACCAACCAAACACACAAACACAAAATCGGATTATCCACCCCTGGAGGGTTTCTGATTTTTGGGTCTCTATTGGTGCAAGATGGAATGGTTCAGAAAAGGAGAGGACGAGCCGAATTGCAATGATCTGGGCCATCTGGATGGCTAGAAATGGGGTGATCTTTAGACACGAATGATGCTATGGTGAGAGTATTGTGGCGCACACAAAATCTCTAGCTGAGTTTTGGTCCATGTAACTTACTCTTTCTTAGTCTCTTGGTTTGTATTTGTACTATATGCTGGTGAATAAAAGGTGAAGTTTTTGGGCATTCATCTATACGGTGGAAGCTCTTTTTTCTTTAAAATAAAATATCCGACTGACCTCGCTGCACTTTTCTAAGAATAAAAAATCTGTGAAAAATAATTTTCCACCTAAATAATTTCCCTTTCACCAGTAAGCTTGCCTCCTCGGAGCTCGCCAATTGTTCCTATAAGAATAACAAAATTTGCTTATCTCCTTTGCATAATCAAAATTTTGGGCCTAAATTGACATCTGAACTTATCAACAAAAAACGAAGAATCAGAAAGCACTAAAAATATACTAGAATCTCACAGCTGCTGAAATTTTCTCAACAACATCTGACATTAGAGAATATACAGATAAATTGTTTTAAAAAAGTACACTAAAGGCAAACTATGTTGAAACTAATGCACACACCTACATTTTCGGGAATGTAATGTTGGAAAAGAAAAGAGCCCACCCATGTGTTTAGTACCACATGGGGGAGCGGTCACTGTTGGGTCTGTTCGTGGGGCTATATAAAGAGCCCCACACCCCCTGTACTCATTGAGAAAGTCAATAGAAAAACACGCCCCTTTGAGGGCTTCTCCCGTGGTTTCATCCCGCTCCTCACGGAGTAGGGTTCCACGTAAAATCATGGTCTTTCATGTTATATCTTTCTTGTTCTTTAGCTCTATTTATCATTCCGCTTCCGCATTCTTCATATTTTTCTACATGTAAATTTGTTTTATCCATTGGTGACGTTCTAATTGTAGGAAATTTTATATGTAACATAATGGTATCCAAACATATATGAAACAAATCGCGAGCTAGCATCTTCCATTGTTATTGTGAGGTAAATTGTGAAGAGAGTTATAACGAGAACGAGTGTTCCTGTTCTCTATCTCTGTTTTTCTCCTTCCATTAACCTCAACGGTGAAGACCATCTTAGATGGTGAAGAGTTGGAAAAACGACTTTCTCTTTTCTCAGTTTTGGTACAAGGCATAATGAATCACCATGTCTCTTTTCAAGGAAGGTTTGGCGGGGTTAACACAATAATAAACCGACGTAACGAACTCATAATGACCAACTAATATCAACATGAATCACTTTAATACAATTAGGTTAATCAATTGACTCGATCAAACTTAATTTTATCATCTAACCAATATAAGCAATAAATATTACAAATTATATACAAGAATAATGTGCGACAATTAAGCTAAACGAAATTGCACTATCTCTCTACTTATTGTAGTTATTTGTGGTCTTCTCAGCGAGATGCTCCAAGCGTCTTCCATCCATGTTGCCTAGGTCTTCATCGGCTCCTCGGGCATTGTCTAAAATAGAACTTGGCCGATACAAGTCAAGAGAAATATCAACAACAATAATGAAAGTAAAAAATAAAAACACAAAAAAATACAAGACAAATTATCACACATGAAATTTGACTCCAATAACACTAAAATTACATAAAATGAATATATAAACCTAATTAACTAACCTAAATATGTTGTGTCCCCAACAACAATGACATCTGATAAATCGCTAATTCGCTATTTTGAAACAGTCAAGTTGTAGCGCAAGATATTAGCAAATTATCAGAATCACACTTAAGATATCTCGGTAAAGAGAACATGGTTTAAACTTATACATGGATAGTCCATGGTCGAACACAAGTACATGAACGATTTAAATTGTCCAGGGTCGAACACAAGGATATGAGGGATTTAAACTACTCAATTAAGGGTTCAAATATCTAAGTTATTTGATATAGTTTGATTAGAATCAAGATGAAAATGCATGGTTTTTTTTATTTTTTTCCTACGTAAATTTTAATGTTGTGATATTGATGAAATGTAATGTATCAAAAACACAATGGTACACATAAAATTTCCATGATTTAATTGCACAAATGGCTTGTAATAGTCTTCAAGATTTAATTTTACAATCAATGCACAAAAATAAATGCTAAATAAAGTGATGAATCAAGTTAATAATTAAGCATCTATGTCCCTAAACATGAGAACATTAATTCCTATTTAATTTAAGTTTATAAGTTATCAAAGTAATTCCGAATTCAACTAAATAGGAAGCACATACTACAAGGATTAATTTTTCTATTTGTAAGCTAATTTTAAAGTTAAAATGGATTAAAAGAAAATTGCATTATGATTAAACAATCAATGAATTCGCACAATAAATTAATCTATGTCAGTACGTAATCTCAGAACAATAGAGCATCATTTGATAGAGCATGTAAATGTGATTCAATCAAGATCAATTTCATGAAATTTGGAATGAAAATACAAAATTAGTAAGAAAATAGAACATGGATCTTTTCCCAATAAAAACTTAATTATATATATACAATTATCAAAAAGGTCCAAAATGGTCTAACTTACAAATAAATAAACCCATAGGGGCTTATTTGAAAAGATCTAGTTGTGCGGAGGCTTCTCTGCAAATAGGAGAAGTCTGCGGGCATGGGTGCGAAAATCCTTGGCGGCACATGTGAGGCATGTGAGGTGCTAGCCTCAGTTGTAGGATCGATACATGGATATGCTCGGGCCACGTGGGATGCTACAACTGCTTCGCTCGAGGTGCATGTCCACCAAGCCTCCAAGGATGGGAGAGAGGCTTGGTGCATGTCTAGACCGTCAGATCAAAGTCGATGAGACTTGATCGGAAAATATCTGTACTCTCTCCATGTAGAACTCCTCCGTCGACGGTGGTGCACAAGGTTGGGCTCCGGTGATGTCCTAAGAGCTCCTTCTCAGTCCTACACCTTTGTAGATGATCGTAGAAGCTCGAGGATGCTCGGGCTAAGACCAAGAAGGGTCGGATAAGGTGTGGGAGTTGCTGGAGTGATCGAGTCAGAAAGCCTCGTTGGAGGTGGAGATGGAGATCAAGAAGATGAGTAAACCTCTA
Organism: Ottelia alismoides; assembly: GCA_037367405.1. Classification (NCBI taxonomy): domain Eukaryota; kingdom Viridiplantae; phylum Streptophyta; class Magnoliopsida; order Alismatales; family Hydrocharitaceae; genus Ottelia; species Ottelia alismoides. Next base: position 146,493 of record JAZKJV010008505.1, read on the forward strand.
ACTAATGAGGCTTTTGAGTACCTGTAGGGTTAGAAAAGTAGCTGAACCAAAGGGGTTTGTACAAAGAGTAAACTAGAGTGAGATGGAAGGTTGTAGTGAACGGAGAAGGTGTCGCCTTGTTGATGAATCTCTGATTCAACATGATAACATAGGTCAATTAGGCTTTGTTACCCAAAATTTATATGCATATAACCCTTTAAATGGTATTATTATCATGTGTAAATAATATTCATAATTGCATAAAATAAGGAGCCAAAAATCCAAGTGTAAATCGATCTAAAAAGCAGCTAACTCTCCTGATTTTTAATTAATTCATCCTAACTCTAATTGACCCCAAATTAATTCCATTGTGTAGATATTACTAACAAAAATAAAGAAAAAAAATAAAAAAATCACTGTATTTAAATGACTTATTTAAGTTATACAAAAAAATCACTCATAATTGAGTGATGTCTGCGGTCTCTGAAATCTCAACACTTCCGTTATTGTGACTAACCCTCTCTCACGCTTCCTTTCCACCAAAGAAACTTCCATCTTTGGTAGAATTCCTAAACCTTTCAAGCATGAACCTAACTCGGATTTATGTGCAAAAGAAGTTGAGATGCCTTCAAAGAGGAACCCTGGTTAGGAAGAGAACGACAATGACCCGATGCGAGCACTTTTAACTAGAATAAATGCAGTCACTATCAGATTTTAAATAACAACGTTGATTTGATTTCACAAGTCAATAATATATAAAACGTAGGCAACATGGTATGCTGTTCCGTAGTATTTTTCGCAAAATAAGTATGAGAAAGCGAACCATGGATTCATTGTATTAATATTGTTCTATACACCTACAAATTTCATTACAAGTCGAGATTTTTATAACTATTTTGTCTTAAAATGTAAAAAAAAACTCAAACATTCACAAGACTTAAAAAGTCATCTGGAATTGCCTAGCTCTTCGACTTTTAAGATAAAATAGCTGTAATTCTTGATTTTTAATGGAACATTATAAGTGTCCATAACAATAGTAATACTTTGAGTAAGGACAAAAAAGTTCCTGAACTATACACCCGATTTTAACCCAAACTTTAAAAGATAAAACTATGGTACGCGAACTTTATAATCTGTCTCAATATGATCCTTACTACTGTAATTTAAGATGAGAAAAATGAAATGATCAACTAAATTTCAATAGTAAATGACCACATTAAGATAAGTATTAAAGTCCGGCTACGACATTGTTACCTTTCTAAGTTGAGGTATGAAATTAAAATCGAGCGTACATCTCAGGGATGCTTTTGTGATTTACCCTAATCCGGACTTGTTTTACGAAAAAAATAGCAAGGAAACAACCCACGATGAGATGGTATAAAGCTGCAAAGGAAATAGTCTAAAGCTGCTCCTCTGATTCTCTGAATCCCGTCCTATTATTTATTTTCCAGCTCAGAAAGATAAGCCCCCATCAAACGATGAGAGGATATCAGGTCAACATAACATAAATAAGGTAAAAAAAAGAGAGAAGAAGAGGCTATCATTATCTACAGGTCCTTGTACATAATCAGTAATAGCCATTAAAATTGAAATCGAAATTGCGATCTTAGCCTTTCTTTGAAATCATTGATTGAAATTACGGACGTAGTGGGTGGAGGATATCATGAAACCTTTCCAAACGAGTTGGCAGGTTAGGCAGCAAAAGGACGAGAACGAGAAAAATGGAGCAGGAGGAAGAATCGAGGTTGGTATCTGCGGGGCCCATCTATTAGGTGAGGCTCAAGTGGAGACTCCGCCGGAGGATTCCGGAAACGCGATGGTCTGTTGGAACTTTCAACCTATAGGAGACCAATGCGGTCCTCATTTGTTGCCCTCCAAAAATACAAATTACTTAAAATATGGGCCTGTCTCTATCCTTCACCAACTCCCCCACTCCCTCTTCCTATATTTTATTTTGCTTTCGTGCATGCGTCGATTTATATATATCCCATCCTCTCCTCTCCTCTCTTGCAAATCAACTCCACAATTCGCAAGAGGAAGGAAAATGGCCACCGTTACCGCCGCCGCAGTCGCTGCCCCTCACCAGAATGGAGAGAGCGGAGCCGCCGCGGCAACGACCACAAACGAGGTGGGACGCCACCAAGAAGTCGGCCACAAGAGCCTCCTCCAGAGCGATGCGCTCTATCAGGTGAGCATCTTTGGATATAACGCAACAACGATTAGAAGAAGCAACAATCTCTCTCAACTTCCAAGACAAATAATTGATGTGTGTTTTCTATGCATGGTGAAGTACATATTGGAGACCAGCGTATACCCGCGAGAGCCCGAGAGCATGAAGGAGCTGAGGGAGGTCACGGCGAAGCACCCATGGAACCTCATGAGCACCTCCGCCGATGAGGGGCAGTTCCTCGGCATGCTCCTCAAGCTCATCAATGCCAAGAACACCCTCGAGATCGGCGTCTTCACCGGCTACTCCCTCCTTGCCACCGCCCTCGCCCTCCCCAACGATGGCAAGGTGCTTACTTACACTTGTTTCATTTAATTCTACATCATAACATATGAGAATCTCATTGTTACACAACTTAATTAGTGGTTATCTTTTTCTTTAGATAATAGCGATGGACATAAACAGGGAGAACTACGAGATCGGGAAGCCGATTATCGACAAGGCGGGAGTTGGGCACAAGGTCGATTTCCGCGAGGGACCGGCGCTACCGGCGTTGGATCAGATGGTGGAGGATGTGAGAGCCCGAAACCTTACTTACCCTCTTCTTCCCTCTAATCCCCACCTTATCTAATCACATCAAATTGCTTTAGGCGTGACTGCTAAATTTTGGGTTGTGCAGAAATAATAGCCTGACTGGCTGTCAGCAATTATTATATTAACAAAATCCCATTCTTTCTTTCTTTTATATGCTTTCTTTATTTTTATTGGTGCCATACTTCTAACTGTCCTGTTGGGAAATACTAAAATAGTACATCCTCTGGGCGCGAGGACATGAACATATGATATAATAACATGTACTTAGTTTTTTTTTCAGTTGCTGTTGCGACCACTGCGTTGTTTTCCTTAAAACGCGAGCTTTTTGGAGAAAAAAAACTTTTTTACGTAACTGCAACTTTTACTCCAATTTTTTTTTTCAGTTGCTGTTGCGACCACTGCGTTGTTTTCCTTAAAACGCGAGCTTTTTGGAGAAAAAAAACTTTTTTACGTAACTGCAACTTTTACTCCAATTTTTTTGAGAAAAAAAATAAAAAAAGAGAGTCAAACTTGATGAGAAGCAGAGGTTCATACCTGAAGTTGGCTCTTTATATGTCTGCTTGATTATCAGGAGAAGTACAAGGGATTCTTTGACTTCGCGTTCGTGGACGCGGACAAGGACAACTACCTCAACTACCATAAGCGTCTCCTCGAGCTCGTGAAGGTGGGCGGTGTCATAGGCTACGACAATACGCTTTGGAACGGGTCCGTCGTCCTGCCTCCGGAAGCCCCCATGCGTAAGTACGTGCGCTACTACAGGGACTTCGTACTGGAGCTCAACAAGGAGCTCGCCGTCGACCCTCGCGTCGAGATCTGCCAGCTCCCCGTGGGCGATGGGATCACCCTGTGTCGACGCCTCTCCTGAGGTTAAGGCTGGAAGAGAGTAGGAGGAAATGGAAGGTCCGATTTGGTTTGTAATAAGCAAATGGGTGCAGGAGATGGAACAGGATGCTGCAGACTTTCTTATTTTCTGTCAAAAGTCTTTTTATTCTACTTTTGCTTTTTATCCCTTCATCTCATGAAAGAGTTTACTTTGTATAATTCCTAAGTGAGGTTTAATGTTAAGATGGACAAATTTAATTTAGATCTGGAGTTTATATGTGAATTATTTCGACAGCTAATTCACCTGTATTAAAGTCACGAAAGTCTACAAGTACACTTGAATCGAAAAAAGTGATTTGTGAGGTAAATTAAACGAATTTATTGATTGATACGAAGTATGATAATGGATAGGAAAAATGATGTGATTATAATAAATTGATGAGTTAGTAGACTTGGTACTCATTCAATCAACCAAGGAGTTAGAGCTCATCTAATTGTCTGGTGGTAGAAGCAGTGGCTCTCACTTCAAAAGAATCAGGATTTGAATCCCCCAACCCTCTTTCTGCCAATAAAAAAATCAAGGAGTTAAACATAGAGATAAGATTAGGGAATATGTAACGTCCCGGGCTTAGGTCCCCGGTCCGTTATCGAGGAAAACTGGCCCTGACAACTTGTTGGGTTCGGGTCCAGATGGACCCGTTGACAACCACCCAAAATGCTTAAGCCCAAGTTGTCAAGTAGTAATCCCCATCACTTATAAACCATACCCACACTTTGTGAGTTTTAGGTATGGTACTATGTTTGGGGTTGGAGTGTTACAACCTCCCCCACTTATATTCGCAACGTCCTCGTTGCGACATGGCCCATCACTTATTCCAGTGATAGTGGCGGCTGCACGCTCCGGGTAGCCATTTCCTCCAACCTCTTTGTAGGGGCGGCTCCACCTCTCGGGTAGCCCTTTCCACTATCAGAGAGAATTTGGCTCTGATACCATTTGTAACGTCCCGGGCTTAGGTCCCCGGTCCGTTATCGAGGAAAACTGGCCCTGACAACTTGTTGGGTTCGGGCCCAGATGGACCCGTTGACAACCACCCAAAATGCTTAAGCCCAAGTTGTCAAGTAGTAATCCCCATCACTTATAAACCATACCCACACTTTGTGAGTTTTAGGTATGGTACTATGTTTGGGGTTGGAGTGTTACAGAATAACTCCTTGACTATCCCGAGCTGCAAAGTCGTGATGATGCCATTAAGGAAAATTTCTATTGTATGCTAAATTTCAAGTTTAAGAATAATGAGAAAGTCTACAGGTACACTTGAATCGAAAAAACTGGTTTGTGAGATAAATTAAACGAATTTATTTATTGATAAGAAGTATAATAATGAATAGGAAAAATGACGTGATTATAATAAATTGATAAGTTAGTAGACTTGGTACTTATTCAATTAACCAATGAGTTAGAACTCCTTTAATGATCTGGTGGTGAAAGCAGTGCCTCCCACTTCAAAAGGATCGGATTAAAATCCCCCTAACCTCCTTTTCTACCAATAAAAAAGCCTAAGGAGTTAAACATCGAGAAGGGATTCGGGGTTAACTCCTTGACTAATCCAGGAAGTCAAGATCATGCCATTAAGAAAATTTTCTGTTGTATGCTAAATTCCAAGTTTTAGAATAATAACCCAGAAATTTCTCATAACTTCAAGGGAGAAATGTTTTACGTTTGTATATTGTACACTTTTACCCTTGCAAAATATTAAAATAATACGTTATTTAGGTGTCGATCAAATTGAATCATTCAAAAATGCAAAAAAAAAATGATATGATTGAAATGAATCAAATATGAAATTGACATATACCTTCGAAATCCAGATATCAAACTTGAATTTAATAAAACTTCATTTGAAAAAAAAATCGAATTCCAGTTGAGGGGTGTGCATGTGGAGGTAGTCTTTTAAAAGCATGACAAAAACTCATAGTTGATAAGCACTGATCCTCAAAGCAATCAACAATCAAGATTAAACAACTTTAAGCATATCATCCTCTCTCACATAATTGAGTACCAAATGCTTATCAAGTTTTACATGCCAGAGGAGGTTGGTAACCTCCTGACAAAATTCGCTACTCATAAGTTAAGGTGAGAAAACAAAAGACAAGCACTAAATAAAAAGAAACTGAAACCAAAGAGAGAGATAACCTAAGCTTGAGAAAACCAGAGCTAGCAACAACAAGGTGGCATCATCAGAGCATGGGCAATTTGAGTCATCCTTTCCAGAAAGAGAAAATCATAGCAAGGAGTTTTGGCCCTACTTACCATGTAACTGCGAGATCAAACCCATTTTTGTTGAGATTCATGCAAATTTTATATGTTAATTGACTGTTTAACGAGAAGGAAGATGGTATCATCGATCCAAAAGAAGCCCTCCCAAAATCAGGTGAACCGTTCTTTCCTAATTTCCCATAATTGGGCATCACACTGGAGAACATGAGAATTAGAGATGTTGGCATGTAACTAGTCAACTCCTTTTGCAACACAAGAAAGCTTGTCAACCCAAGTTAACCTGACGAATCTTAATCATATTATTAAGTAAATTAATAGGAACAACACACTTGTTGATGAAGTGCTTGGTGGAGTGACTGGAGTCTTTTCTTTTCCATTTAAGCAAAGAGGGCATCTCGAGCACAATTGAAGCCCCTTTTTTGAAGATTGACCTGATAAGGTAACTCCTAATATACTAAGAACCAAAGAAAGACCTCTAACTTGTTCTGTAGTCTCATGGGCCAGAGGTGCTCGAGCACATGCTTTAATATGCGGTACACACTCCCCCCAATCCCTCCCCCTCCTCATTGACACTGGCAACCACCTCGTGTGGGTCCCCTGCACCACCTCCTACTCCTGCCTCAACTGCTCCTCCTCCTCTCCTCCTCCGCTCTTCCTCCCCAAGTCCTCCTCCACCGTCCGCATCATCGGCTGCCGCAACCCCAAGTGCTCCTGGATCCACACACCCAATGCTCCTCCGACATCTGCCCCGTGTACCACCTCTACGCCTCCGGCTCCACCAGCGGAGCCTTCCTTCCCCTCACAGCTCCACCTCCGTCGCTTCTCCTATCATCTCTTCTCCCGCAGGTATGACGATGTCCCCGGAAAGTCCGGCTCCGTCGTCCTCGACGACGAACTCACCAGCCAGAATATGGGATCCATGCCCTCAGCGAAGAACCTCAACGCGACGGGTTCCCCATTCGACGTCTACTACTACGTTCACCTGCGGAGGATCGTGATGGACGGGAAGAAGGCGAGAGTGCCGCGTAGGCTGCTCATCCCTGGAGCCAATGGGAGCGGCGGGATGATCGTGGATTCGGGATCGACATTCACGTTCATGGAGAAAGAGGTGTTCGTGGCGTTGGGGACCCAAACATACCATTGAATTTTCTAGGGTTTGATTAACTCAACTTAAACTCAAGATACTTAACCCAAGCAGCGGCAGGGTCTGTGGGGTAAGACGGAGCAAGTTTACGAAATCGAGGGAGGAATTAGGTTGTTTCAAAGGTCATGGAGGCAATTGACAAAATTTATAGGGTCTGTCGAGTAAAAATCCCTATATATACTATCTAAACAAATTACTCTATAAAATAGCGCTAGTGTGATAATATTTAAAGTCCATTTATTACAAAAAATTGTGTCATCCTAGTTCGTCACAAGTTTGAGATGGATTGAGAAAGGTAATGGATCAGCTCTCACCAATATTTTTTTAATAAATTAAAATAATAAAATTGCAATTCAATTCTGATTAGTTGAACCAAGTTAAATCATGTTTAAAACAACTACTTAAAGCAGCACCAGTCTTTCATACCATACAGGTAAATACCAATTCACCGGTTCAATCTAATTTTCAAAACATTGGTTTGTACTGCCCTTGAAGGAGCTTAAATTAAGAAAATTTTGATATAAAATTATTCTTCAAAATATTTTAGTCTCCTAATGATGAAATTGCAACTGAAGTACTTGACGAACCTTTTTTAAACTATTTTATCTTTGTTCTCGTCTTTGAAAATTTTAACATTACGTGAACATTAAATATTTATATTTCATACTTTTAGTATTTTCATGTTAGTTCATGTTTGTTAGAAAATCAAATAAAAAAGGCGTCCGTCTTTCACCCATAATTTGCCCATTTTAAATTAAAAGATTATGGTGAAATTACTTCCACCACCCAAACGAGTTCTCTTTATTAGGTTTTAGTCAAATTTAGTTAGTTTTTAGCACAATTGTACGCTTATCTATCTTGCTCGTAGCCGCATCAAAGGAGGAGAAGTCTATCTCTATCATCTTTGCTTTCATGCCTCCAAGCACATCGAGGCTAGCGATGGTGAGGGAATGTATCCAAGGTGATGCTTTGACATCTCTTCACACCCAATCCTGTTCTGTCACCACGCCAACATCCATATCCATTCTGAATATCTGTCGATTATCAGACCTTTCCTTCCCCATAGGTTGAAGGACTCCTCCCCTCTTTCCTCCTTACTGATTCATAGTGTTATTAGAGTTGGCCTAGTACATGAGAGGTAGAGAGAGTCGATTCGAAAATACCCAGGTATGACTTCGAAAATGAGAGATGGCATGATAATGATTTCAATGTATAAGTTCAATCTCTAACATCCGGTTTTCTCGCTAAAAAAATCTAAAAAAATAAAAAAATATTTAGAATATTAAGGCATGGGTATTAATACGTTTAGAGGCTTTGAATATTAAAAATAATTCAAAAACTAATTTAGCTCTTTAAACAAGAAGAATGAAAATGAGAACCCTAAAAACTTAGCACAAATGGATGGTTTATGCGAATCAATCCTCGACTTATAATGTGTAATATTTTGTACTTTTTGTACTTGTTTATTGTAATTTTATTTGCTTATTTATGACTTTTTTAACGTGGTTCACAATAAAGCATGAAAATCAATTCTTAACCACGAAAAAATCTAGTCAACATGCTGCCCTCCTTTAGGTGACTCCATCAACTACAACAAATAGAGATGGACTCTCTTTTCCGACCAAACCCTAAGAAGCAACATGGGAGAGGGAGGGGAGCTTCTCTTAGGATTGTTTGGCTCGATGATGCTTATTCCTATTTGAATTTTTTTAGACTTAGGTCCTCTTGAATTTTACCTCTCTTTTATAATAATTTGTAAGCATTTTACTCCATTTACACACACAAGAGAAAGAGAAAGAAAGTTGTAAAAAAAAGAGCAAAAAATAAACAGAGGTTGCTTCAAAAAAATAGCGACGAATAAGGAAAAAATAGAGAAGTTTTGTTTGCAACTCGTTAGTTTCCTCTCATCTTGGTCGGCTACATGTATGATTCTAACAAGTATGAGAGAAAGAATGAGTGTCAAAATAGGGCATGACTTTTTTTTGCATGAAGTAGCGTAAAAGAGTTTTTTCTTGCATCATCATCTCCAACAACACTCAAAATGGGGACTTCTCTTTGAAATTCCTATGTGAGAACCCTTCTTGAAGTCCCTAGATGAGAGAATCTTGCACTTTATAGGTTCCCATGCTAAAGGAACTCCTCTTGACGCTTCAGAAGGAGAGGAAGCCCTTTCTCAGAGTATTCGTAAGGAAAGACCTATCTCGAAATCTTTATATAGGAGAAACCACTCAATTATTGATGCTTAAACTTAACTCCTGACAGGGACGGAGCCAGGATGGTAATTAGGAGTGGGCACAAATTACATATAACATTGCATTTATCAATGTAATGAAATTAACTAACAACTGATGTAATGAAATTAACTAACATATATAAAATTTACAATGCAAATAAAAAATGATTGTACTCCTTTTGAAATTATAAACATAATTGTGCTCTTTCTGAAATTACCTTCTTAGAGTTGTCCTCGACGAGATTTCATATTTTGAAATCGTTAAATAATTTCTTCATTGCTGACATTTGTGAACGTATCTTTTTCAATATAAGCAACCAAGTTATCATTCAACCATTGATCCCCCATCTTATTCCGAAGGTGATTTTTGATGTGTTTCATTGCAGAAAATGCTCTTTCTACTGTAGCAGTTGCGACTGGTAGAAGAAGTGCCAATTTAATAAACTTATAAATCAAAGGATATATCATGCCCTTTTTCTTCTCAACCAATAGTTGTGCAAGATCTACGATTCCTTTCAGCTTGCAAAAATCTTCATCAGAAGTCAAATCCAAAAAATATGTTTCAAGTTGTTTATCTAATTTCACCATGTCAATGTCTGAAAAATCATCTTTATATAATGTGACTATCTGAAGTAACTTCTCTTTATTGAAGGAGGAAAATGATTGTGATGGTTAAGACATGCTACACACAAAAGCATGCACTTTTGAGCTTGCATCTAGCCCTGTAGCATGCACAGGTTGAGCGAGCACATGTGCTCGCCCACTCCTCTAGCGAGCACTTTACGATTACATGGCAAGTACTTGACGTGGATAAATGTGCTCGTCGATACAATATCTTTTTAGTGGAAAGATCAAAGTTAAAGCATAATAATAAAGAAAATCATGTCTACCTAATCCTCACCAATGTATTGTCAAGTTTGTGATCGAGCGGTTCACGTGATTTTGCACGGTATAACCACGGCCCCTCCACCTGCTGCACACCTCCCTCAGGGAGCTTCCCCTTTGTCTCCCGCTACCCCTCGCCCTCCGTCCCATCACCTCGCAATCCCATTTGAATACCACTTTATATACCCCAAAGCCCTTATCTTCGCACAACTCCCAAGATCTCCCAAGATCTCCGATCATGCCGCCACACCCAATCCTCCAACTCGTCCTCACGATCATAATCTTTACAGCCGCCGCCATAACGATTTCTGCTTCATCATGCTCGTCCCACAGCTGCCAGGTTCGATCTTCACTTTTTTTTCGTTTTCTTGACTATCCAACTATTTGATGAACACGGGAAGCAAAACCAACCATTAGAAGTTGCCACCTTGTTGCTTACTTCCATTTGTTAACCTTCTGGTTCCGTGATCTCAGTTTGATTCCTATTTATCAATTTATGATCACTCCCCTCTCACCTTGTTACTTAGCCGAATTTTTTATTTGCACGAGTAGCTGAACGGACCATCGGAGTTGCCATCTTGTTTCTTGTTTCGATCAGTCGCCACTTGGCTTTGATCGCTGTCACTTCACTTTGTTGCTTACCTAACTCTTTAATTTGCATAAGAAGCACTACCAACCACTTTCTGCTGCTCTTTAGCTGGTCATTCTGCTTTGTTAGCCAAGCTGTGATTATGCACGATATCCGGCACGCACAGCTTTTTGATCCGTGCTCAGCAGCAGAAGTCTGCGGTGCTGGACTTTACTGTAGTAAATGCCCTGCCATGGGGAAGCATCAGCCCATCTGCACTAGAGGGCAAACAATCCAACCTTCCTCTGTTGTAAGCCCAGCTCTGTCTTGAATCTTGATTTCTTAATGTGGGCGAGAGGTATGTGCTTGAGCTTTGCTGAGGTGGTTCTATGTAGGTAACTGGTCTTCCATTCAACAAAGTACTCATGGTTGGTGACCCACAACTCTTTTTTCATCTTGGATGAGCCATCTTATACTGGCACACAAAGAGTTACTTTTTACAACCAAGAAGATTCTGTGAGCAACCAACTGAGGGTGAGAGAGATTACTAACAAATTTTCATGCTTCAATTTGATATTGCTATTGTTGGTTATTCGTGTTGATGTGTATTCGTCTTTTCCCCCCGATTTCTTTTGCTAGTACGGACATGCATGACTTTCAGGGTGATGTTTGGCTCTGCCATTCATTCCGAGTTATTTCTCATAATGGTTACTCATGGAAAACTATTTCCCAAAATGGGTGCCGGCCGAAACTTTTTCCCGGAACGAGGATATATCAGCAAATCGTTTGCCGCTCACCTACGTGGCACGACAAATGGTTTGCCGTGGTGATGCGGCATAGGTGGCAAATCATGATTTGTCGTGCCTTGTACACAAAATGCTCATTTGCCGCCGATGCCACGTCACCACGGCAAACCGTTTGCCGCGGCACGTAAGCGAGCGGTAAACGATTTGCCGATATATCCCCATTCCGTGAAAAAATTTCGGCCGGTATCCATTTTGGGAAATAGTTTCTCATGGGTACCCATTATGAGAAATAACTCTTCATTCCAGGGACAATGCTTCAGTTTCACTGCATTTGTGTCATTCTGGGATTTCAGGATGGGTGTTAGCATTGACTTTTCAATATTCAGTGAGAAGATTTTCCATGTCAGCGTTTAATTTTCTGATCAACGTTCTAGGAAAAGAATAACCTGGCACTCTTTCTAGTTGATTAACAAAGTATTAAATAGAAGAATTAGTTGATAAATAACACTCATTGTTCTCTCAAGTAATTTATGAAGATGTGTATCTTATTCAAACATGGATTTTTTTAACGATAGTGAGCACTTATGAAGAAAGTAGGAGGAAAAAACCTTTAATTTTGAACTAATGCTTGGATAAGGTACAGTTATGGTTGATGGGTTTTTACTTATGCTTGGAGTTTCACGAAATACATGGATGAACAAAGATTACGATTAATCCTGAAATGAATTTTTCATGATAGGAACCAGCTATTAACACATTGAAGAAAGTGGAGGCGTTCTTGACACTTAACCCATCCGAGATTGTGACAATTATAATCGAAGATTACGTGCATTCTCCAAAAGGGCTTACCAAGGTATTTGATGGGAAATAGAAGCGACACCAATTCTACTCTAATACCAGTTGATGGGAACACGATCCGTCGACGGAAGCGGATACAGATACGGATGCTGCTGCGCAATCGATCACCATCACAGAAGTACATGGACAAAAGAACAACTGGGTATAATGATGGTCGGTCACCTCTCGCGACCACCGGAGAAGAAAGATCACGAAAAGAAGAATGAGTACAACTCTCTCCGTTCACTCGCTCTCTTCTTCTCTTCTCTCCCCCTCCCCCTTTCTCTCTAGGGGTTGCATTGTTCTTGTCAGTGGTGGTGAGGCAATGCCTCCTCCCCCTTTTTATATAGCACAAATACAACCCCATAGTCATATTTCCAATATGACTATAAATAAAATACAACTCAACTACTATTAGGATTAGGAGTCCAATCTCATTAGGATTCACAATCCTAATATGACTCTAATCCTAACAGTATTTACTGATGCTAAATTACTAAAATATTTGTTTCCAGTATCAGAAATGCCTACAAATGGTGGAGAGTGGCTCACTGTCACTGACATGGTAGCGAAGAACCGCCGCTTCTTTTTACATCTGATGCATCAAAGGAAGCCGACGAAGGAATCACTTATCAATGGAGGTACATGGTAGGGAATGAGCATAAGTAACCATTATGAAAACTTAACACCCTTCTAAATATCGAGAGAGACTGAAATATGCTTTTACTTGTGCCATAAATCATTGGTAACATTTTATGTCTACATGATTACTATCAGTTTGCATGTTAAAACCAGTAATTGATTGCATAGTATATTGTTTTTTGGTTGTTATCATTTCTCTTGAAATAGGCATATTTGATAAACTCAAAAGTCCACACATATTATAAAAGTTGCTTTCAATTCATTCATCAATTAGTACAAAAAGTGCTGAAGTCTATATGCCCATGAAATTTAACTTATTCAATATATGTTCTTTCATTGAATAATTTTCAGATCTTTCTGACATAGAAATCTAAGCAAATAATTACACCACCAGGCACAATGATATACGTGAAAAATAATTCACATCAGAAGGAATAATTCACATCAGAAAGTAAAGATCATGCTAGGAGAAACCCTACCACCTACCATCATCTATGGTTGTCTTCTCTTTCTTAATAAAAGAAAAGAGAGGTTGAGTTATGTTACTTATGTATATAGTTCCATAAGAAGATATGAATCCTCTTCCGTGATCCATTAGACCATACACCACAACAGCGTTCCCATCAAGTTCGACATAGAGATTAAACATGTCCAATTTTCCCAAATTCTTTTTTAAATTAGTTATAGGAAGTTTCTTGGTGAAGATATGAGTAAAGTTTTTATGTACGGCATCACTTAGCTCCTTTTTGAGAGAGATTTCTGTTTAATAAAGTGGCTATCAATTTCGACATACTTTATTATTGCACATGACATGATTGTTTAGATGACTTTTGCAATCTTGTTATCACAATAATTTTATTGAGTTCATGATTTATTCCAAAATATCCGTCAAAATGATCTTAGGCCTCAATATATCACTAACTCCCTTAGCAACAACTTATATTCGACTTTAGCACTAGATCTTGCATATACAGACCACCTTTTATTCCTTTAAGTCACATGATTACTACCTCGATATATGCCATGACCGGTGGTGGATCTCCTGGTTAGGGTGGAGCATGGGCTTGGGCCAAGATCCATTTCGCATGTTTCAAGGCTCGAAACCATCAACATTTGGTCTTGGGTCCAGCCAAGGTTCGAGCCCTCTAGATTTTAGGACTGATGTTCGATCCAAGGCCCAACAATATGGACTCGAGCCCGAGTTGGGCAAGTTGGTCCTTAATTCATTATTCTTCCTCTCTAAACTATTATGAAGTCTAATCTGTTATGTGTGAGAGGCGATGTTGCAAAAAAAAAGGGAATACAAAATTTATGGGATATCAAGAAGAAGGGATATAATAAGCTCTGTCTATGTTGCAAGAAGAAACTGCATACAAATAATGGGTGTTAGACGTGTATTATAATACATATCGTAGGTAAGCTTCATTATGGTTGCCCATTATTTTTATTTCAAAAAAGGATGGGTGTGTCAAACTTCAAAACAATAAGAAAAATCAATCCTGACAATCAATAAAAGGATTTGCAGATGTATTGTTGATATGTCTTGAATCCTAACTATCAGAACCAGGTTGGAGAGGGGGGGTCTGTTGGGGGAGAAGGTACGCTCCCCCTTGCATGGGTGTGGGGGCAACACCTCCAGTTATCGACACTTCTATTTGTACTCCAGTATTCAGATCTATTTGTACTGAGGATCCATATGTACGAGAGAAGTATATAAGCTTCCCTAGGATTAGGGTTCTCAGTATCCTTTGTATTTTCTTCTTCTCCTCATAGTGAAAATCGATCGCCGCTGATCAAGAACATAACTCAGTTATGGACGAACCTTGTAAATCCATGTGTCTTCATACTTGCTTAATTGATCGTGTTTATGCATGCTTCCGTGATTCACAACAATTGGTTATGTTGATATGAACGCATGACATTTTTGTAACCGTCGATGTTAACGGTGTTTCATTAAGTATGTAAATGGCATCATCGAGAGCAGGTTGTCAGTTTGTTGATTATATCTCATAATCATTTTGCGAAAATTACCGAAACAGATGAAAGTGAGTAAATGTTAGAGATGACGAGTGTCTAATGCATCCTAAATGCATACGTAATATATATTTACTATTTCTATGTTTAAGGATGTGAATAAACTATTTATAACATTGTATGTTGTTGTCATGCTGATAATAGTTAATATTTGTACATAATACATATTTTCCAACTAAATGGTGAAGCCTTCTCCCACTATAAGTAGGGTCGGTTACATGGATTCTTGCTCAAATCCATGTTGAAAGATTCAACTATTTTTTATGCTGGTTGTCGACTACCTAATGCAACCCCCACAAAGGTGGATTTGAACCCTAGACTTTTGGGTGGAAAAAGAGCAAGATGAAGGCTGTTGTATCTTGGCTTTAATTGGAAAACTTATTAATTACAATTGGCATTAATTTGGTTTCAATTGGAAAACCAAATGTTTGGAGGGAAAGTTGGGAATTCCTAAATTTGAAACATGTTGAGTTTGGATGGAAGTTTAGTACCATACCTTTGTGGACTTATATATGAGTCCACACACCAAGCTCTTGTACCAATAGTAGAGAGGAGGAATGGAGGACCACACACGCGCGCGCGCGTGCGCTCCGCTCCGGCTCCGGCTCCGACTGGGGAGAGTCAATTCGGATCTTGATACTTTTGCTACGGGTTTCATTTGGCTGATCGATTAAATTAATCAGACAAATTAATTTAATCACGATCACATTGGGAATCGAACTTGATCCAAACGGCTCGACTTAGCCGTAGTTTTGGAATCCGAAAAGACACGACTGTTGAGGGGCATTTTCGGGAACTGAAGGGACTGCGCGCTAGGGCACGCGAGCCCTTCTTTTTATATCCCCCACACGATGCCGTTTTTCTTCACTCGCAAGAAAACTCCACCCGCCGTCACTCTTGTTCTCTCTCTCGCGTCTGCGATCTGTTTTCTTCTCGGCTGCAAGTTCTCGGAGGTGCTTTCGAGAACGGTCTCGTCGGTGTACGCGGACGACGACCGTGAACCGTCGTATCTTGGGATCAGATCGCCAGTACCCAACGTACCGGTATTGTGGGGACGAAATCCTCTCTAAGGGCAGTACTACGGTAGAAATGGAAAATCCCTCACCCGATAGCCATAAGGCGCAATCTGCGTGGAAGGAACGCGACCGTATATGTCATGGTTGCATCTTGTTGGCTCTGTCTAACATGTTGTTTGACGTATATTGTTCGTCCACGCAGACTGCAAAGAGGCTATAGGAAGACTTGGATCGGAAGTATAACACCGAAGACCTCGGTATTGAGAAATACTCCGTAGCTAAATTTTTGAAGTTTTCCATGGCCGAGGGAAAGTCAGTTTCTGAACAGGCACACGAGTTTTTACTCCTGCTCCATGGGTTAGAGGATGCCGAAATGAAACTTCCAGAGAAGTTTCAGGTCATGTGCATCATAGAAAAATTCCCCAAGTCGTGGGAAGATTTCGGTATGACCCTAAAACATAGGAAGGGGAAAATTTCTATGGATGACTTGATGGTGGCAATTGCCATAGAGGAGGAACACAGGAAACAAAAACCTGTGCTTCCTGTTGATATTCAGGCTAAGGTCAATTTTATGACCTCGAAGGGCAAGGATAAGAAGGGAAAGGGTCCTAATAACAATAAAATGAAACCAAAGTGCAAGATCCAGAAAAAGGCAAAGAATAAACCATACTGGCACTGTAATCAGGTTGGTCATTGGAAGAAGGACTGCCCGTCCTTGAAGGCTCAACCTAAGACTACAGACGGGAGTCCACAAGTGAACATGATCACTATGGGACTCGGGGCTAGCGAGGGGTATGTCTCTGTAAAACCTGAACTATACCATATCCATGATCCAAATAAGTGGCTCGTGGATACGGGAGCCAATGTAAATATATGTTCTGGCAGAACGTTGTTTTCTTCTTATCAGACCTGCAGCGGTGGGACTGTGAAGATGGGGAATGATTCTGCGGCAAGGGTGTTAGGGTCGGGACAAGTCAACTTGAGGTTCTCCTATGGACGTGTCTGGACGTTGCACAGGGTGCTGCATGTTCCTGACATCAAGAAGAATATGTTATCTGGCTCTATCTTAGTTAGAAATGGTTTTGAATTAAACTTTAAATGTAATAAAGTTGTTATTCTGAGACATGGTATTTTCTATTGAAAAGGCTATTTGGCTGATTTTGATTTGTTATTTAGAATTAGATGTGATTCAGTAAACATAAATGAAATGAATGTTTTGAATGCTGAATGTTCTAGTTCTGTGTCTCATGTTGTGAATAATCTAGAATCTTGTGATTTGTGGCATGGTAGATTGGGACACGTAAACTTAAATTCAATTAAAAAATGATGAATTTAGAGTTGATCCCTAAACACACTATTGATAAAACTCAAAAATGTGAAATATGTGTGCAAGCTAAGACAACTAGGAAGTCTTTTCAGTCTGTCTCTAGAGATAGTGAGATCTTGGATCTAGTGCACACGGATATCTTTGAGTTTAATGGTGTGTTGACCTGAGACAATAAGAAATACTTTATCACCTTTATAGATGATGACAATAGATACTGCTATGTATATCTAATTAAAACCAAGGATGAAGCCTTAGAGAAATTTCTTATCTTTAAGAATGAGGCTGAGACACAAACAGGAAAAGTGCTTAAACGCCTTAGGTCAGATAGAGGAGGTGAATATACCTCTAACTTATTTGATGAATAATACAAATTTTTTGGCATAGTTCATGAAGTTACGGCCCCATATTCACCGCAATCAAATGGGATAGCAGAACGGAAAAATAGAACCTTAACTGACGTGATCACTGCTCTCCACGGAGTTCTGGACTTCTAACCTATATGTGGGGAGAAGCCTTGAATATGGCTTGCTATATTCTGAATAGGGTGCCTCTAAGACATATGGAAAAGTGTCCCTTTGAACTTTGGAGAAATAGGAAACCGAGTTTAAAATATCTCAAAGTGTGGGGCTGTCTCGCTAAGGTTTTAGTCCCAGAACACAAGAGAAAGAAACTTGGTCCTAAAACTGTTGATGCGGTCTTCTTAGGTTACCTAGAAAATAATTATGCATATAAGTTCTTGGTAATTCGGTCCGAGATACCGGGCATAGATGTCAACACTATTGTTGAACTCCGTGATGCTACCTTCTTTGAGGATGTCTTTCCGTTGAAGACTGGATTCCTCAGAATCTGACCATTGAGAACGCATCTACATCAGGATCTATTCCAGATCAAGTGAAAAGGATAACGAATGTGGGGGTTGAGACTCAACCTGAACCCAATGATCTTTCTGAAGAAAATGAGCCAAGGAAGAATAAGAGACCTCGGATAGCCAAGGATCTGGGTAGCGACTTCGTTGTCTACCAGATCGAGGGTGATCCACCAAGTTACAAGGAAGCCATGGCTTCATCTGAAGCAAAACAATGGAAGGAAGCCATCAAATCTGAGATGGATTCCATTATGGCTAATGAGACTTGGGAGTTGGTTGATTTACCCAAAGGATGCTCTACCATTGGGTGCAAGTGGGTGTTTAAGAAAAGCTTAGACCTGACGGATCAATTGAAAAGTACAAAGCTAGATTAGTTGCCAAGGGCTTTAGGCAAAAGGAAGGTATCGATTACTTTGATACCTATTCCCCTGTGACTAGGATGACCACATTCCGGGTGCTCATAGCATTGGCATCTGTATATGATCTCTCTATCCACCAGATGGATGTGAAGACCGCCTTCTTGCATGGCGATCTTGAGGAAGAGATCTATATGGATCAACCTGATGGGCTTGTGACTCCTGGAAATGAGGGAAATGTTTGCAAGCTTGTCAAATCCCTTTACGGATTGAAACAAGCACCAAAGCAGTGGCATGAAAAATTTGACAAGACTATTTTGTCATGTGGCTTTAAGGTTTATGAATCCGACAAGTGTGTCTATTCCAAAGTGAAAGGTGATGAGTGTATTGTCTTGTGCCTATATGTTGATGACATATTGTTGTTCGGATCACATATGAGGATTATTAATGAGACTAAGGCTTTCTTGAGTAGCAAGTTTGAGATGAAGGACATGGGTGTTGCTGATGTGATCTTGGGTCTCAAACTGACAAGGTCAGTTGATGGGATTGTAATTTCTTAATCTCACTATGTTGAGAAGGTACTTGAGAAATTTGGATATCAAGATTGCAAAGCTGTAAGCACTCCTTTTAATTCATCCAAAACGCTGTTTAAGAATAAAAGTGGAGTACCTGTAGCCCAGCTAAGGTATTCGCAAGTGATAGGAAGTTTAATGTATCTTGCAAATTGCACGAGACCTGATATTTCATTCTCAGTTGCAAAGCTGAGTAGATACACTAGCTGTCCTGACCGTACTCACTGGGAGGCTCTGGATCGGGTACTGAAGTACTTGAAGGGAACTATTTCCCTTATATTGCATTATGGTAGACATCCATCTGTACTAGAAGGATATAGTGATGCAAGCCGGATAGGGAAAATAGAGGAGTCTGGGAGTAATGGTGTCACAGGGTATGTATTTACCCTTGGAAGCGGTGCAGTCTCCTGGAGGTATGTGAAACAGATTATTCTAGCTCGATCCACTTTTGAGGCCGAGCTGTGTGCTTTGGACACCACTGGAATTGAGGCTGAATGGATAAGGGAACTTCTGTCTGAAATTCCCATGGTAGGTCAGCCTGTTCCTACGATCTCGGTACATTGTGATAATATGACCACAATTTCCAAGATCAAGAGTTCAAAGTTCAATCAGAAAACAAGGAGACATATACAAATCAGACTTAAGACGTTAAGGGATTTGGTGTCTCGAGGAGTGTTGGCTGTCGATTTTGTTGGATCCAAAGACAACACGGCAGATCCGTTGACTAAGGGACTTGATAGATCTTTACTCCTAAAGTCTAGGCTTAGGATGGGACTGAGACCCATTGGGAGTTACTTTACAGTAGCAACCCAACCTATCTGAGTGGAGATCCCACAAAGTAGGTTCAATGTGGTAATAACAAGCTGTTTGGAGAACTAGTTGGCACTTTATTTTTAATACGAAAGCATGAGTGTCTTATCCCTGGAAGCCTGAGTGCCATTTAAGCTGCAAGTTTAGGAAGAGCGTAGGCTCTGAATGGGTTCAAGCCTTTGGGCAAGATGTTAGCAGTGCATCCTTGGAGAACGCCACTTATGTGAGTGTTACTGTGAATCGCAGTTAAAGGAAGAGGGTCTTTTCTGAACACACTCATGAAACAGGATAAGGGTGCATGACCTTTAAGAGCACCAACCCTGAAGATTGCACCAAGAACAACGCTTTGTTGTTTCTACCGTATACTCTAACACTAAGGTCTGAAGTTCAAGACGTAGTTTACTTCGTTCTTGTTAAAGTGAAAGTAGTAAACTCAGGTAGAGGTTCAAACCGGAAGGTACCTCTACTGAAAGTAAAGTGTGGGCAGCCGAAAGAAGTCTTTTAAATTCTTTTGAATCTCTTTTTCAAATGGTGAATTCGTGGGGGATTGTTGTATCTTGGTTTTAATTGGAAAACCTATTAATTACAATTGGCATTAATTTGGTTTCAATTGGGAAACCAAATGTTTGGAGGGAAAGTTGGGAATTCCCAAATTTGAAACATGTTGAGTTTGTATGGAAGTTTAGTACCATACCTTAGAGATCTAAACTTTTGGTGGACTTATATATGAGTCCACACACCAAGCTCTTGTAGCAATAGTAGAGAGGAGGAATGGAGGATTACACACGCGTGTGCGCTCCGCTCCGTCTCCGGCTCCGGCTCCGGCTCGGGAGAGTCAATTCAGATCTCGATACTTTTGCTGCGGGTTTCATTTGGCTGATCGATTAAATTAATCAGACAAATTAATTTAATCATGATCACATTGGGAATCGAACTTGATCCAAACGGCTCGACTTAGCCGTAGTTTTGGAATCCGAAAAGACACGACCGTTGAGGGGAGTTTTGGGGAACCGAAGGGACTGTGCGCTAGGGCACGCGAGCCCTTCTTTTTATATCCCCCACACGATGCCATTTTTCTTCACTCGCAAGAAAACTCCACCCACCGTCACTCTTGTTCTCTCTCTCGCGTCTGCGATCTGTTTTCTTCTCGGCTGCAAGTTCTCGGAGGTGCTTTCGAGGACGGTCTCGTTGGTGTGGGCGGATGACGACCGTGAACCGTCGTATCCTGGGAGCGGTTCGCCAGTACCCAACGCACCGGTATTGTGGGGGCGAAATCCTCTCTAAGGGCAGTCCATTACATGGACGCTTCGGTGAAATCTAACCTTATCTTTCTTCTATTTTATTTGCCGCAATTTCTTTATTGCTTGCCCTTTTCTGGATCACGCCTATTTGCTTATTTCCGTCTGTTTAATCGGTTCTGGTTTGCTTATTGTAATCGGTTACATTGATCTGTCAATCCATTGGAATCCGTTTGATTACTGTTTAATATATGCTTGGTTTATCCTATTTTCAACAAAGGCTCTGCGGAGGTGGTTGGCTAAGCCTTAATGGGTTCACATCCTCTTTGCAATATGTGTAGAAGATCGAGGTGGAGGAGGTGATGGAGAAACAGGGAGAGAGAGGATTGACGTGCAAAGTCGACGGTGTGATGATGATGCAAATGTGTGATCATGTGATAGATGACACATTTATGCATGTTAGGGAAATTTGGAGAATCAGGAAGAAAACAAGGTCGAACACTTATTTGGGAAGAAGATGAAGAGCTGAGAGGAACTCGGAGGATAGAGGCACGTGCTTGGAGTGGAGGAATTACTTCCTCGATCGTCTCTTGATGTTCAAAGGCTAAACAATCAAAGCTCGAGCAACTGTGAAGCTGCTACACGTCTGAGAAAATGCGGATCACACTAGTGAAGAGTCCTCTATCGTAGCTCTCTCTCTCTCTCTACCTCACTCTTTCCGTTATAAAAAGAATGATTAGACTTGGAGCTCTCATATGCAAGGGTGGATGATCGAATTTTGGTCGAAGCTCAAATATTTGAAGGAGTGAGTGGAGTGGTTCCAGGTGATTGTGATGGAGTTTACAACCGCAACGGCTGACCGGAGGTTTGAGGTGCGTGGGAGGATATGGGCTTGGCGTGAGTGACGGGTGTGAGTATGTTGATAAGAGGTTGGAAGGGAGGAGAACAGAGGTGGGAGTTCGTCGGGAAAATGATTTAAAGAGGAGCGGTTGGCGAGTTTGTACGCAACTGTGATTGGCAGTTGGAGGTAGATGATGCAACACAGCTGTTGGATCTGGGGATGCAACGGCTGAGGGAGAGGCACGAGGGAACATGTCTCTTGTGATTTGATGATCTCATTAGATGGTGGAGGCACGAAGTGAAGGTGGACTGGCTGGATGGAATCTATCAGATGGAATCCAATGGTGGAGGAACGTTGCGGGTGGTAGTGAAGGGCCGGGCACGTGAATCAAGGGTGTTGGGCCATGTGACCCAACGAGAAAAAAAGGAAAGAAGGAAAACACAGAAAAATCAAAAATAAAATATCTACAAGCTTCAAATCAAAAAATGTTCAATATGAAAGTTGTAGATATTTTTAGATCTACAACTTTCATATAGAACTCAAAATGAAAATGTAACATATATATGAGATAGAATTTTCACAAGTATTTTATATAACTAAAAATACTTATTTTAATTTATTTTGTGATTTTTTTATTTTTAATATGTATTTAGTGTCAAGACAAATATGTACAATATTAATCTACTTTTTATGTGTTTTTAATATTTAAGGAAACACATAAATGCATGCATATTAATAGGTTTATTTATGAACAATATTTAAGGTTAATTATATATACATGGTTAGATGTTAGTGTCAATGAATTAGGATTGGACTTATTGAATAATTTAAGTAAGAGGGGTAATAAATAGAAGATATGATTATAAATCATGGATTTATCAAGGAATACAAAACAAGATTGAAAATATCGAATTGTGACAACTAAAAAATTACAATATTGAAGCAAAACATGCTAGTCCATAAGCAGACTGACATGCTTTTTAAAACTCATTAAAGCGGAAGATTCTCAATATTTATAAATATTTCATTAGACCTGAAGATTCTCAATAAAACAGAAGATAATAACATAAACATAATAATAGATAAAACAGAAAATTCATAAGATCTCATTAAAGCAAAGAAGGAAACCATACTTAACAGGAGCCCCACGGATCATTATTATTATAACATATTCAACTGGAGCATCGTAATAAAAAACTAAAAGGAGTATATTCTTGATATGTGGTTAGACAAGCCATCATCTTTCGCCAAAAATAGTATGAGAGGACATAAGAAGACTAATCCAAGAAGTCCAAACATGCATCCAAAATATGATGTGATGTGCACAACCAAGAACTAACTAATGCGGCAATCGAGTTAAGCATAACCGTACGAGAGAATCGAGTCAAATCAAACTTACATATTCAAATCGATTGCAGTAGGTCAGACTCATGGGAGTATCAAGTTAAACATAACATAAATGTAATGGAAGAAGTAGGTCTTCTCAGAATCAAAACATGAAGGTCATGCTTATTAAAACCATTGTACCAAATGCTACAGACTAGCATGCTTAGTAAGCTGCTCGAGCAAAAGAATGAAAACATAACAAAAGATTCTCAAGAATGCTGGCAACTCAGGCAAATGAAATGTAATGAAAACATACCTAATAGGAACCACATGGAAAGTAATTAGTGTTGGGAACGTAAGCGATACCAACTCTGCTCTGATGCTAGTTGATGGTAACACGACCTACCAGTATCGTCTCCTCTCGGATACTGGTTATTGGCGATACAAACCACCATACGAATGAGGAAGCGGATGCGCAATCGATCACCATCACAGATGCACATGAAGAAAGAACAAGTAGATATAACGGTGGTCGGTCACCTCTCACGACCATTGTGAAGAGATCAACAACCTGATTGGTAGATTCCAAGTAAGGAAGACACAACAATCCCGTATCAATCTTCTCACGGGTGAAATGTTCATCAATCTCCAAATTCTTCTTCCTATCATGCATTACAAGATTGTTTGCCAATTTATTACAGTCTTGCAGTCACAAAATATCTTCATTGGCGACTAATCTTGATGTTCAAGTCATGGAGCATAATTTTTAGTCGTAGAATTTCTGTAACGTCAGCCTGATATTCCGCTTCAGCACTTGATCGTGAAATCATATTCTGTTTCTTACTTCTCCAAATAACCAAATTTCTTCATAAATATATCGCATAACCTAAGGTGGATCTTCTATCATAAATGGAGCCAGCCCAGTCAGCAACAGTGTATCCTTCAATAGTGACCTCAAAATTTTTCTTGAACATAAGACCTTTTCCTCGTGGTCCTATTATATACTACCTAATTCTATTTATCGCATTAGCATGAGAGGTGGTAGGAGCATGAATGAATTGACTCACGATATTTACATCGTATGTAATATCCGGTCTAGTAACAGTGATATATATATATATATATCGATTTTCCCGCCAATCTTTGATATCTACCCTTTCTTGCATCATCAAGAAGCTCACTATCCTTTTTATTCAATTTACTATTTATCTCAATAGGCTTAGTAGTAGGATTGCATCCCAACATGCCATAGTCCTGCAATAAGTTCAGAGTGTATTTCCATTGACTTAGACACATACCTCCTAGAGATCGATCCTTCTCAATAACTAGGAAGTACTTTAACTTTCCCAAGTCCTTCAGTTCAAATCTAGATGCAAGTGTTTTCTTTATCCTGGAAAGTTCCCCTTCATCATCACCTATAAGGATCATGTCATTAACATGTACTAAAAGAATAGATCTTTTTTTTGTCATTCCTCCTTATAAGCAGAGTGTGATCTCCATTAACTTGGATATATCCATTCCTAATTGTGACCATAAAGAGATGTTTAAACCAGGCTCTTTAAAACTGCTTTAGGATTTATAAAGAACTTTTTTAGAATGCGACACTTGTTATCCTTCTCGAACCCAGGCGACATTTTCATATACACTTCTTCTTTAATATTGTTGGACATGCGAGCCCACGGCGAGCCATTATGCAATAAATGTTATTGCAATTCACTCCTTAATCTGAAATAAAGAGTACATAGTTTGCATAATAGGTCCCTTAGTGCAATTAGGGTTATGTACCATGGCCATCTTAATGATCATACAACTGTTGATTCAATTATTGAATCATAGAGGCTGGTGCTTAGATGAATATCTAATGAGTTAGATTGAAGACTCATCAAGCACCGTCAAATGATTATTAAGAGATGATCTCCAGCCTAAGTAGGAGATGGCAATCCTTTCTCAGTTAGGCTGATATCTGATCGACTTCTTGATGCAGGTCCTCTGCATAGGAATAGAGATTCGGAGGTATCAGATTAGTTAGGTCAAAGAGTTGACTTAACGAGATCGAGATAACCAAAGTCCTATATCGTATGCTGTCACGATACTGGCACGCATCCTCTGACCACAGACAAATGTGTTACTATATGTTTGAGTATGTACATTTGGCAGACCAATAGGTTGATGACCTAATCAAGGTCTATACACCGGCGCGCTGGTGTGCATATAAGGGCATATGAGTAATACGATCTCTCAAAAGGATCATACAGGTTCACTACTGAACCGGAAGACATGAGCTCACTCATGAGATATTGGGAAGAATCAAATTCCGTGCGCACAGTCGTCTCGCTTTGGAAGCTTGACTGAATTTGTTGGTTTGATATATACTTTTGGAAAGTATATGATCAAGACCTAGGTATGATATATGCTTTTGGAAAGTATATGATCAATATCGACTCCCAATGATCGAATGAGAAACTTACTGATAAAACCCTGAGGTAGACAGTGTAAAGTTGATCTGATACTTCTGGTTTATTTTGAGTCTTCCAGTATGCAGGATGTACAGGTGTTAGGAATACCTGAGGGTGATGTGATCATAAAAGATTGTATAACCATGACGCTTCCATTCCTAGGGAGTAATGAAACGGGTCTGGATTTTAGTGACTCCTCTCAGTAGAGAAGTAATCTTATCTTAGTCCAATTATTGGACATTGATCTGAATATGATTCAGATGCAATGAGAAGATTAGATTTGCCGTCTTGACTTAATCAAGCATCTATGGGAGGCCCGAGATCTGGATTTGAGATGTGATCTCAATATCCATGTCACTATACGTGGAACAATACAATCGCCCTGTCCTTATCTCCAAGTATCTGCGGAGAAAGCGCGTTATCCTTGAAGGAGTTTATGGACAATTCTATTGTTGGTATATGTATCCGAGCATTGAGAAAAGGATAATTAAATGTGATTTAATTATCATGAATAATATGAATTTGATTCATATTATAAGGAGAGTTATTTTATATAATTAAATGTGATTTGATTATCAAATATATAAATAATGTGAAAGTGATTCATATTATTTGAGCACAAGAGAATAAGTTATCCAATATAATTAAATATGATTTAATTATTATGGATAAGAATAATGTGGATAGTAATATCCAATTATTCATAATATATTATAAATGCGATTTATAATGTATTAGAGAGAGCTAATTATAATTTATATGTGTTGATTAATTATTATGTGTATTGGATACACAATGTGTAATTAATTGACAATGTAAATTATATGTTGTTTTGGGTTGTGAACATGATTCACATTTTTCCAATGTCATGATTGCAATATTCTCAAATATAATTGTGAATTATTTTTGAAGAATAAAATCCCAACAAATAGTTGTTGGAAATAAGTAGAGAGAAAAATAAGGAGATATGCAATCTCATGGAATCCATGAGATTGCACTCCCCAATAGGAATAGAAGGGGCGGCACCCAATTCCCTTGGGGAATTGGTGGCCGTCCCCTCTTCTTTATGGGGAAAGTATCTCCTTTGTATTTTTATCTCCTTATCTGATTGATTTAATTTGGTATTAATATTTATTTGATTTATCAAATATATTTAATCAAAATTAAATCACAAGTTGTTGGCTTTTACCAACAACAATCTTGACCATTGGATTGACATAAATCAATCTCATCCATTGATTTTACATGTCACATGGATTGAGATCCATGGATCCCAAAACCCTATAAATAGAGAGGCATACCATGCTCTCTATTTTACACACAATGCTTGAGAAGCATCTCTCTCTCTCTTTCTCTCAAGAGACGTCAGCCCTCTCTCTCCCTCTCATGGCCGTCCACCATGGATGCCATGAAGAGTTTCTCCATCGCCGCGGCATCGTCGTTATGCTGCCCGTTCTTCTGCTCGTGGATCTCCGTCTCCTTCGGTGCGCCTCGCTCGTGAAGAAGACGTCGGATCTCGTGTGTCGAGATCAGGAGATCCTCTACTTGGATCATCAACATGGATTGCGAGAAGCACGCGGTTCATCCCCGCGCTCGCAAGCGTCTCCTCCGTCGGATCGGACTTGAGACAGGAGGTCTCTTTGTTTAGAGACTCGATCGCAACCGTGCTTCAATAGGTAATCCTATTACTTGTTTGTGGTTTAGACGAAACGATTCGAGAAGTGTTCTTGGATCATGTGGTTTCGTTGTATAAAAAATTTTTAAATTCCGCTGCATCGAGCAACTAGTCCGACTAGTCGCTCCTCGTCGTATTCGATACGACGCTCATGCTTCCGTGATGCGCTTGAGGATCTAGTCATATCCTTCAAGTGGTATCAGAGCCTTAGGTCGACGGTTTCGAATAGTGATTCGCTAACCGAGGACGACTTGGGTTCGTTAAGGTCGCGAAAGTTTTCATCGCATTTGATTTCGTAGATCTGTTTAGTAAATAAATTCGGCACTGTTTAAATTGTTTAAACACGAATTTAATACTTGTATTTGCTCTCCATTAAATAAGGAAACCATAGGATCTGAGTTTGCGTAAATCGGATTTCGTATGCTCGAGATATGGTCGTTTTAATGAACATGTATGCACTGTTGCGGGAACTGTGAATCTGAACGTGATTAAAATGTTAATTACTATTTAGACTTGCCTCGAAATACGTGAAACATCACATAGGTTCTGTTGTAAATCAAGTTAGCAAACTATGGAAACTTACTTTGCTTAATTTGGATTTAAATTGATTAAGATATGCTAATTTTAGTAAGTATGGGTCACTGCTGAAATTACTTTCCTAATCAAGAACCGTGTGATTGTCAATTAGTGAAATTAATTGTTAATTTCATGAAATAATTATGGAAAATATTTGAGAAATATTAGAATATGATTATTTCCTTAATTGACTTGACCTCAACCAATTAATTGATTAGATTTGATCTAGATCATAATTGGAAATACAATCATCAAACTCCTTGCTTGAATAGGATTGGGAATTTGTCTAGCAAATTTCCTTATAATCAAAATTGTTTTGATTACTATATGGTATAATTTCGGTTGAAAAACCGATAATCATCTCAAGTACAAATTAATCAATTTGGCATTATCCTTTCCCGAGGCGGATATGGGGTCTAGTCGGGGATCGCTGGGGTAGCGGGTTGCAACGTATGCGGTCCGTCCCACTCCCGCCGGTACTGACCATGACAGCGGGTAGGGCCGGGATAATGTCCGAGGGATTATGATGTATTTTTCTAATTATTAAAGTACGAATTAATACGCACTTTGAGAACAATACCATATATATATATATTCAAGCATAAAATTAAGTTTGATTGATTAAATTGGATTGATAATTAATTTAATATGATTAAGTTAATTATATCCAATTAAGAATACTCTAATATCATTAGAGTTAATAATTCCCTTGGAAGAATTAATTATATGAATGTGATTCATAGTAATTTATTAAATTTGAATAAGAGGTGGAGGATCACATAAGTGACATCCATGGTCTCCCGTCAAGGCGAAGGATTTCCGTCGCCAGGGATTGTATATAGGAGACGCCTGTACGAAGTGACATCTCATATATACAAGCGCATCTAGATCGGACTCTTTGCTTCTCGAAAGAGTAAGGCCGTATGCGTAGTGACCCCAATATCGGATCCTCATATTATTGGGGCGATATTGGATTGCGCATAGCGAGTTCTATTCCTGTTGACGGTTGATTCAATTAACGATAGGTCAACAACACCTTAGGGGTGGTGGGCCCGGGTGTTAAAGACCGAATTGGGAAATGCAAGTTGGACTTGTAAGGCGGAATGTGTTCCCGCTTCTTTTTATCCGAGTTGTAGTTTCTCATATTATTGGGATGTAACAAAGATAAGAAAGGAGATCCCAGATCTTGCTGAGATATGATGGTAAGTATATCTCTTACATTGAAAGTGATTAAGGGAATGAACTTTCAATGTTGACAAGGCAAGACAACTTTGATATAAAAATTCCTAAATCAAAGTAAAATTATATATTTATATATTTATGCAAATTTCTTATTTCAGATAATCCTTCATTAATCCCACTCAATGTTATACTCAATAATAACCAATAAATATCATGGATTGGACCCTTGATCCAGATATTATGCTTGCAGTTGGACACATAATGTATGTGGTTGCAATGTGTAAGTTTCCTCATAATAATGAGGAATGATAATTAAATAGACAATGGGACTAAAACCCTAGGGTTTGTATGTCTCTATAAGTCTTGATCTCATCGAATGTACTTTGGAAGTGACATGTCGATGATGATCGTAATTATCAAATAATCCTTATAAAATCAATAAAGATATTCTGGCATACATATGTGCTCCTGACATTTAATCATGAATGACATGGTTCTCTACATCATGTAGAATGGTAGCTCCATAAGAGATGATGTATTCAAATTGTTTGAGTACCTACCTGAACCTATGTTTTAAGAGTTTAGATGGATGTAGATGATGAGTGTCATCATTCTACTATCTATACTCTAGTCATTCGTGAAGCTTCATAATATTCATATTGTATGAACTTAAATGAAACTTGTATAAATGTTGAAATACTCTTATATTGAAATTTTTGATTTTAACATAAGAGATCCTTGGTCTTGAGCAATATTTGCTTATAGACAAAGGGAGCGCAGTGGAAGCATGGGTTGGACCCAAGTAAAAGGTATAGTCAAAGAGTTGACTGTACTTCTGTGGCTTCCATATGACATCCAAAGAGTTGGATGAATGCCAATACTGCAATAAGTTGATGTGTTGATAGTATGACTATCAAATCTATCTAGAATCCTTAGAGAAGGAATCAGATAAC
Organism: Ottelia alismoides; assembly: GCA_037367405.1. Lineage (NCBI taxonomy): Eukaryota > Viridiplantae > Streptophyta > Magnoliopsida > Alismatales > Hydrocharitaceae > Ottelia > Ottelia alismoides. The sequence goes on from JAZKJV010008505.1 coordinate 176,615, forward strand.
ACATCAGAATAACCTAGATATAATCATTGAAATTGACTTACTTATTTGATAAGGTAAAGTCTAATAATTGTATCTCAATCTTCTAAAGACACATGCAATTGGTTGCATATGTATTAGAATATTAAAAATCCGATCTTAAGGTTTATTGGTCATCCATGTTGAAAGTGATGCAAGTGTTGCAACAATTTCCATTGGATCAATGAATTTCATATTTTCAGTGGGAGCCCTTAGTCTTAGAGAATGTCTCTATGACCTAGATATTAGAATACACTCATTGTTTATTTGTAATTGTTGGATATAAAAATGAATTCTGTAATAAATCTATCATAAAGAGTTATGATGGAGATATTTCAGATAGTAATCTAGAATCTAGTGAACTCTATTAGATTAGAAAATTAATGAATGGTTCATTAAGATTTCTAATACTGAAAATTAAACCTTTAAAGATCAATAGGAGGATAAAGATCATTTGACAATGATCTGGCATCAAGTTTTGGACACATGTCTGTTGATGAGATCAATGGACTAGTAAGACATGAAACTTTAGATTGTCTAAAGATTCAAATCTCACATACTTGTGAATATTGTATTCAAAGTAAAAATGTCCAATACACCCTTCTTTTGGAATGGTGTAAGATGTTAAGGTATTCAAGATATCATACATATTGATGTATGCGAATCATCTATATCATAGTAAACATTATGGATATGTGATATCTATTGATGATTATGTATGATATGAAATTTCTTCTCTTCACCTTAGAAAACTTTGAAATGTTCAAAAATTTCACAATTTTGGTTTAGAACCAAAGTTTGAAGGAAGATGAAATGAATTTGATCTAACCAAGGTAGCTTAATTCAAGGAATACCTTATAGAGATATGAATATCATTTCTATCTCACCCCTTCTAATGAATCTTAACTCAATAGAGTTGTAGGAAGATGCAATTGATCATGTGTGACATGATTTGATCAATGATTAATCTTAGCATAATTATCTCTTAGTTTCCAGGTATATGTGGTAGAGACTACATTATACACTTAATAAGGTCCCAAGCTGGTAAGCTGGAATCTAACACTAGAGAGTGCTACTTCATTAGGAAAATAAATGATGGTATTAGATACCTACTTTATGACCTTGAGTTTCTTAAAAGATCTCATCTTTGAGAATATGATTCTTATAGGATGACTCTCTTGAGAATCAAGATGAAAATGAAGTAAAGGAACTCATTAATCTTGAGAAGATAATGAGGCTCCTGAAATCGGAAACTAAATAGACAATTAAAGATGAAACATTAATACCTCTTCAAATAAATTTGAGGATGGATTCCATGTGTCAGTTAAATCTGAAAATGATCGGACTTCATGTGATGAAGCTCCTGAGGATTATGACATGGAAAGATGGATGTTAGCAATAAAAGTCTAATGTAGACTTCATATACAAGTGTTGTATATGGACCCTCGAGGATCCACCTATATGGGTCAGACCCATTAAGGTGTAAATGGATCTTCAAGAGGAAGAGGGAACCTGATGAGAAGGTATAGACCTTCAAAAACACGGTTCGTAGCCATGAGCTACACACCAAAGAGAAGACATCGCTTGCGATGAGACTTGCTCTCCAGTGACCTTGCTTTAACCCATCAGAATATTGCTAACTATAGCTACACAACTTGTCTATGACATCTTCATGGTGTGAGTCAAGATTGTTTTCCTCTATGAATACCTCTCTGAGGATATTCATATGAAGTAGCCCCAGGGCTTCATGGTTGAGGAAAGCAAGGTGTGCTAGCTGAAGAACTCCATCTTTGGATTCCAATAAGTTTCTTGTAGTTGGAACATAAGATTTGATGAAATTATAAATGTTGTGATTTCAGATAAAATCTTGATGAACCATGTGAAGCTTATTGGGAGTGCCATTGTGTTCATCGTGCTAAATGTAGATATTATTCTAATCATTTAGAATGATATAAGAATAATAATAAGTGTTTTATAATTTGGTTGTTCCATACCTTGAGATACGATTTCAAGGTTACCTCTTAGATCTTAGTTCTAAAGTTGTTCAGAAGCAAAGAGAAGAGGATATTGGGACCGTCACATTAGTAATACACCTTGGACTTATTCCATTTTCTAGAAAATTCCAAGAAAGGCTTCATTCCCTTAAGATGTGGTAGTGACCTGTCTAAAGGGATAGCACCTCAAAGAGTTTAGGAAGTGAATGCTGGAACTGCTTGCACTTGTGCATCAGTTATGAGAAGCTGGATATATGCTAGATGTGTACAAGAGCCAGATGTCTGCCATACAGTGGGAGTAGTAAACTGTTACTAATCCTGCTATGGAGATAAAACACTTGATTGCAGTAATAAGAATATCTTCAAAGATGATAAAACTTAGAGATAATGATCTCAAAGTCTTATCTTCAAAAGTTTAAGATCTTGTAGATAGTGATCTATAAGGGTCTTGACTGCAGATACCTTAGGAGATAGAGATCTCCAGGAATGAATGTATTCTAAAAGGATTATGGGAATACTTGTTATGATAATTAATAAGATGTAGTGTCAATGACACTATAACCGACAAAATTGAGTATTGGTTGCATAGGATGCAACATTCGCATTGGATGCAAGCAATGTTACTAGGAGATATGCAAGTGCCGTAAAAGGACTTGGCATAGTCTCTTGGGAATAGAGTGACTGATCAGCTTACCTAGCAATTTTCTAAATAGCCTATGATTGTCACATGAGTGTGGGTTTAAATGATTAGCACGTCAATGGCTCCTTGGGCTAGTGGGAGATTGTTGGACATGCGAGCCCACGGCGAGCCATTATGCAATAAATGTTATTGCAATTCACTCCTTAATCTGAAATAAAGAGTACATAGTTTGCATAATAGGTCCCTTAGTGCAATTAGGGTTATGTACCATGGCCATCTTAATGATCATACAGCTGTTGATTCAATTATTGAATCATAGAGGTTGGTGCTTAGATGAATATCTAATGAGTTAGATTGAGGACTCATCAAGCACCGTCAAATGATTATTAAGAGATGATCTCCAGCCTAAGTAGGAGATGGCAATCCTTTCTCAGTTAGGCTGATATCTGACCGACTTCTTGATACAGGTCCTCTGCATAGGAATAGAGATTCGGAGGTGTCAGATTAGTTAGGTCAAAGAGTTGACTTAACGAGATCGAGATAACCAAAGTCCTATATCGTATGCTGTCACGATACTGGCACGCATCCTCTGACCAGAGACAGATGTGTTACTATATGTTTGAGTATGTACATTTGGCAGACCAATAGATTGATGACCTAATCAAGGTCTATACACCGGCGCGCTGGTGTGCATATAAGGGCATATGAGTAATACGATCTCTCAAAGGGATCATACATGTTCACTACTGAACCGGAAGACATGAGCTCACTCATGAGATATTGGGAAGAATCAAATTCCGTGCGCACGGTCGTCTCGCTTTGGAAGCTTGACTGAATTTGTTGGTTTGATATATACTTTTGGAAAGTATATGATCAAGACCTAGGTATGATATATGCTTTTGGAAAGTATATGATCAATACCGACTCCCAATGATCGAATGAGAAACTTACTGATAAAACCCTGAAGTAGACAATGTAAAGTTGATCTAATACTTCTGGTTTATTCTGAGTCTTCCAGTATGCAGGATGTACAGGTGTTAGGAATACCTGAGGGTGATGTGATCATAAAAGAATGTATAACCATGACGCTTCCATTCCTAGGGAGTGATGAAACGGGTCTGGATTTTAGTGACTCCTCTCAGTAGAGAAGTAATCTTATCTTAGTCCAATTATTGGACATTGATCTGAATATGATTCAGATGCAATGAGAAGATTAGATTTGCGGTCTTGACTTAATAAAGCATCTATGGGAGGCCCGGGATCTGGATTTGAGATGTGATCTCAATATCCATGTCACTATACGTGGAACAATACAATCGCCCTGTCCTTATCTCCAAGTATCTGCGGAGAAAGCGCATTATCCTTGAAGGAGTTCATGGATAATTCTATTGTTGATATATGTATCCGAGCATCGAGAAAAGGATAATTAAATGTGATTTAATTATCATGAATAATATGAATTTGATTCATATTATAAGGAGAGTTATCTTAGATAATTAAATGCGATTTGATTATCAAAGATGTAAATAATGTGAATGTGATTCATATTATTTGAGCACAAGAGAATAAGTTATCCAATATAATTAAATATGATTTAATTATTATGGATAAGAATAATGTGGATAGTAATATCCAATTATTCATAATATATTATAAATGTGATTTATAATGTATTAGAGAGAGCTAATTATAATTTATATGTGTTGATTAATTATTACGTGTATTGGATACAAAATGTGTAATTAATTGACAATGTAAATTATATGTTGTTTTGGGTTGTGAACATGATTCACATTTTTCCAATGTCATGATTGCAATATTCTCAAATATAATTGTGAATTATTTTTGAAGAATAAAATCCCAACAAATAGTTGTTAGAAATAAGTAGAGAGAAAAATAAGGAGATATGCAATCTCATGGAATCCATGAGATTGCACTCCCCAATAGGAATAGAAGGGGCGGCACCCAATTCCCTTGGGGAATTGGTGGACGTCCCCTCTTCTTTATGGGGAAAGTATCTCCTTTGTATTTTTATCTCCTTATTTGATTGATTTAATTTGGTATTAATATTTATTTGATTTATCAAATATATTTAATCAAAATTAAATCACAAGTTGTTGGCTTTTACCAACAACAATCTTGACCATTGGATTGACATAAATCAATCTCATCCATTGATTTTACATGTCACATGGATTGAGATCCATGGATCCCAAAACCCTATAAATAGAGAGGCATACCATCCTCTCTATTTTACACACAATGCTTGAGAAGCATCTCTCTCTCTCTTTCTCTCAAGAGACGTCAGCCCTCTCTCTCCCTCTCATGGCCGTCCACCATGGATGCCATGAAGAGTTTCTCCATCGCCGCGGCATCGTCGTTATACTGCCCGTTCTTCTGCTCGTGGATCTCCGTCTCCTTTGGTGCGCCTCGCTCGTGAAGAAGACGTCGGATCTCGTATGTCGAGATCAGGAGATCCGCCGCTTGGATCATCAACATGGATTGCTAGAAGCATGCGGTTCATCCCCGTGCTCGCAAGCATCTCCTCCGTCGGATCGGACTTGAGACAGGAGGTCTCTTTGTTTAGAGACTCGATCGCAACCACGCTTCAAGAGGTAATCCTATTACTTGTTTGTGGTTTAGACGAAACGATTCGAGAAGTGTTCTTGGATCATGTGGTTTCGTTGTATAAAAAATTTTTAAATTCCGCTGCATCGAGCAACTAGTCCGACTAGTCGCTCCTCATCGTATTCGATACGACGCTCACGCTTCCGTGATGCGCTTGAGGATCTAGCCATGTCCTTCAAATATCACCATTCAAGAAAGCATTTTCACATTTAACTGATACATATTTTATGAAAAATGAGTTGTTAGGCAAATAACAACTCTAATCGTATTCATCTTGACAACATGAGCAAATATCTTAAGATAGTCAATCACATATTTTTGATTGTATCCTCTAGCCACAAGACGAGCTTTGAATTTGTCAACTTTCCCATCAGCCTCATATTTGATCGTGTAGACCCATTTAGAGCCAACAAGGTTATCGCCTTTAGGAGCATCAACAATATCCCAATATTATCTTAACCAAGGCATCCATTTCTTCCTTAATAGCAATGATCCTTTTCATATCCTTTTTGACTTGATCAATATTTTTGGGAACATGATGAGCTTCAAGAGAGCTAATAAAGCGTTTATATCTTGAACTCATCTTGGTGTAAGCAACAAAGTCCTCCACTGAATAACTATTAGAGGCTCGAACAGTTCTAATAGCTTTTCTTATAGCAATTGGACGATCATCTGACAAACGGTTGGCATTATCAGTGTGAATATCAGGAGAAAGAGGAACACTTGCAGGGTTTTCATGGTCAAGATCACCCGTGGAAAGGTTGACATCATGATCAAAGGAAATGTTGACATTATGGTCAGAGGAAAAGTTGATATCATGGTTCGGTATCATCTCTCCTCCAATCTCCACTATTTTATCCGATTCCTTTCTTCTGCTATAAGTCTGTACGAATCTGTCTATATCATCACCATCTTTGTCTCTATCTTGCTTAATGCCCTCCTCTGCATGGATAGTCTCTTGTATGCCAGAAAGAAAGTAAATCCAATTCCCATTTTTCTCAACATCTATACTCACAGACTCTCCCTAAGGAAAGTTCTTAGAGAAGTAGAATCCCTCAAAGAAAGTGACATCCTTGCTCACACGAAAACGATGTGCCACATGATCATAACATTTGTATCCTTTTTTGGTTCCAGAATAACCAAGAAAAATGCACTTTGTGGCTCTTGTATCCAACTTTCCCCAACTTGGTCCAGAGTTTTGAAGAAAGCAAACACATCTAAAAACATGTGAGTCCAAACAAAAGGGAGATGTATTCAGATGGATGATAAAGAAAGGAATTTTCTTCCCAATTACGACATAATGTGTCCTATTGATCATATAAGGGACAATCAAGACGGCTTCTCCCCAAAATTACTTTGGCACATTTCACTGGAGTAGGAGTGTTCTGGTGGCATTCAAGAAAAAACGGTTTTCCTTTCGGCAATCTTGTTCTGTTGTGGCGTGTACCTACATGAAGTTTCATGAATGATACCCTTCTCATCAGGAAAAGCACATAGGAAACTTTCCAAGTACTTGACATTTTCAGTTCTGAGTGTTCTTTCTCATGTTGCTTACCAAATACTTATCATATTTATAAAGTTCTTTGCAATAGCATGAAATTCACTTCTATGTTTTAAAAGGTACACTTAAGTACTCTGTGAAAAGTCGTCGATGAAAGTGATATAGTATATATGGCCACCCATGCTCTTCACAATTTATAGACTCTAGACATCAGAATGCACTAACTCAAAGTGAGTTGCCCGAATGACCGTTGTCTTTCTTTAGAGAGTGAGGTCCCAAAATCCCTTTGGGCGTCCTAGGTTTCCCTCACCTCCGAGCGCATGTCTGTGAGTGTCCGCTCAAGAATGCGCGAGCCAGGCTTTCTTTGTTCTCTTTCCTTGGGGGGTCAAAGGGGGGGACAAATGGTGGAAGGACTTTTTCTTGTCTCTGTCCTAGTTTCACCACCCACTAGATAGGCTCTCTCTGACGACCTCTTTTTCCTTTGTTTAGGTGAGATAGAGGTATGCTCTCTACCTATTAGATGCATCGTAAGAGTGGAGAAAGGGCTAGCTCTTTGCACTGTGTCCATGTGCTAACAATCATAAGTAGATTTACCAATAGACACAGGAAACATAGTGCATGTTTGTTTTGCAAATTGGCAAACCCTATATTGTAAATCATCCTCAGACAAGCTAGAGAAAATCTCATGTATTTTTTGTACTAAAGTGGACTTATCCTTTTCAAAGTGAGCTTTCATCACATAGGTAAGGGCTTGACCCATTCGAAATAGAAGACGGTTTTTACTTCATCCTCAGCTAATCCAATTCCAATCTCCTTGCATGTCAGTAAGCCTTCTAAAACACACAAATTGTGATAAAAATTAGCCTACAATGTAATTATTTAGTAATCTTACTGACTAGCAAAAGATTTATTAAAAAACTAGGGACGTGAAGTGCATCTGTATGGAGGATATGGTCGGCAATAGAAATCGTTCCTTTTCTAGCTATAGTAGCGGGAGACCTATATGCAACTGCAACTTTTTCTCTCCCTGCCGATAACTTATAACCATGAAACATTCTAGGATCACCTGTCATGTAATCGGATGTACCAATGTCAATAGTCCACTCAAGATTTTGTAGAGGAAGAATTGCCAGTTCTTCTCGTATTAAGAGCTGAACCATTGTTTGTTACTGCAAAGAGACAGGTCCTTTCATAAACGATTCCTCCAAGAAGGACTGTAACTCCATGATGGTATATTTTACCAAGTCAGGTTCTCTGGATGCTCCAAGCATCAGAGTGTCATTCACCAGCAAATTTGTACCCTTTAAACATTGACAATCTTAATCAAACACTATGAGTTCAATACAAATAGAATTTTCATCACATAGAACTTAATCCAACCCAGAGTCGATCATAAAAGATCAACAAACATAACGAAGAGAAGAAAGAAAAGTCAACTCATAGCCCAATAACACCTCAGGAACTCACCCCAATTCACAACAACTATCCCTAGCGATAGAGGCAACCATAGACTTTGACAGATTAAGAAAAACGCAGCCCTCACTTCTCTTAAACTCCTTAGACTGGCTGTTGTGTAGAACTCACAAACAACCCTCTTTGTCTGGCGGGAGAAACACACACAATTGTTGTAACGTCCCAGGTTTAGGTCCCCGGTCCGTTATCGAGGAAAACTAGCCCTGACAACTTGTTGGGTTCGGGCCCAGATGGACCCGTTGAAAACCACCCAAAATGCTTAAGCCCAAGTTGTCAAGTAGTAATCCCCACCACTTATAAACCACACCCACACTTTGTGAGTTTTCCATGTGGTACTATGTTTGGGTTGGGGTGTTACAATTGTTGCCCAGAACACAACAACAACCAAGGGAGATAAAGTCCCTCACTGAACACAACATCAACAACCAAGGGATTCACGACAACCTTAGAGGCGAAACTAGGGCACACAAAAAAACCTTCAAACAAATGGCCTTAGACTTAAGTTTTGACGAGCATGAATTCTTCCACGGCAAGAACTTCATATTTGGGGTGAAATACCAAATCCAGCACATCGGCTTTGCATTGTAGATACCTAATTGGAGATCCCAACGAGGCGTTGATACCAAGTTAGAATCAGATACACAAAGCACACATAAAGATGGACACAAGGATTTACATGGAAAACCTTATTGATAGGGAAAAACCTTGGGGACTCACAATCCCTATTCTCCCTCATACGAGATTAGTGCACTCTTCACTAAGATTAAAATTCCAATGGAGAGGGATGAGTACAATATATACAGAAGGATGTGTAAACGCTCCCTCGTCCAAAGATCCATTCACCAATATAAGCACTATAACTCAACATTTAGGATTCTAGGCATACCAACATGTAGGATTGAAAATATGAGTTGGTTGTGATAAGCTGAGTAGATGTGAAGATATGTGAGCAGTGTGTAATGATGCCATGTATATAAGTGCATTGTTGCGAGAGATTTTGAGGGTGTGTGCACATGCATGTATGATACGTTGGAGTAATATGCATGTGCACACATAATATGCAATAGAGATAGTCAATATCTTTTATGACCTATTTGCATCAAGTATTCTACATAATTTATTTTGTAGATGTTTTCACATAAGTACTTGTGCATCATTGAATTGTTTGTGGATTGCTTGTTTATGGGTTGATACCTAGCAAACTTCCTCATTCTTTTATCCCTCATAACCTAAGATATAGTATACAAATGTTGTACATATGGTTACACAAAAAGGGATTTTTACCCCAGGAACCCTATAATCTTTGTTAATTACCTCCACAACCTTTGAAACAACCAAATCCCCCCTCGAGCTCGTAAACTTGCTCCATCTTACCCCACGAACCCTACCATCAACTTTAACTTTATTGAAGTCAATTATTTGGGTTAAACTTGAGTTAATCTTACCAAATAAAATCAGACGGTGGATCTCCAATCTCCCTCTCTCCTTCCTTTCCCCCCATCTTCATCTTCTTCTTTTACTAAATCAGATCGGAAGCTCCTAGAGGGTGGCAGACCTGGAGGAAGAGGTGGAGGTCGAGGAGGACCTATCAACAATGTGCATGTCGTGGGGTAAGACTTTTGCCGACGGTGAGAAGAATAGTAAGGAGCCCCTTTTCCTTCTCGGTGGATCCAATCGCGGAGCACAACAATGGGTTCTCTCCCGATCGCCACTGACTGCGATAAGGAATTGCCGGTGGATTTCAAGGAGAACAACGGCATTAGCATCGGCACAGACGAGATCCATCGCCTATTCGAGACGTAGAAGAGGTACCTGGACCACTTCTTCCACCACCTCTGCCACGACGAGATGGCACGCTTCGCCTGCGTCCTCGACGTCCCCGGATCCATATTCTTCGTGAGGGTTCGCAAGTTCGGCTTCGTTGCGTGCAAGATCTCCCACACCCTCTCCTCCCTCGGCTTCTCCTGCTCCTTCCTCTCCCCCGTCGATGCCCTCCATGGCGACATCGGTGCCTCTCCTTCGACGACCTCCTCGTCGTCCTCTCCAAGTTTGGCTCCTCTGAGGAGCTCGTCCGCCTCGTCCCCTACGCCAAGGTCAAGGGTGTTCGTGTCTTCTCCCTCACCTCCGTCCGCGACATCCCCCTCGTCGTCATCTCCCACCTCAACGTTCACCTCCCCCTCGAGCGGGAGCTCTGTCCCTTCGATCTCGCACCGTCACATCTGCCGTCATCCAGATGTTGTTCGACGACACCGTGGTTGTCTCTCTCATGGAGGCCAGGAATCTCACCATGGACCTTCGAGCGGCACAAGGGGGGAGGATGGGGGGAGGTCAGGTGATGCAGGAGGAGGAAGGGTAGAGGTTGAGTGGCACGGGGGAGGGGGTGGGAGGTCCGGTGGTGCAGGAGGAGGGGTGGAGGTCAGGCGACGGGAGGGGAGGGGTTGGAGATAACGCTACGTGGGGAGGGGTGGTGTTGGGAAAGGAGGGCATCTTTTGTAAATTTGGTAAAGAAATATGGTGCTATACACCTATTTTAAATAGAATCCGGTTATGTTTATCGGTTAAATGGATGGGAGTTAACCCATAGTTTGTGGAGTAAAGGTTAGCAAGTTTACGGGGTCGAGGAGGAATTAGGTTGTTTCAAAGGTCGTGGAGGTAATTGACAAAGATTATAGGGTTCCTGGGGTAAAAATCCCCCCAAATGATTTTTTTATATTATAAGTTTTGGAGATAAGATGAGAAATTATAGTTTGATAAGATGGTCCCTCCTGCCAAACTTAGAAAAATAGAGAAATTATAGTATTTGCATGTGGTTCCTGCACAGGCTAGTTGGGCCACCTTTATTGACAATGAAATATGCCAAATTTTTTGGGAAATATGTCCGCTCCCCTCTTCAGTTTTTCTTCCGTTCTTTTTATATGTTAGATTGTAATAGCTCAGTCATACGCCTTTGATATATGCCATTGCTACGCATCGTATATGGAATTGTCATGTTCACTATAATTATCGACATGTTTACTATAATTCTATGTAAGAACTGGATATGCTTCCAAGTCTCGTTTTAGATGAAATTAGAATTAAATCATATGGTAATGGAGCCAACTAACCATTGAATAAGACTGAACTGGCAAACAATCACATAAAAGGAACTACGCTCGCCACGCTTTATTTGTGAAAGTGTCCTCGCTAGTTGAAATCTGGGAAAAATTAGTGTCTTAGCAGGGTTTGCGAATTGAGAGATAGACTGAAAAGATCAATTCTGTTTGTTGTGTATCTGTATCTGTTTAGTTCCAAATGCAGTGAGTTTCTTATCTGAAGTAGTCAGATTTATATAAATAGAGGTGCAAAATGGAGTTCTGAAATTCTACTGATGTTTTGGATGCAATCAATATCACTTTCCACAATATTTTCTGTGCTGCACAAGCACCACTTTGCGCTAAATTGGTCTAATAAAACTGTGCGATGGCAGCAGAGCGACGGAGGTGATGCTTTTGACACACTGGACAGGATGAATGGCATGGTGTTGTGTGCATGCAGTTCTATAACTGCCTGCCAGGTTTGTATTCTCCCATGAACTTTCTTTATGTGGATTCTCGTATTGCGAATTTCACTATACAGGTCGGATCTCCTGCTGGAGCATGCAAAGAACCTGGCACACGTAACGGCTCTGCCCCCAAGCAACCAGGAATTTATACTGGATTCATACAGTTCAAAGTATCAACGTCCAGGAATCTAGACCCATTGTATTTCCTTTCCACGTATCTGATATGTTCTCTGCTGATGTTAATATCGTGGTTGAAGTTCTGAAGGTAGTAGCCGCATGCGATTTTGCTGATTTATTTAGATCGATGATATATAGTGCAACATTCTTGGATGAGAAGATGGAAGTTTAACATGATTTTAGCAGTAATATGCAGATGGGTTTGTTGCCATTGAAATATCTCCAAGCTGACCAATATGCTTTCAAATTTTTTTATCTACAGGGAAAAATGATGGAGAATAAGAACCCCAAAGATAGTTCCTTAAGCAGTATCCTCAGCCGTTCTCTCCTCATCTCCTTCAGATGTTCTATGCTGTGAGAATTTGTTGGTATGCCCTCCTCTCCCCCGCATGCATGGGACATCCTCGTGCATCCATATTGAAAACTCGCAAACCTTAATTGACGAAGTCTTGTTAATCAAATAAATGAGTTATGTTAATTTGTAAGTAAATAAAATATTACTTGGAAGTTGTCAGCCTTGGTCCAATTTATATGAGAATCATAGAGGTCCAAAGTAAGTTGAGTTCCACAGGAAGGAAAATCGTAAATAAATATGTAGTTTGTTGATGCCGATAAGATGGCAAATAATTTATACTTACAAACTTGTACAGTGTTGCGTCGAAGATGGATGCCGGTGGAGTTTGTTGGACGGTTGGCTATCCATAAAAACGGCCAAAATCAGATGCGATGCTGATGTAATATTTACAGGACTTTTAGGCTGGTTATGTTGTATTAAATTTGTATATATATGTTTTAATTGGAAAATCTATTGGTTACAATTGACATTCAATTTGGTTTCAATTGTGAAACCAAATGGTTGGGAGGGAAAGTGGGAATTTCCAAATTTGAAACATGGTTGAGTTTGGGTGGAAGTTAGTACCATACCTTGGAGATCTAAACTTTTGGTGGACTTATATATGAGTCCACACCCCAAGCTCTTGTAGCAATAGTAGAGAGAAGGAATGGAGGACCACACGCGCGCGCGCGCGCTCCGCTCCGCTCCGCTCGGGCTCGGGCTCGGGAGAGTCAATTCGGGCTCGGGAGAGTCAATTCGGGCTCGGATCTCGATACTTTTGCTGTGGGTTTCATTTGGTAAGTCGATTAAATTAATCACACGATTAATTTGGTAAGTCGATTTAAATGGGAATTCAACTCGCCATTATGGGCGCGTTTTTTGGGATCTGAAAGGATGCGTTTTCATGACGCATTTTTGGAAACCAAAGGTCGCGTTTTTAGGACGCGAACCCCTCTATTTATATCCCTCACTCGACTCGGTTTTTCTTCACTCGCAAGAAAAACCTCTCTCACGCCGTTTCTCTGGTTCTTCCTCTCACGGACGAACGTTCTCTTCTTCCTCTCTCGGCTGCAGTTCTCTGAGGTACAATCGAGGACGATCCCGTTGGTGTGCGCCGACGACGATCGTGAACCGTCGTATCCTGGGAGCAGATCGCCAGTACCCTACGCATCGGTATTGTGGGAGCGATATCTTCTCTAAGGACAGTCCATTACATGGACGCTTCGGTGACTTCTAAACTGATCTCTGTTTTATTTTGTTTGCCGCAATATGTTTGTTGCTTTACCCTTTCTGGATCATGCCCGTGTTATTTATGTTTCTGTTATTTTAATCGGTTCCTGTTTGCATTGAATAATCGGATAATGATTGGGAAACATTTGATTAATATGTTTTTAATCTGGTTCGTTTCTCTGTTAATTCATTTGGATCCGATATTATATTGTTTAATGTATGCACTGGTAATCGTATTTCCAACAATCTTAGAGAAGATATCTGGAACCGATTCTAAAATATCGGAAACAATGTTTAAATCGAGGGTAGATATGACGGGTATGCCTGAAAAATTCGATGGATAGAATTTTAAGCGTTGGCAACAACGCATGAGGATCTGGTTAACCACCATAGGGTTAATCTCGATGCTTGAAACTGACTATCCTACGGTGGAGGCGGAAAACCCCTCACCCGATAGCCATAAGGCGCAATCCGTGTGGAAGGAACGCGACCGTATATGTCAAGTTGCATCTTGTTGGCTCTGTCCAACACTTTGTTTGACGTATATTGTTCGTCCACGCAGACTGCGAAGGAGCTATGGGAAGACTTGGATCGGAAGTATAACACCGAAGATCTCGGTATTGAGAAATACTCCGTAGCCAAATTCTTGAAGTTTTCCATGGCCGAAGGGAAGTCTGTTTCTGAACAGGCACACGAGTTTTTACTCCTGCTCCATGGTTTAGAGGATGCCGAAATGAAACTTCTAGAGAAGTTTCAAGTCATGTGCATCATAGAAAAATTCCCAAAGTCGTGGGAAGACTTCGGTATGACCCTGAAACACAGAAAGGGGAAAATTTTTATTGATGACTTGATGGTGGCTATTGCCATAGAGGAGGAACATAGGAAACAAAAACCTGTGCTTCCTGTTAATATTCAGGCTAATGTTAATCTTGTGACCTCGAAGGGCAAGGATAAAAAGGGAAAGGGACCCAATAACAATAAAATGAAACCGAAGGGTAAGATCCAGAAAAGGGCAAAGAATAAACCCTGCTAGCACTGTAATCAGGTTGGCCATTGGAAGAAGGACTGTCCGTCCTTGAAGGCTCAACCTAAGGCTACAGACGGGAGTCCACAAGTGAACATGATCACTATGGGACTCGGTGCTAGCGAAGGGTATGTCTCTGTAAAACCTGAACTATACAGTATCCATGATCCAAATGAGTGGCTCGTGGATACGGGAGCCAATGTAAATATATGTTCTGATAGAATGTTGTTTTCTTCTTATCAGACCTGCAGCGGTGGGACTGTGAAGATGGGGAACGATTCTGCAGCCAGGGTGCTAGGGTCAGGACAAGTCAACTTGAGGTTCTCCTCTGGACGTGTCTGGACGTTGCACAGGGTGCTGCATGTTCCTGACATCTAGAAGAATGTGTTATCTGGCTCTATCTTAGTTAGAAATGGTTTTGAATTAAACTTTAAATGTAATAAAGTTGTTATTCTGAGACATGGTGTCTTTTATGGTAAATGCTATTTGGCCGACTTTGATTTGTTATTTAGAATTAGATGTGATTCAGTAAACATTAATGAATTGAATGTTTTGAATGCTGAATGTTCTAGTTCTGTGTCTCATGTTGTGAATAATCTTGAATCTTGTGATCTGTGGCATGGTAGATTGGGACATGTAAATCTAAATTCAATTAAAAGAATGATGAATTTAGAATTGATCCCTAAACACACGATTGACAAAACTCAAAAATGTGAGATATGTGTGCAAGCAAAGACACCTAGGAAGTCTTTTCAGTCTGTCTCTAGAGATAGTGAGATCTTGGATCTAGTGCACACAGATATCTGTGAGTTTAATGGTGTGTTGACCCGAGACAATAAGAAATACTTTATCACCTTTATAGATGATGGCAGTAGATACTGCTATTACATCTAATGAAAACCAAGGATGAAGCCTTAGAGAAATTTCTTATTTTTAAGAATGAGGCTGACACAAACAGGAAAAGTGCTTAAACGCCTTAGGTCAGATAGAGGAGGTGAATATACCTCTAACTTATTTGATGAACAATGCAAATCTTTTGGCATAGTTCATTAAGTTACGGCCCTATATTCACCGCAATCAAATGGGATAGCAGAACGGAAAAATAGAACCTTAACTGACATGATCAACGCTCTCATACAGAGTTCTGGACTTCCAACCTATATGTGGGGAGAAGCCTTGAATACGGCTTGCCATATTCTGAATAGGGTGCCTCCAAGACATATGGAAAAGTGTCCCTTTGAACTTTGGAGAAATAGGAAACCGAGTTTAAGATATCTCAAAGTGTGGGGCTGTCTCGTTAAGGTTTTAGTCCCAGAACACAAGAGAAAGAAACTTGGTCCTAAAACTGTTGATGCGGTCTTCTTAGGTTATCTAGAAAATAGCTATGCATATAGGTTCTTGGTAATTCGGTCCGAAATACCGGGCATAGATGTCAACACTATTGTTGAACTCCGTGATGCTACCTTCTTTGATGATGTCTTCCCATTGAAGACTGGGATTCCTCAGAATCTGACTATTGAGGGCGCCTCTACATCAGGATCTATTCCAGATCAAGTGGAAAGGATATCGAATGTGGGGGTTGAGACTCAACCTGAACCCAATGATCTTTCTGAAGAGATTGAGCCAAGAAGGAGTAAAAGACCTCGGATAGCCAAGGATCTGGGTAGCGACTTTGTAGTCTACCAGATCGAGGGTGATCCACCAAGTTACAAGGAAGCCATGGCTTCGTCTGAAGCAAAACAATGGAAGGAAGCCATCAAATCTGAGATGGATTCCATTATGGCTAATGGAACTTGGGAGTTGGTTGACTTACCCAAAGGGTTTTCTACTATTGGGTGCAAGTGGGTGTTTATGAGAAAGCTTAGACCTGACGGATCAATTGAAAAGTACAAAGCCAGATTACTTGCCAAGGGCTTTAGGCAAAAGGAAGGTATCGATTATTTTGATACATATTCCCCTGTGACTAGGATGACCACAATCCGGATGCTCATAGCATTGGCATCTGTATATGATCTCTCTATCCACCAGATGGATGTGAAGACCGCCTTCTTGCATGGCGATCTTGAGGAAGAGATCTATATGGATCAACCTGATGGGCTTGTGACTCCTGGGAATGAGGGAAAGGTTTGTAAGCTTGTGAAATCCCTTTACGGATTGAAACAAGCACCAAAGCAGTGAAATGAAAAATTTGACAAAACCATTTTGTCATGTGGCTTTAAGGTAATGAATCCGATAAGTGTGTCTATTCCAAGGTGAAAGGTGATGAGTGTATTGTCTTGTGCCTATATGTCGATGACATATTGTTGTTTGGATCACATATGAGGATTATTAATGAGACTAAGGCATTCTTGAGTAGCAAGTTTGAGATGAAGGACATGGGTGTTGCTGATGTAATCTTGGGTCTCAAACTGACAAGGTCAGTTGATGGGATTGTAATTTCTCAATCTCACTATGTTGAGAAGGTACTTGAGAAATTTGGATATCAAGATTGCAAAGCTGTAAGCACTCCTTATGATTCATCCAAAACGCTGTTTAAGAATAAAAGTGGAGTACCTGTAGCCCAGCTAAGGTATTCACAAGTAATAGGAAGTTTAATGTATTTTGCAAATTGCACGAGACCTGATATTTCATTCTCGGTTGCAAAGCTGAGTAGATACACTAGCTGTCCTGACCATACTCACTGGGAGGCTCTGGATCGAGTACTGAAGTACTTAAAGGGAACTATTTCCCTTAGTTTGCATTATGGTAGACATCCATCTGTACTAGAAGGATACAGTGATGCAAGCTGGATAGGGAAAATAGAGGAGTCTGAAAGTAATGGTGTGACAGGGTATGTATTTACCCTTGGAGGCGGTGCAGTCTCCTGGAGGTCTGTGAAGCAGACCATTCTAACTCGATCCACTTTTGAGGCCGAGCTGTGTGCTTTGGACACCACTGGAATTGAGGCTGAATGGCTAAGGGAACTTCTGTCTGAAATTCCCATGATAGGTCAGCCTGTTCTTGCGATCTCGATACATTGTGATAATATGACCACAATTAACAAGATCAAGAGTTCAAAGTTTAAGCAGAAAACAAGAAGACACATACAAATCAGACTTAAGACGTTAAGGGATTTGGTGTCTCGAGGAGTGTTGGCTGTGGATTTTGTTGGATCCAAAGACAACACGGCAGATTCGTTGACTAAGGGACTTGATAGATCTTTAGTCCTAAAGTCTAGGCTTGGGATGGGACTGAGACCCATTGGGAGTTCCTCTACAGTAGCAACCCAACCTATCTGAGTGGAGATCCCACAAAGTAGATTCAATGTGGTAATAACAAGCTGTTTGGAGAACTGGTTGGCACTCTAAGTTTAATGCGCAAGCATGAGTGTCTTATCCCTGGAAGCCTGAGTGCCACTTAAGCTGCAAGTTTAGGAAGAGTATAGGCTCTGAATGGGTTCAAGCCTTTGGGCAGGATGTTAGCAGTACATCCTTGGAGAACGCCACCTATGTGAGTGTTACTGTGGGCCGCAGTTAATGGAAGATGGTCTTTCCTGAACACACTCATGAAACAGGATAAGGGTGCATGGCCTTTAAGAGCACCAACCCTGAAGATTGTACAAAGAACAACGCTTTGTTGTTTCTACCGTATACTTTAACACCCAGGTCTGAAGTTCAAGACGTAATTCACTTCGTTCCTGTTAAAGTGAAAGTAGTAAACTCAGGTAGAGGTTCAAACCGGAAAGTACCTTTACTGAAAGCAAAGTGTGGGCAGCCGAAATAAGTCTCTTGAATACCTTTTGAATCTCTTTTTTAAATTGGTGAATTCGTGGGGGATTGTTGTATTAAATTTGTATATATAGGTTTTAATTGGAAAATTTATTGGTTACAATTGACATTCTATTTGGTTTCAATTGTGAAATCAAATGGTTGGGAGGGAAAGTGGGAATTCCCAAATTTGAAACATGGTTGAGTTTGGGTGGAAGTTTAGTACCATACCTTGGAGATCTAAACTTTTGGTGGACTTATATATGAGTCCACACCCCAAGCTCTTGTAGCAATAGTAGAGAGGAGGAATGGAGGACCACACATGCGCGCGCGCGCTCCGCTCCGCTCCGTCTCCGGCTCCGGCTCGGGCTCCGGCTCGGGAGAGTCAATTCGGCTCTGGGTTTCATTTGGTAAGTCGATTAAATTAATCACACGATTAATTTGGTAAGTCGATTTAAATTATGGGCGCGTTTTTTGGGATCTGAAAGGATGCGTTTTCAGGACGCATTTTTGGAAACCAAAGGTCGCGTTTTTAGGACGCGAGCCCCTCTATTTATATCTCTCACTCGACTCGGTTTTTCTTCACTCGCAAGAAAAACCTCTCTCACGCCGTTTCTCTGGTTCTTCCTCTCACGGACGAACGTTCTCTTCTTCCTCTCTCGGCTGCAGTTCTCTGAGGTACAATCGAGGACGATCCCGTTGGTGTGCGCCGACGACGATCGTGAACCGTCGTATCCTGGGAGCAGATCGCCAGTACCCTACGCACCGGTATTGTGGGGGCGATATCTTCTCTAAGGACAGTCCATTACATGGACGCTTCGGTGACTTCTAAACTGATCTCTGTTTTATTTTGTTTGCCGCAATATGTTTGTTGCTTTACCCTTTCTGGATCATGCCCATGTTATTTATGTTTCTGTTATTTTAATCGGTTCCTGTTTGCATTGAATAATCGGATAATGATTGGGAAACATTTGATTAATATGTTTTTAATCTGGTTCGTTTCTCTGTTAATTCATTTGGATCCGATATTATATTGTTTAATGTATGCACTGGTAATCGTATTTCCAACAGGTTATTAGTTATATGGGAGGAATTATTTGATGGGGGCCTATCCTAATTAAGGGCAATATAAGACAAATCTAACATCGAATCGAGTCGAAGAGTAATCGCGGGTCGTAGGACGAAACGCAGGTGATCGAGTCGAATAAACTTAGTAATGTTCACGTACTGTTATGATACGAGTGTAGGTTTATGAATTATTATCAAAGAAATTTGACAGCATAACTTCGGCTATATTTTGAATAAACTGCAGTGCTCCATTGAAGTACATAATTTATCAACTACTATTCCCCCATATTTATATTACACTCGCACTTTCTGTAACTTTGTTATGAGATATTTCTTGGATGTCATAATCTTTACCCCGGGTGCGCGGGGGTACGTTGGAGGAAGCTAAAGTCTGTTGTAGGCATGCACAAGTGATTCTGTGAGCGGTTGATTATATATATATATATATCAATCTTGAACAATTCAATCTGAGAACTTATCACTTCAATAAGTTTCTAGCTTGAATGGTTACATCTTGCTTTTGGATAGCCTTTCCTCTTAATTTTTTGTCATGGATGACGCTATATCAATCTTGGAAGGTATCTCCATCAATCACAAATGCATGTGCTGAGAGATCTGGTTCCGTGAATGCGTCATCTACGTTGTTGCTTGGAGTCATGACGTCTGAGATAGTGATATCCTCCTTCAAGTACGCGAACATTAGTCAAGCTTTAAGAAAGATGAACTTAAATGGATGACGTTAAACCTCATAAAGAGAATGCTTATTGTAATGATATATGTGCTGAGATTTTGGACGAGTTGACTTGTCACAATAAGGATGATATACTTTGATGTATGTTGTTTACCAATGATTCTGTGTTGATTAATGAGATAAGAGATGGAGTAAATGAGAATCTGTAGGTTTGGAGACATGCCTTAGACACTAAAAGATTTCTTAAAAGTAGGGCTAAGATTGAATATATCGAGTGCATATTTGATGGAAACAATGGTGAAGGACTCATGGTGAAGATCGGAGACGATAACATTCAGAAGAAAGATTCTTTTAGATACTTGGGAAGTACTTTGCGACAAGAAGGGGAAATTGATGGAGATGTTACTTATAGAATAAATATAGGTTTGTTAAAGTGGAGAAGAGCCTTTACTATTCTTTGTAATAAGAAAATCCCTTTGAAAGTCAAAGGAAAGTATTACAAAGCAGCCTTGAGACCTGATATGCTCTATGGATTAGAATGTTGGTTGTGAACCAGACATGTGTAGAGAATGACAGTAGCAGAAATAGAAATGCTAAGGTAAATGTGTAGTCATACACAAAAAGATCGGATTCATATTGATACGATCAGAAGGAAAGTTGGTGTAGCTTCGATAGAGAATAAGATGAAAGAAAATCGCTTAAGATGGTTTGACCATTTGCAAAAGAGGTTGGCTAATGCACCAGTTAGAAGATCCGAGATTTGGGATGTTGAGCAAGTTAATAAAGGGCAAGGAAGGCCCAAGAAGTATTGAAATGAGATCCATTCTTATATGAGATCCATTCTTATATCCAGCTCTAAAAGGCATGTTTGAAATATGTACAAGTCTGCCAGGTCCAATTGATCATGTATAGTGACTTCAAATTTTCTTGGGATGTTGAGCAAGTTAAGAAAGGCCAAGGAAGGCCCAAGAAGTATTGATCCATGTATAGTGATTTGGATATTGAGATCCATTCTCATATCCAGCTCTATAAGACCTCTCAGTGTTGTTTGATCATACCAGACAATGTATCCTATCTTCTCATTGTATTGAATCTCATTCAAAATAATGCCTAACA
Source organism: Ottelia alismoides (assembly GCA_037367405.1). NCBI lineage: Eukaryota > Viridiplantae > Streptophyta > Magnoliopsida > Alismatales > Hydrocharitaceae > Ottelia > Ottelia alismoides. The sequence goes on from JAZKJV010008505.1 coordinate 197,793, forward strand.
TTTGGACTAAGATTGGATAAATAATTCACTGAGAGGAGTCACTAAAATCCTAACATGTTACATCATTCCATCGAATTGATGTTTCATGGTATATACATAATTTAAGATCACGCCACTATCAAGTGTTTCTAATACCTGTAAATCCTGCTTACTGGAAGACTGTGATTAAACATGAAGTTCTAGTCTCATTTGAACTATCTACTTTAGAATTTTTTCAATAATTTTCTCATTTTATCATTGGGAGTGGTATCGATCATATACTTTTGAAAAGTATATCACAGCTACAAATCCTATCTTGTTTTCAAAACAAGATAACCATCGATGGAATCTGGTTTATCTCAATATCTCGTGAGTAAGCTCATGTATTTCGGTTAAGTAAAGAACATGTATGATTCCTTTGAGATATTGTATCAGTCATATATCTTTATATGCACACCAACTTGCTGATATATAGGCCTTGATTTGGTCATCAGCCTAATGGTCTGCCAAATATACATACTCAGACATATAGTGATACATTTGTCTCTGGTCAGAGGATGTGTGGTCGCAACAACATATGACATAGGTCTTTATTATTTCAATCTTATTAAGTCGACTCTTTGACTTAACTTATCCAGCACCTCGAAATCTCTATTAACATAGATAATCACTTCGTTATGGTTGAGTCTTCAATCTAACTATTTAGATATTCAACATAGCACCATCCTCTACGATCCAGCAATTGGATCAACAATTAGTTGTATGATATCAAGATGGTCAAGGTACATAAACTTATTTATACAGAGGGACCCAATATGTGCATGCATATTATAATCTCACAGAGGGAGTGAAAATCAATAATTTTTATTGATAAGCAATTTTCAATAACATTTATTATAGAAATGGTTCGCCAAGAGCTCGCATGCTAATATGTAAACCTTTCTTCTTGTGTAGAAGATAAGTTTGGTCAATTGTGAGATTTGGAAATGGTTTAAAATACAAGGTATTTAGTTTGCATAGTGATAGTTGGTATGCCTTGGATAGGTCAATCTCACGCACAAGACATAGTCCTTGTGTAGGGCGAGCATGCATAAATCTTTATGCTCTTTTTTGATTGTTTATCTAGTTGTTGCCTTTGTTTATTTGAACTATTTGGTCAAAATGGATCATTTTTCTTCATATAGGCACTATTCACTTTCCCTCTAATGTATCTTTCCTTCTCACTAACGTGGATGAGTCTCTTGTACCACAACTCAAAATGTTATCATAACCAGGAATTGCTTGATGCAAAGTTATATACGTGCAAACCTATCAATCCATATCATGATCCTTCCAACCATGGGGACAATGTGACGTCCTGGGTTTAGGTCCCCGATCTGTTATCGAGGAAAATTGACTCTGACAACTTGTTGGGTTCGAGCCCAAATGGATTCGTTGACAACCACCCAAAACGCTTAAGCCCAAGTTGTCATATAGTAATCCCCACCACTTATAACCTACTCTCACACTTTGTGAGTTTTAGATGCGGAACTATGTTTGAGGGTAGGAGTGTTACAGACAATGTCACGATTACATGTATTTCACTAGAGATGATATACACAATTCTTAATTCATTAGAAAGACCCTAAAAAATACAAAATAAATATTACATGAGTGAATTAATACGTGAGAATATTAGGAAAATGGTCCTTCATCATGAATCATCAGGATATATCATATTAAAATTGAAGCAAAATGTAGTTTTTTATCACTTGTGCTCTTCTTAACTTCTGCACTATTCGTTATTCCCCACCTTTTTGTTGTATAACTTGTGCCCTTGATTCTTACAAAATTCACACTTCTACCCTTCCATTAAGGTAAACCAGGGGCAAAACTGATATTACAAAAGGGTAGAACTTTGAATTTTATAAGAATCATGAGTGTACTGCATATTAGAAAAAAGAGAAGGGCACAACTGATACTACGGAAATTAAGAAGTGCACATATGATAAAAATCCTAAAATCTAAGGTAAACTATAAAAAATCTTCAACTATGCATTGATTTCCAATCAGAGAACTTTTTTTTCAAATGTAAAAAAGAGGAGTCTGACCTTTTTTTTGTCTAAAAAACATACCCTTTTGCATCGATGAAAGTTTAGCATCCCTATCGTTACATTTGAAATATAAGACTCCATATTTAGAATAGAGTTATAATTGGGACTTTTTTGATTTACTAAAATATACTGGATGAGAAACGTATTAATAACAGAACCTTTCCTTTCTAGGTAAGGTAGAGTCGTAAGACTCTGATTCATAATGATTGACTCAATATAATAAATTGGGTTTTGGCAACGAAGAATTCGAAGATTTGATTGCCATATTTTCTGATGTTAAATATATAATAAAGAAAATTATTCGTTGAAAATTATTTTGTTCTTATAATTCGTAAAGAGTATCATATTCTGCTAAAATATAAATAACATGATCATTAGAAGAGGAAAGTACAAACCAATGTTTTTGAAACCGGACCGGTCGGTTCAACCGCTCTGACCGGAGAACCGGGCCTGGACTGGTCCGGTTAACCGATTTAGGCCGGTTCGGTTCGGTAATTCTAATTTTAGTTAACCCCTCCGGTTCAACCTATTTTTCTGACCCGGTTTAACCAGGTTCAACCGTTTAATTTTTAAATTATTTAAACATTTCGTTGATAGCGAGAATTGAACCCAAGACCTTTGGTTATCTATTTAAGACTTCTAACCAACTACACTAACACAATTTTTTGTATGTATTGGGTTTTAAATATAAGTAAACTATTACCATGTTATAGAGCATTTAGTCCAAATAATATATATATATATATATAGGAAATTTATCCAGAGGGCACTGTGCCGATTTGGGTCGTGGTGAGCCTCTAATTCCAACCGTCAGATTTGTATCTCTCAATCCCTTAAAAATAGGAACCATAACCAAAATGGAAAGAGAAGCTAATTGGAAATATTAAGCAATTCTTAAATTAGTATACGTTTATGGAAACGTGTGTTGATAGATCAACGAGAGGCGGTTGATCTCGCATTTTTCGATCTAGCGATTTGCGAAGTGAGGCGATGAATCATGTAAAGAGAGGCGATCGTTTTTTATCTAATGCAAGGTATTGTATTTCGATTAGATTTTTATTTTTCGCATTTTGATTTGAATCTTATAATATGTAGAAAGAATTTTTTTGGATATTTTGATTTGAATCTGACTGATTATAGACCATATTTTGATTTTTCTTATGTTTCTGGATCATGAGTTGATACACGATTTGTAGTCCATTGAATCTGATTTGAATATGATTGAATTTGATACACGATTTGTAGTCCATTGAATCTGATTTGAATTTGATACACGATTTGAATCGTATTTTTATGACTGATTTGAATCTGATTGAATTTGATACACGATTTGTAGTCTATTGAATCTTTTCGAAGGTATTTTGATTTCATACAATAAAAAGTTACTGATGTATTTAAGTAATTTACTTACAAGATATATTTATGTTACTAATGCTAACACACTTATTACTTTTAATGTGTTACTTTGAAAATATACCGAGTTACTGATGTATTTAAGTAATTTACTTATAAGATATTTTATGTTACTAATGATAACACAATTGTTACTTTTAATATTTTACTTTGAATATATACTGAGTTACTGATATATCTACTTATTTTACTTATAAGATATTTTATGTTACTACTACTATCAAAATTGTTACTTTTAATGTATTACTTTGAAGATATACTGACTATAATGCTGAGTTACTAACAATTCATTACAAGTTACTTGTCAATAATCAAACGTTACTAACATTTCAATACAAGTTACTTGTCATTGAATGATTCTTACTGAAGCGAGTATAATGCTGAGTTACTAACAATCATTACAAGTTACTTGTCATATTATAAATGTTACTAACAATTCATTACAAGTTACTTGTCATTCAATGATTCTTACTGAAGTGAGTATATTGTTGAATTACTTTTCTTTATACAATTCTTACTATTCACGGATATAAATTAACTTATTGTTTCTTGCAGAACAATGCACAATTTGGTGTCTTGAAGAAGCTGTTGTTATGCCGAGGAGCGAGAGCAAAACAACATCATCTAAATGAACTAAAAGACAGTTGACATTTGGATGTTCACCATATAACTATAATTAAGTAATTTATGTGTGACTTTCGATAACACTTGACGTATTACAAGTAATTAAATAGGCTACATAAGTAAAGAATGTGTGATTCGATAGTAATTCAAAACAAAGAATAAAACAAGTAAGATACATAGAAGCATCAGTAACATATAATAAATTGTAGGTAAAAGAAGGTAATGGAATAAGTAAGTTGGAATAAGTATAAAAAATCACGTAACCAGTAACTTATGTATTGCTATCAGTAACAGTCGATACATTATAAGTAATTAAAAATGTTATATAAGTAAATAAGAGGCGCTTCAGTAAGACTCAAAGTATTGAGTAACTATAACATTAGTAACAATCAAAATGACTTCAGTAAAATGTACATTTGTAATCAGTACTTATTGTATGGACATTAGTAATTCGCATACTTAATTACTGATGCCACAACAATAGTTACTTGAGAACTGAATATGTATTACTTGAGTAACATGAATGAATTATGATCTCTGTACAATGTAATAAGAGGTGCTTCGGTAAGACTTAAAGTATTAAGTAACTATAACATTAGTAACAATCAAAATGACTTCAGTAAAATGGACATTTGTAATCAGTATTTATTGTATGGACATTAGTAATTCACATACTTAGTTACTGATCCCACAACAATAGTTACTTGAGAACTGAATATATATTACTTGAGTATCATGAATGAATTACTGATCTCTGTACAATGTAATATTACAGATGTAAAATAACTATAAATTCAGTAACAATCATAATGCGTTCAGTAATATGTATATTTGTAATAGGTAATTATTGTATGGACATTAGTAATTGACGTAATCAATAATTATAATCAGTAATTTATCTTTCTTAATCCAAACGTGGAATGATCATTCCATAAATAGAATATATGACGACAATAATTTAAATGCGTATTTTTTATCTTACTAAAACCGACCACCTATTTTTAAGGAAATGATTTAATTCGAATTCTTATTATGTTAATAATGCATGCACATTGTTATTGCCAAAACCGTCCCCTTCCAAATAGAACCGACATATACACGTGGCGAGCCCACGTTTGGTGCTCACCACGACTCAAATCGGCACAGTGCCCTCTGGATAAGCCCTCTATATATATATATATGATATGTATGACATTTGATGGTGTATAAGAAAAAACTTTATGTATATTGTGAAATATATACATTATCTATGTATTTTATATATTTCAAGCATATTTAAGTGTATATTATATTATATATATTATTTCATTTCGGTTTGGTTAGCCGGTTCAACCACTTTTTTCACCGGTCCGGTTTAATCCGGTTTTAAAATAATGATGACGTCATCATCCGGTTGAACCGGTTCGTTTACATGGTTTGACCCGATCCGACCATTTCAGCAAGGTTTCCGGTTCGGTGTCCGGTTCGGTTTCAAAAACCTGGTACAACAATGAATAAGATATTCATTAGAATTTAAAGAATCAAGTGACTGATAAATATATATCTATGGTCATTTAACTGCACGCGACAAAAGAAATATTAAATTATTAATTATCCAATAAGCCTGTAGTTTTTGTGAGAAAAGGGAGGTAAAACGTAGAGTCGCTAATTGCAGGAGAAAGTAAAAATCGTCAGAGGAGAAGTAAAAAGCTTGAGCAACTATACAGATATCTAAGTCCAAATCAAAGGCCCAGCGGTTGCAAGTTGAGGTTCCTTCGACGCCATTGACCCAAAAAACGAATGGGATGTCGATAAGCATTATATTTATATATTATATAATACATCATAAGGGCGTGGAGTGGAGGAAGAAGGTGTTGACCCAAATCGAATGTCGGCGATGATGGGCGGAATCGGTGCCGTTGGTTGTTCGTCACAACAGGAACAGAGATAGTGATGACTGATTGATTGATTATGATTATATGGAGACGATGAAAAGAAACGGTCGGACACGCAACGTTGGTTTGAAGCACTGTACTGTACATGATAGAAACATCAGTAACTATTTTATTATTATAATGATGAGGGTTCATAATGTAAAGAGATAGATATGATGTCGGCGTACGTTACCGTTACGTGGGGATGGCGGTGGCGGAGACCACCGACCGCAATTGAATGACTGACGGCTGTCCGGATCCATTTGTCCATGTTCCACGAACCCTTTCTCACTCAAAAGTGAAAATGGATTTTTCTATGCTGTAATCATGTTACCTGTCCATGATCCAATAATTTATATTTAATCCACTATAAAAAAAGAATTAAGAGTCCACAATTCATGGTAGATTATTAAATATAAAGGGATTTTTATCCGGCTTTGTCAATTACTTTTACGACCTTTGAAACATCTTAATTCCTCTCTCGACCTCGTAAACTTGCTAACTCTTACGTCACAGACCTCGTGGTTAACTCACATCCATTTATCCATTAAAACTGACCTGATTCCGTTACATTCTTTTATATCACGGATTTTTACACCCATACCCCCGCTCGCAGCGCCTCCTCGAGCAGTGCTCCTCCTGGAAGGACCCCCCTCCCTCCTCCGCCGAGCCCGACCGACGAGGGGCCCCACACCTAGCTGCCCCCCCACTCCCGTCGCTGGAGGCCCCCCTGCCTCCCTGCTCGACGCCCCGTCGGGCCTTCCCTGACTCGAAGCTTCCCCCGCCGCGGACCTCCCCCTCGAAGCCACCCGCCCCGTCCCGCCCGTCGCTCGAATCCCTCGCCCACCGCCTCCCCCTTCCCTCCCACACTCGCTCGAAGCCCCCCATACTCCCGGCCCGCCGCCCGCGCTCGAAGCAACCCCACCCCCCGCCGTGGACCTCCCTTTGAAGACCCCCCCCACCCCCCCAGCACGCTCGCTCGCTCGAAGCCCCCCTCCCTCCCCCCGGCCCGCCGTCTCCCCCGCGCTCGAAGCACCCCCTACACCCCCCCCCCCCCCCCCCCCCGCAAGCAGGCCCCGCTGCCTCCCCTGCTAGCACCTGTCGCTCGAAGGCCCCCCTCCCCCTTGGGGCCCCGCCGCCTCCCTTGCTAGCAAACACCCCACCCCCACCGCTTCCCCTGCGCGGGCCTCCCATGCTAGCAAACACCCCACCCCCGCCGCCTCCCCTGCGTGGGCCTCCCTTGCCCGAACCACCCCCCCTACCAGGCCACCTCCCCCGCGTGGCCTCCCCTATTCGAAGCCCCCCCCCCCCCCAACCCCCCGCCCCGTTCCACCGCCTCCTCTGCTCCAATCCCACCACCCACGTCGCCTCTCCTGCTCGAAGGCTCCCCCCTCCCGCTTCAGCGCCTCCATCGATCCCCGTCAACCTCCTCCAGTCCACCATCCTAGCCCAGTTCGCCCCCGGTAGCGACCCACCCGCCGCCTGGAAGCCTCACCTCCTCCATGTCGAGTGCCCCCCCTTCTCCAGCCCAGGTCGAGCACCCTCCCCTTTGATTCCACTATTTTTTTCTTCTTTTGGTTAATTCTAGCCGTCCGATCGTGGATTGGTTAGATTTACTCGTTTTTAAGCTAAGGAAGTTAACTGTGGATATGCCAATTTAACGGTAGGGTTCGTATGATAAGACATAGCAAGTTTACGGGGTCGAGGGAGGAATTATGATGTTTCAAATGTCATAGAGGTAATTGACAAAGATTATAGGGTCTGCCGGGTAAAAATCCCAAATATAAATGTGAAAGCTAGAAGATGTTTGAAAAATTGCAGAAGCTGGAAAAACGAAACTAGTTGTACGCAAATCCAGCAGAAATGTTAGCACCTTAAAGGGATCGTTTAGATAGGAGGTTATTCCTCAAAATTTAGGTTGTCTATCTTTTTAAGGATGATTTTCTCTCAAAACCCCCATTCCAACCTATTGATTCTATCATCTATTTTTTATTCTTCATCGTGTGGAGCCCACCTAAAAACATCTCCCTCATTTAATACATTAAATTACGCATTTCTCTTTCATCCATTCCCATAAAATATTATAGTATACCTTCTTGTCATTTAAAAATTATAAAATACTTCATTTCTAATCATTTTTCTAAATTTCAATACAACCGCATCACACAAACACTCTCTTTGGATAACTCTTTTCTTGATAGGGTTATCCATAGGGGTGTGCATGGGCGGGTACCCGATCCGTTCAACCGTGATCCGTCTCGATCCGTCATTATCGGGTTGGTGGGTCGATCCGATCCATTGCAACGGGTAACCATAATAACGGATACCCGAATTATATGAACGGCTCTCGGTTACCCGCGGGTACCCGCGGATCACTAAAACACATAAATCCATGATATGATTGAGATGTGATTTCTAACTTGAGAATTTTAAAGAAAAAATCAACGTTAATAAATCCGTTATACGTGAACAAATATTACTTATATATTCGCACCACTTTTGATTGAAAAGATCACGGTGAACACAAAATTAAAAGTACAAAAAAGAAAATGGGATTCGATAAACCGACTTCGATCTATGCTTATGCTTTTTCAAAGCAAGTATGATATACTTATTTTCAAATTTTAAATGATCGACACTTGATAAATAAATACTCGTTTTGTTGTTGATGGGTCGAATTAAAACTCGTTCGAATTGGAATATCACATGACACAAATTATCGATTTCAACCATAATATTAGAGCTCGACCGAAACAAAATTTTACTCGGACTTTGATCATTTCGATTAGCATCCCTTTAAGGCTTTAACTACCACCAATCTAATTAACATATCGATCATTCCTGATGACTTTCGGCACTTGTTGAAATCAGAATTTCGGTTGGATTTTGACCAAAATTTTGGTCATTTCGTTTCATTTCTTTTATCGATCACACATCTAGTTAACGTGTCACCATTTCGGTCGAATTTTGATACATTAAAATCAAAATTTCGGTCGGATTTTGACTAAAAATTTAATCATTTCAGTTAGCATTTCTTTTATCGACCACCTGTTTAGTTAATATATGAGTTTAATGGGGTTGCCCCCTTGGGGCAGCCAACATGGCTGCCCCCGCGTCGTTTTCGGTGCTTTTTTTATTTTTTTTATTTTTTGAAAAATATCATCATGTATATTCATCCCTATATCCCTCCTATATGCCATTCGAATTTCGTCAGAAACAGAGACTCCTACGGCCTCCATCGAAACATTCATTTTTTAACGGTAACAGGATTTTTTAAATCGACACCATCTCGATGGAGGCCGTAGGAGTCTCTGTTTCTGACGAAATTCGAATGGCATATAGGAGGGATATATAGATGAATATACATGACGATATTTTTTCAAAAAAAATAAAAAAAGTGCCGAAAATGACGTGGGGGCAGCCATTGTTGGCTGCCCGCAAGGGACAGCCCCATTAAACTCTTAATATATTGACCATCTCGGTTGAATTTTGGCACTTGTCGAAATCGATATTTTGCCTGCGGATAAATTTGTCGAAATCGATATTTTGACCACTCCGTCTTTCTTTCATCCACTTGTCTGCGGATAAATTTGTCGAAATCGATATTTTGACCACTCCATCTTTCTTTCATCCACTTGTCTGCGGATAAATTTGTTTCATTTCCGTACTGGATTTTCTTTAAATGATTTCTAACGAATCACAAAATAGTAAAAAGGAAACTAATTAAGATCCAAAATTTTAACATTAATATTGAAATTTATTTTATTTGAAATTGATAGTTATGAAAATTACCAGCAAGAAACTTTGACGTATTTTTATAAAAAAAGCTTTTTAAATGATACAATCAACGTTGTCATCTATTTGTTCTTAATGGTGAATGTGTTATGCCTCAAAAGCTTATTTTTTTGGCCTTTTTTCCTTTTTAATCTTTCTGTTTCTACCTTTTTTGCCAATAATGTTAACCATGTACAATTAACTTTAAAACATTGTCTTCCCAACGTCACAACTGATGAAAGAATTTCTTTTTTAACTGGCAAAAATATTTCCTCCTAAAATGAAAAAAATACAAAGAAGAGAGTAAAGGTAACGTTCTACATCAAGAAAACATTGGTTTTTGAATTTGATTTGACGTAATTAGTTATATTTACATTCTTCTATTATTTTTAGTAAAACATTCTTCTATTATTTCTATTATCCTGATTCCAAGTAACGATCTCTATCACAAGCAATTTCGAAGTCGGGATGGATAAGGAGTTTGCCAAGTCCATGGATAAGATCCGTCAACCCATGGTTATTGTTCGGGTTGAAGGAACAATGAAATGGATCGACCCGTGGGTATCCATGGATCATAGGGTCGGAGCTCCATATATCCTGGATCAAACAGGGGCGGGTACTCGATCCAGAATAGTTTGCTAGATACTCATGGGTTTAGGGTCGATTTATACGGATCGGATACCCGTCTAACCCGTAACCCGTGCACAGCCCTAGTTATCCATGATGAGTCTGAACGAGGTACACCTTTCTCTTTGGTTGCGAGAGAGAACAAGAGAGATGGAGAGGATGGAAGAGGGCTCCCTTGGCGAGGGTTGTTCTTCGATGATCGACTCCTCTCTATGGAGGTCGTTATTTATAGGGTGTGAAAGTCCCCTCGTGAAATCCGCCCTCTCCCCACACCCTACGGTTAGGTCTTCCGCAAGACCCGGTCGTTATAACCGCCGACCTCCGCAACGACCGACGACGGTTCTTGACCTACTTGGTCAAATCCATTCTACAATCCACTTCGAAATAACAATCTATCTAAGCACACCCTAAAGATTAATGCAAACAGTAGAAACTCGAGTCAGGATAAAAATTAGTAACACGTGTAGGAGATAGTAAGAAGTTTGAGTAGAAAGATAAATAGATCTAACGTGCTAACAGTAAGTACACTCTAATAAGATGTTCATTTTTTCCCATTTATTTATCTTTCTAGATACATTTCATCATCACAATCATAATGTTTAGATATTATTCTCGATGTCAATTATTTACTTAATACTTGGCATCTACCGTGATATCAGTATTTCATGAGGTAACAGTGCTACCATTATCATTCATCTCATTTGGGTTCGTTTCTTTAAATAAGAATATATCTAGTACACGCAAGTATTGTGATTCAAGCCGTTGCTTATCATGGAAAACACTAAGACCCCGGGGGTAACCCCCCAAGGGTTTACCTTCCAAAATCCATCTTTTCTCTCACTTGTGGGGTTAACTCTTCATCTCTTTTTTAATACATTAAATAATTTATTTCTCTTTTATCTATTCTAAAAAAATAATATATTATACCATCATGTCATCTAAAAAATATAAACTACTCAACTTCTACCTATTTTTCCAAACTTCAATACAATCACATCGTAATAACTGCTCACTTTTCCAAACTTCAATACAATCACATCACAACAAATTCACTCAACCCCTAACCCTATATCTAAATACCAAAATACAAAAACAATTTGCCATCCCCCAGTTTAATCTGGGTTAAACCAGTAACCAAACACATCCTAAACTTTTTCCATATAAGCCCTCGATAGTAGCAACATTGCTGTATTGAACAAATTGAGCTTGAGAATCAATTCTAAACTTCAATTCATCCCATCAACCTCAACTTACTCCTCATAAGTGGAGCATGATTAAGCCCGACCAATTCACTAGGATTGTAGTGGATACACCACATAACAAAGTGGGAATCTCCAACAGAGTATATTACTACCTCCATAGTCCTGCAAGCTAACATGAATACCCTTTTGTTGTATGTGTTGGGTGAAAGGAATTCACCAATGAATCTTTTATCTTAGAAACCCAACACCAATTCATGTTTACCCGTTATAAAAACATGACCAATCTTTAATCTTAGAAACCAACCCTTGATGTAATCTCTTATAAAATGTAGAGCTTCGAAAGACGTACATTTTTCATATTGAACACTTTTTAATCGAAACTAAATCATCTATTTTATTTTGATATTATAAGGAATTTAACAATTTGGAATATTGTTGCGGTGCCACACGGGCCACCGTGTGTCATGTTCCACCTCTAGCACGTCCCTTGCAGGCACCACCACCATTTTTGACCTACCACACCCTTTATAGCATGCGCTTGCATGCTCCTAACCTCTACAAACTACACCGCTACGTCCATTCGACAGAGCTCACAATCTTCTATCGCCCTGCACCTCTAACACCTTCGAGCACTTCTATATATATATATATATATATATATATATATAGGGAATTTATCCAGAGAGCACTGTGCCCATTTGAGTTCAAATGAGCCATTGCTTTCATCCTTCAGATCATGATCTAATGATCCTATTTTATCTCATCCATTCCCCTTTTTTAGCGTCAATCCTTACCATAACAAACTCCCCCCGCATTCTCCTCATGACTGATTTCCTTTTTTGATTCGCAATTAAGTCTCTCCGACGTTGCATTGTATTTATTTTCGAAATTTCCAAAATCATCTATGGATTCGTCTTCCTGCGAAATCTCAAGATCTCCAGCAACGAAAGAAGATCGTCTTCAATTCCTCGATTTGTACGTTTTTTCGTTGTTTATTAGACATTTATTTATTGTTTTCTTGTAGAATTTGATCGTTTGTTTTTTAGTTCTCATTTTCGGTTTCAAATGCGATGGATCATCTGTGAATGGAAACTGATCATGATTCCAAAGAAGCAATGATGAACGACGCTTCGTGGATGGATTTGAATCGTGAAAAGATCGTATCAAAAGGAGCGAAGATGGATGTCTCCCAATTGGATTTAGATAGCGAAATCATTATTTCAGAAAAATTATACCAAGTTACTGATGACATTTGCATATGTTACTGATAATATATCATGTATTACTTTCTATTTTATCATTCTTACTGATTAAAATCCATTCATAGTTACTTATGTATCTTAAGAAAATACAAGTTCTTTCTATCAAATACAAGTTAAGTAATTTATACGTAGCTATCAGTAACACTTGACATATTGTAAGTAACTAAATAGACTTACATCAGTAATTTATACATAGCTATCAGTAGCACTTGACGTATTGCAAGTAACTAAATAGACTTACATCAGTAATTTATACGTAGCTATCAGTAACACTTGACATATTGCAAGTAACTAAATAGACTACATCAGTAATTTATACGTAGCTATCAGTAACACTTGACGTATTGCAAGTAACTAAATAGACTACATCAGTAATTTATACGTAGCTATCAGTAACACTTGACGTATTGCAAGTAACTAAATAGATTACATCAGTATTTATACGTAGCTATCAGTAACACTTGACGTATTGCAAGTAACTAAATAGACTACATCAGTAATTTATTCGTAGCTATCAGTAACACTTGACGTATTGCAAGTAACTACATAGACTACATCAGTAATTATACGTAGCTATCAGTAACACTTGACGTATTGCAAGTAACTAAATAGACTACATCAGTAAAGAAGGCGGGGATGAACATTAGTAACAATCAAAATGAGTACAGTAAAATGGATAATTGTAATCAGTACTTCTTGTATGGACATTAATAATTTACATACTTAATTACTGATCTCACAACAATAATTACTTGAGAACTGAATATGTATTACTTGAGTAACATGAATGAATTACTGATCTCAGTACAATGTAATATTACATATGTAAATTACTGACCACTGTTTCAATATTACTGATCTCGCAACACATAATTACTTGCATACAATATATACATTATTGATCAAATGTACAATGACTATTTATTCGAAATGAAATTAAGGATTTGAATTTATCTTTCCAAAACCGTCTTCCTTTTTTTAAGGACTCGGTATAATTGGAAATAGAAAAGGCTCAAACATATTAATATCCTTCCAAAACCGTGTCCTTCGAAATAGGAAACCATTGAAATGAAAATACACGTGGCGAACCCACGTTTGGTGCTCAAAAAAACTCAAATGGGCACAGTGCTCTCTAGATATGCCCTCTCTCTCTCTCTATATATATATATATAGGGCATATCCAGAGAGCACTGTGCCGATTTGAGTTTTTTTGAGCACCAAACGTGGGTTCGCCACGTGTATTTCTATTTGAATGGTTTCCTATTTCGAGGGACAGGTTTTGGAAGGATATTAATATGTTTGAGCCTTTTCTATTTCCAATTATATCGAGTCCTTAAGAAAAGGAAGACGGTTTTGGAAAGATAAATTCAAATCCTTAATTTCGTTTCGAATAAATAGTCATTGTACATTTGATCAGTAATGTATATATTATATGTAAGTAATTATGTGTTGCGAGATCAGTAATATTGAAACAGTTGTCAGTAATTTACATATGTAATATTACATTTTACTGAGATCAGTAATTCATTCATCTTACTCAAGTAATACATATTCAGTTCTCTAGTAATTATTGTTGTGAGATAAGTAGTTAAGTTACTAATGTCCATACAAGAAGTACTGATTACAATTATCCATTTTACTGTGCTCATTTTGATTGTTACTAATGTCCATCCCCGCCTTCTTTACTGATGTAGTCTATTTAGTTACTTGCAATACGTCAAGTGTTACTGATAGCTACATATAAATTACTGATGTAGTCTATTTAGTTACTTGCAATACGTCAAGTGTTACTGATAGCTACGTATAAATTACTGATGTAGTCTATTTAGTTAATTACAATACATCAAGTGTTACTGATAGCTACGTATAAATTACTGATGTAGTCTATTTAGTTACTTGCAATTCGTCAAGTGTTATTGATAGCTACGTATAAATTACTGATGTAGTATATTTAGTTACTTGCAATACATCAAGTGTTACTGATAGCTACGTATAAATTACTGATGTAGTCTATTTAATTACTTGCAATACGTCAAGTGTTACTGATGGATACGTATAAATTACTGATGTAAGTCTAGTTAGTTACTTGCAATACGTCAAGTGTTATTGATAGCTACGTATAAATTACTGATGTAAGTCTATTTAGTTACTTGCAATATGTCAAGTGTTACTGATAGCAACGTATAAATTACTTAACTCGTATTTGTTAGAAAGAACTTGTATTTTCTTAAGATGCATAAGTAACTATGAATGGATTTTAATCAGTAAGAATGATAAAATAGAAAAGTAATACTTGATATATTATCAGTAACATATGCAAATGTTATCAGTAACTTGGTATAATTTTTCTGAAATAATGATTTCGCTATCTAAATCCAATTGTAAGACATCCATCTTCGCTCATTTTGATACGATCTTTTCACGATTCAAATCCATCCATGAAGCATCGTTCATCATTGCTTCTTTGTAATCATGATCAGTTTCCATTCACAGATGATCCATCGCATTTGAATCTGAAAATGAGAACTAAAAAACGAACGATCAAATTCTACAAAAGAACAATAAATAAATGTCTAATAAACAACGAAAAAACTTACAGATCGAGGACTTGAAGACGATTTTCTTTCGTCGCTGGAGATCTTGAGATTTCGCAGGAAGACGAATCCATAGATGATTTTGGAAATTTCTAAAATAAAAACAATGCAACGTCGGAGAGACTTAATTGCGAATCAAAAAAGGAAATCAGTCACGAGGAGAATGCGGGGGGAGTTTGTTATGGTAAGGATTGATGCTAAAAAAAGGGAATGGATGAGATGAAATAGGATCATTAGATCATGATCGGAAGGATAAAAGCAAGGGCTCATTTGAACTCAAATCGGCACAATGCTCTCTGGATAAATTCTATATATATATATATATATATATATATATATAAGCACCAATTCATACTAAGATTGGAGAAAAATCAATGACACTCCCAAGTATAGATACAAGGGATTTATGGTCTTGTTCAAGCCCCATCGAGCTTGAAATACTTACGTCGTAGGTAATCGTCGAACAATAATTGTTGAGCACCCTAACATGTAATTTTGGGTCGTCTCTCATCTATATTTCATAGAATTTACTATTATGTTCAATTGCTCTTCCAATACCATTATAAATGCATCAATTATGGCATTATTCATTAGATTTTCGGCTTTCCCCAAATCAGGTTTTCGTTAACCACCTTGATTTTACCATTGATTTCTCCATCTCCTTTTGCAATTTGTCCACCTCAATTGCCTCATCGGATCGAGCTCGATGCCCTCTCTCTCTTAAACTTAGTTTCGAGGGGTCCCATTCATGCTTTACCCCACTCCGATGTACCACTGTCATTTGTTGTAAGATTCTTATTTTCGCCCCCATTGTGCATCGAGCTTCAGCAATTGCTTCCTAGTTAGAATATCAATAATTGGGGTCATTGAGTTAATGTCTCAAAGAGGCTAGCTGTACCAAATTAGACCCAAGTCCGCATATCAATCATTGGAGAAAAAACTCCCAAGAACCCTTATTCTTGGTCAATTCCTTTTGATTTTGCATTTGAATGAGATGCTACTGATGAATTCTTCAATCCCATGTACAACTCCACATTAGGTATGAGCATACTAGGTTTTATGTTGTTCATTAGCTAGAGCCCCTAGCTCCATTCGTAGTTCTCGCTCGAGGCACCCAACCACCACATCGAGCCTCGAGGCAAGGAAAGGAGGAGACGACCAAGCATTTAGCAACCCAGTTGTACAACTTGTACATTCCAAGCATCAAAACGACGATCAGACTGTGGTGGAGCTAAGGCACCATTGCTGGAGATTCACCCAAACCGATCCCCTCCACAGTAGTTTTTTTAGCAAGCCAGCATAAATTTAAATTCATCTAGAAAAAGTAATACAACAATGAGTTTCCACGATGAGCATGAGAGTCCACAGGATCACCATCAAGTCAACCACAGGATACAAGTTTTGAATAATTTCAACATCTAAACCGCACAGACTGATGTGCAAAACCTTTGAGGCCCCACTGTTAAAACCATCTCCATCGATCATCCGGAAGCGAAACATCTGGAACGAAGCAACTCATTGGAAAATTGTGTCTCCTCGATAACCACAACAATTGATCCCATTACCTCAACGAGAAGATCTGACTGCCTCTGCTCTAAACCACGCCTAACCATCATAATCTAGAGCAACTAAGGTCCGATTATCCCGAACCTTAAAAAACTTCATCAGAAACGTAGAGCACGCCGTCAAAAGACTTGAAACTAATTGGGAAGAACATACACTTCCAGATCGAACTATAGCCATCCGATCATCTCACCACCGACAAAATCGAGCCGTAGGATTGCCATTTCCATAGTCGTTCGATCGACGTCGAATCTAAAGCACTATGCGGCACCACGCAACGAGCCTCGTCACCCTTCGATCGTTGTCCACCGCCCCGCTAGAACTGCATGTCAACTATTGGCGAGATTACAAGCTCAATTCTCCATTTCTTTGCATATTCGTAACAAGTCCTCAACTGTACATCACATGACAAACACGTGAAGTTTGAACATTTAGAGGGATATCCGCACTACTCACATGGTCGAGCACATGAATTTGTCTACGTATATCAGGTTATCTAAATAGTATTATCTATGGTTATTTATTCACAGTGTTGATCATATAATCACTCCAAATTTCGAGGATTTTCTTTTAATTGCATGTGTGGATTTAGGTTTCCCATAATCTCATATATACCCACTAAATATATTATATTAGATGACACAAATTAAATACGCATTAAATAAAAGATGCAATATAAAAATAAAAATAGTACAATAAACATAATAAAATACTATATCATATATAATAGAGGTTGGGAAAATATACTGATATTATATTTTAATAATTCAAAAATAACAACTAAAAAAATAATTTACTTTTAAAATCCATAAAAACCGAACAAATAGCTAAAAACTCTATCAAAATTATATTACATAGATATTTTAAAATATATGATATGTAATAAAATAATATCTTTAATGACCAGAGATATTCTACAGTGAAATGAGAATATCTTAAATAGTTTTACTATGGCTATTTGTTGATATCGTTGATCATATCGTTGAACGGAGAATAAGCCCCAATTTACAATATTCTCATCAAGATATTGTTATTAATCATTAAATGATGAAAATCATAATAGATTTAAATATAAAATTATATAAATATCTTAAAAACTGTTTAAATTTTACTTTACTTACGATATAAAGTATTATTAAGTATGGCAACAAACATGTTTTATTTAATAAGGTTAATTTCTTATGGAGTTATTACGCTAAAATTGACGACTTTTAATTGTTCATGTAAGTGTGATTGCACATATATTTAAATCTATCGACCATGTTGGGTTAAAAAATGTCAGATATAAAATTAGAAGATAAAAAGTAAGTAAATATCAAGCAATCTTATATGACCCTCACAATTCAACATAAACAATGGAGTTATATCAATGAACAATTACAGGAATCTTTATGCCGATTTTAGATATACATGAAATTTTCTTTTCCGTGCAACGCAAGGGATCTTTACTTAGTTACATATAAAAGTGCGTAAGGCATTAATTTCTAATGCTAAAATTCTATTTTTACTCTCATGTCTCCAACGATCATTTCGTTTCTGCCCTTGATGGAATTGTTTCTAATGCTAAAATTCCGTTTACGCTAAGGTTTATAACAACTGTGCTGAAAATCACAGTAGTTATTATAGATTTTTATTAAAAAAGGATAACGTATATATTTTCTCTAGCTAAGTCAAAATCATTGTTACATAAGTAAGAAAAATAACAATGCAATAGATGCTGTTATTATATTGGTAGTTATAATATTAAAAATAATTATCTTGAATAAATTTCTTCCCCGTGCAGGGCACGGGGTCCCTACTAGTTCATACTAAGATTGGAGAAAAATCAATGACACTCCCAAGTATAGATACAAGGGCTTTATGGTCTTGTTCAAGCCCCATCGAGCTTGAAATACTTACGTCGTAGGTAATCGTCGAACAATAATTGTTGAGCACCCTAACATGTAATTTTGGGTCGTCTCTCATCTATATTTCATAGAATTTACTATTATGTTCAATTGCTCTTCCAATACCATTATAAATGCATCAATTATGGCATTATTCATTAGATTTTCGGCTTTCCCCAAATCAGGTATTCGTTAACCACCTTGATTTTACCATTGATTTCTCCATCTCCTTTTGCAATTTGTTCACCTCAATTGCCTCATCGGATCGAGCGCTCGATGCCCTCTCTCTCTCTTATACTTAGTTTCGAGGGGTCCCATTCATGCTTTACCCCACTCAGATGTACCTGATCAGAGCACCACTGTCATTTGTTGTAAGCTTCTTATTTTCGCCCCCATTAGCTTCAGCACTTGCTTCCTAGACAGAATATCAATAATTGGGGCCATTGAGTTAATGTCTCAAAGAGGCGAGTTGTGCCAAATTAGACCCAAGTCCGCATATCAATCATTGGAGAAAAAACTCCCAAGAACCCTCATTCTTGGTCAATTCCTTTTGATTTTGAATTTGAATGAGATGCTACTGATGAATGCTTCAATCCCAGGTACAACTCCACATTAGGTATGAGCATACTAGGTGCTATGTTGTTCGTTAGCTAGAGCCCCTAGCTCCATTCGTAGTTCTCGCACGAGGCACCCAACCACCACATCGAGCCTCGAGGCAAGGAAAGGAGGAGACGACCAAGCATTTAGCAACCCAGTTGTACAACTTGTACATTCCAAGCATCAAAACGACGATCAGACTGTGGTGGAGCTAAGGCACCATTGCTGGAGATTCACCCAAACCGATCCCCTCCACAGTAGTTTTTTTAGCAAGCCAGCATAAATTTAAATTCATCTAGAAAAAGTAATACAACAATGAGTTTCCACGATGAGCATGAGAGTCCACAGGATCACCATCAAGTCAACCAGAGAAACTAGGATAGGAGGTATATCCCCACAAAATGTTTAATCAAGATAACAAACTAAGGGGTTAGACATAGATCCCAACAGACCCGAATCCAAAAAATAGTGCAATAACAAAAAAGAGAGAGAAAAAGAGAAGAAGATCAATACTCTCCTGCTAGAAACTTTAAACTTTACCAAAAAAACTCTAGGTTGTTGGGATAGAAATTTAAAGCTTCCTCTATAATAGCTACAGACTGATAGGGAGAGACATAACCCAAATTCACAAGTGTTTCAATCTAGGTTGTTGGCCCCTGAAGTGGTGGAAAAAATTCCAATGATGTTCGTATAGTTACTGAAGTGCATTCAAAGAGAACCTTTTAGTGAGCAACTAAAATCGATGGTTGTTTTTAAGTAATTGTCAAAAGGCACGTTTAGGACCTTTTTAATAGAATAAATCTTTATTTTCCTTCCATTTAGAACCCCCAATCTTGCATTTTTAATTTAGATCGTAATTCTTGATATTTGGATGTTTCTTTTTAATGGCCTTTTACCAAATTCCCTCAAAAATATATTTTTTACATTTGTTTTAGGTGGTTGTTAAATTTTTATCCAATAATTGCGAGAAATTACTCTAGGCTAATTTGGGATCCTAGAATTTACCTTCGAGTAGGTATGTAGGACACCTATACACTCTCTAAAGTATTTTAAAAATATAATTATTTGGTCTTAAAAAATATATTTCCCTTAATTCAGTTAAGTATTTCCCTTAGTTAGATGTTACTTCGCATTTATTAATTGAAATACCCATTAATACTCCACCTATATAAATCACCCATAATTTTAATTTTCTAGTTATTGGAGATATATTTTAGAAAATAATTAAAATTATAAAAACTTGAAAAAAATCATAAAACAACCAAATACTTAATTAAAAATTACAAAAGCATTTATATATTGTATATTTTATCATCTTTACCATATATCCAAAACTATAAACAAATAAATATACAAAATAAAAATAGGAATACATTTAGAAAACTAATAAAAAATTTATAAAAATATGTATAACTTTAAAAAAATATAAAAATAGTTATATTATAGATATTTACTTACATGATCACCTAAAAATATCTATACATAAGTCTATTACCCTAACCATATATAAGGCCCTTATCACCCCTATTTGTACTTGTTCCAGGCATGTTTTCAAGAAATCCATATCTAATGTTCCCTTAAAAATCTTCATATTCGAGTTTAAGCCTTGAATATGAACAAATTGTAGCTCACAGTTTTGTGAAAATTACAGAAGCCTTTGTCAAATGACTAAAGAGTTCTCCCATGTATACAGACATGTACCACAAACAAACATCAAGAGCCACCTCACCATGTATGTCAAGAGGTAGCAGAGAGCATCCTCATCACAAAGAAATGTCTCCCCGACTTGATGTAGTAGAGCTGTTAGATGGTAGGTGTCACATGGTCAAAATCGTGCTACTAAATTCAACCCGTGTGGTGTTAGTCACCTATAGCTAACCAGCCTTTCCGAGTAGAACCGTCAGAGACATGCTCCAAATCTTTGCGAACATGCACTTGCTCACGTACCTATGATCCAACACAATCACAAGAACGAACTTCAGATCGCTCAAGAACACATTCAAGAATGCTCAAGAACATAAACCAAACGATCAAACAAGCACGAGCAGAAAGCTCTTCTCTTATTAGATACTTGCTCTTCAATGAGGTGTGTAATCTACACTTGCTTATTTACAAACGAGACACCACTCTATATACAATACTTAAGGCAACCAGGGGACTCTTATTATTACAATATATGATAATGATACATTAAAATGCAAGACTTTTCAAGTTCCATGGCAACCCTTCGCATTCCATAACAACTCTTCGTCTTATTGTCTCTTTGACTACCTTGTTTTCCTTTTTTTCTACTCGCACGGTTAGCGCCACATCAATCTCTCAGTCATTAGCACACTCGTACTCCAACTCCTTACTGATGTACCTTTGCTATTACTCACTAACTGTTGCCGAACACTCGATCTGGTTGCCAAAAGGAACCTGCGGCATTCATACCCTTGTGCAGTAAATGCTTCCTTAGTACTCTGCATGCTAAGGGGAAGTCCACCAAAACTCAACTCTCGAGGCCTACGGACCACTCTTGTACATATACTACCGAGCGTGCTCACCCACGCTCATACTCATCACCTACAACGCTCCATGCATCTTCGAACTGTCAAACATCACTATCGATATCGCACGCCTTCGTGCGTACGCTTGTGTGGTCGCACCACATTGCTCTCAATGCATGTCCCTTCATTGGATATCACCCTTACACAATCGCATATGTGCCACTTCGTGCATCCATTTTCATGTCTTGCAATACTGCATTTACTCATCACGCTTGCACGCTACAAGTTCTATGAAACTTTGCTACCGAGCCAGAGTCCTATGTGATGCTTCTCCATTACCACGTGTGGTGGAGTCTTTAACTCTCGTACATCATTCATGTTTATGCATCCGTTGCCACGTCTGTACATACATTCTCGATCATGGAATTTGGGGGTGTGATAGACGGTGCAAGTTGGAAGATCAAGGCTGACTTCAAATGCAATATTGAGAGATATAAGGGTTGAGGGTCACAAAATGAATAGACTTCAACCTTCTCTTATCTCAGAAGGAATATTTTAGGACTAGATTAAAGGGCATTGGTGCATCATTTTGACTTAGGGCTTTATTTCTAATCTTCTTATTCTTAATATTTTAGATCAAGGGATCTTGATGTTTATGATACCTAGAGTTATCTCAAAGGTGGAATACCTCGTTTGCAAATTAAAAAAATCAATATATTTATATATGACCCTTCTAAATATGCTACACCTCTTGACTTTTGATCTTAGAACTAAAAAATAATAAATTTTGTTCAATCGATTATGATATTTGATTGATTTAAAGGAGAACGCTATTGATCACTGTATATATCACTTTCTGCTGATACATAATAGGGGAAGATCGATTACTGTCCCCATCGATAAATGAACAATTGGGGATAGTTGAAGAACCATCCATATAAGCATGATCTCATTTGAAAAGGGGGACGGAATCCAAAAAAGGGCACCACCTCCCCCTCCTCCTCGCACCAAGGCCCTTGTTCCTCCTACCCTCTCGCTAGTCTTATCATGGGAAAGAGGATCACATCCAATATCCTGTAAAAGAAGAAGCCGAGGATATGATCTATGAGTATGATTCGGATGTCCAGCATGTGCTCGCAACAACTCATAAGCACACTCATCATCATTTATGTATGTATGTATGTATGTATATGTATCTATATACATGGATATATATTTCTACTTTTTTGGGGTTGTGTACGTATACGTGTATGTGACCATATGTTACCGTATGCGTTACATTAAAAATCAATTTGTCACAACGAAGTTATCACATAAAGCTGTAATTAATGTGACAATTTGTGCCACATTAATTTCTAGTTAGATAGGTAAAAGTTTTAAAAACTAATTATATGTAAATTCACACATAACAAATTACAAACTGTGCATCCCTTCCACACTATGTATTTGTCATTCTGCACAGCGGGTGAAGTGTGCAAGACATTGGAATGTTTCATTAGTTTCTAATCTGTTATATTTTTTATTCTTCCACAAAATTATTGGACTCACTTCGAGACGAGATATCTCGAACCAATGATGTGTGTAGGTAGAAGATGGATTTTTTTTATAGGTACATTGCCAATAATTATGTTAAACACTTTATTTAAGCTCAAAATTTGGGTCACGTAGCTCCATATCTCCCTCATTAATCACTCAAATCTACGCAAATGCTCAGTCAATATAAATGATTAAAGATTTTAAGGATACCTTACAATTTTCATTGTAGCATGTACAAATGAATGACGTAAGGGGTTCGTATAATATTGTATTTATATTAGCTTTCCTTAGTTTGGGGGCCTAGACTAAGAGAGTCCATAAAGATTTGAACCACTACAATAAGACGATAATTGTTACAGGTGAAAAGTTTATATCTAAGCATAACCTTCGGTAAAAATAATCCCAATCCCTTTCGGTATACCAAAGCAATCATCATATGCTCTCATTATTGTCACTTCCGTGACAATTTTAATAGTCGATCATGATTGGTTTATGAGGGATGCATTGTTATGCTGCCGAAATTGACTCATGTAAAACTAACATATGACAATGATCCTCATATAGTAGGGTTTGAATCTTTATAAATGGGCTCGAGTGATAAGATAAAGAAAATAGTTTCCTCTTGTCTCCTAGAATTAATGTAAGAAATTTCAGCCAACAATACATAAGGTTCTAGAAGTTAGTGCAATCTTTAAATAGGTTATTCACACATATATGCTATGGAAAATTCTCATTTGTATGGAGGTACTTATGAGTGAGTGGCATCTGCTGAGCCACTAAATGCATAAGTTAATTTGGATCCGTTGTAGTATGGGCACTTAGCGTGTCATACAGAACCGAATGAATAATCTCCGCAAAGAGGGTTCGGCTTTAATTTTTAACTTGGTAAGTTCAGGATCGAACACAAGGACATGAGCCATAATATAATACAACAATAACAAAGTCCTTTCCCACAATTAAGTAGGGTCGGCTACATGGATTCTTCGCCTCCATTCAGATAATCTGTATGTTTGCTTAAATCCATATTGAAAAGATCCGACTTCCATGAGGCAACATCCTAAATAATATTTTTTAAGAAAAATATTATTTAGGAAGTTATCTCCGACTGTTTTACGCTAGCTGTCGGCTACCTAACGCTACCCTCCTCATTTACCCGGGCTTGGAACGAGCCATAATATAATCATTTAGATTTTTAAATATCTAAGTTAAGTAGTTGATCAATGATAAGGTCAAAACAGAGACAACAAAGCGGGCAAGCAATGAAAGATAATGCACATCACCAATGCATGCATGGATGAGACAAAATGTGATGAAAGTTAGAAATGCATGTTAGAAAAATAATGATGTAATGAGCAAAATGATATCACATGCAAAAGCACACATAATTATACCCTAAAATGATCATTTAATCTGATGCAATCATTCAATTTAGATCTAAGTCTAATTGAGCACTTAATCTTAAGTCCAGTTTCATTTCATGTCATTAATAGTATCAATAATATCATCTATGTTAATAATAACAATTCATGTCAATAATAACACATCTATGTTGACATGCACATACCGTAAAATGTGTCATCTATATCAAATTATTATTGAGTTTTAGTACACCAATGATTATATGCACATATCACAATGGTAATTCTATTATTATAAATCAAAAGAAATTCAAGACATTTCATTATATACCTTGAAGACATTATCATTTATGTATTGATTACCCTACCAAAATAAAATCAATCAAACCTATAGTCTATACCATTTGACGGATGTAGTAGAAACCAAAATGATAGTAAATCTGCACTATTACAAATGATGTTATATCTATTTGATTGAATGATGCTCTTGTGTCAATGCAATCTAATATGCATACATGTATCTTGAATGCTATTATAAACGGAAGGAGCTTGGAATGAATGCATCAACATGAGTGGGTGGAAGGAGCTAAAAGCTCTTGTCTACTATGAAAGGCATCTCTTATAATAACCGTCTCTCCAAGAGGTGGTTTGTATTGGCGTCTCTCTGGTTACAAGCACGGGGACTATTAGATAGCATCGAAGCCGCCTCTAGAAGATGTAACCATAGTCTGAAATGAAAATGACTTTTCAAGAGACGCTTAGCTACAATACTTAACATCATAGATAGTTGACGATTGGATACAACCAATATCATTATCATTATACGATAGCCATTGCAATACCTATAGAGGGACGACTTTATGCGAATCCCTCGATTTTAGCTTGTGATCAACCTCATGATTCTTTAACCTCACATTGAGATTTTATCCGTTGTTGCAGCAGTTGCCTTGGATTTGATACATACAGTAATCCATTCCAAAAATAATTTTATTCAAATTTTTGTTATAAATACATATAAATTTTGCATTGAACATGTTATATATATATTTATATGTATTATGTTTATATATTACAACTTTAAATCCCTGCTGCAAAATCAAGAAAAATATTATTATATATTTATAACATAATCCAACCTGTACGAGTTGACAGAAGAAACCTCTGAAGAAACATGTCACTCAATCAATCAATCTATCTATATATTAAAAAATGAGTTAGACTATCCTATGGAAGGGTACATAAAAGATGTGCAAACATGCCAATCTAGATTTATTTATTTATTTAAAAAAGGGATTTTTACTCGACAGACTTTAAAATCTTTCAAAATTACCTCTACGACCTTCGAAACATCCTAATTCCTCCCTCGACCTTGTAATCTTGTTAACCCTTACCCTACAGACTCTGTGGTTAACTCCCATCTATTTGCCTGTTAAATCTAACCGGATTCTGTTATATTCGTTTACATTATACACATTTTGTTTGTCAAATTTGCATTTAATGCCATTCCCCCTCTTCTTCCTTCAGATATCCTTCCCACCCCCACACCCTCGGCCCTCGGCCCTCCTTGCCGTCTTCCTCGAAGCCCCGGCCGTTGTTGCGCTGCCCGAAGCACCACCTGGATCGACGTTCGCCCACACCGCGCTCACACGAGCAGGAGTTCCACGACCACCTGCCTCCATGGAATCCATGGACGGACGCGATGCTGCTCGAAGCACCACCTGGACCGACGCGATGCTGCTCTCTCCCATCGCCGATGGAATCCCCCCCCCCCCCCCCCCCGGCCCTCCCAAGCTCCATGGAGCCCCGGAGCCCCGCGCCCCCTGAAGCCCTAACCCCCCGCCCCCCAGAGCCGCGCCCAACCCCACCCCCCGGAGCCCCGCCCGCCATCGCCCCCTAGAGCCGCGCCCCGGCTCTGCTCCCTGTTGCCCGGAGCCCCGCGCCCCTGGAGCCCCAACCCCCCGCTTGGGAACCTCGCCCCCCCGCCACCCAGAGCCGCGCCCAACCCTAGGAGCCATGCCCGCCATCGCCCCCCCAGAGTCGCGCCTCGGCTCCCTGCTCCCCCCGGCGATGGAGCCTCCCTCGCCGCCGATGCTCCTCCCTGCTCCCCCCCTCCGGCGATGGATGCTGCTCCCTGCTCTCCCCCAGCGATGGAACCCCCCCCCCTCCCCCGGCCGATGCTCCCTGTGCCTCCCAAGTTTTTTTCTATTTTTTATTATTTTAGCTAATCTTGACCGTTGGATGCTAAATTGGTTAGGTTAACTCATGACTAACCCAAGTAAGTGACTCAAATATAGTTAAAATTGACGGCAGGGTTTGTTGGGTAAGACGGAGCAAGATTACGAGGTCGAGGGAGGAATTAGGATGTTTCGAAGGTCGTAGAGGTAATTTTGAAAGATTTTAGAGTCTGTCGGGTAAAAATCCGTTTAAAAAATGAGTTAAATGTCAATGTATATATATATTTATTTATTTATTAAAAAAAATGAGTTAAACTATCCTATGGAAAGGGTACATAAAAGATGTGCATGCAGATTTTTGATTTGGATAACATTATTCTTTGAAAGAAGATATAAAGAGACGGGACCTAAGAGCAGTTGGGGTTTGACACAAAACTCCCAACTCCCTTCCTAACCATCAACTGTCCCGTAAAAATCACCACAGCCACATCACCCCCCATACGTTATTGCGTGGACGGAAAGTCACATGACATCTCTCCCTCTCCCTCTCTCTCTCCGTCCACCGACTTCCCCCTAATTCCCCCTCTTTCTTTTTTTCTCCCTTTTATGTCCCTTCTGCTCTCTCTCTCTCTCTCTCTCTCTCTCTCTCTCCGAATGATAGATGGAAAGATAGAGAGGGCAGAGCAGAATAAGCAGATACCCACAAACCCACCTGTCGACAACCCAACACCCGTCGCCTCTCCAGAATGTCCTCCTCCCCCCGCCGCCACCCCTTACACGTGTGACTGCCGCCCTTCCCATCTCCATGTCGGCTCTCTCTCTCCCGTCCCGCCTTCATAATCTCACATAGAAAGAACCCAAGCTCCCCCACAAATCCACTCCATCCTCGAGACCCACCCGCACCTTCCAGAGATGGAGACCACCGCCGAGGCCGAACCCACGAAGCCGAAGCCCACTTCGGAAGCGGCGGAGCACAAGAGGTACCGTGGGATCCGCATGAGGAAGTGGGGGAAGTGGGTGGCCGAGATCAGGGAACCCAACAAGAGATCCCGCATATGGCTCGGCTCCTACACCACCCCCGTCGCCGCCGCCAAGGCCTACGACACCGCCGTCTTCTTCCTCCGCGGGACCACCGCCCGCCTCAACTTCCCCGACGAGATCCGCGCCGAGGCCCTCAACTGGGCAGCCGCCGGCGACGACCTCTCCGCCGCCTCCATACGCAAGCGTGCCGCCGAGGTCGGTGCGCGCGTTGACGCCATGCAGGCCAGCGCCGGCAGGAGGCGCAGCGAGCACGACGGCTGGCGGCGTAAGAAGCCCGATCTCAACCTCCAGCCCAGCCCCGAGAATTCCGACGACGACGACGACGAATCACCATAGAATTGATTTGAAGTTGAATGATACCAACAAGAAGGATGAGCATCTTTTAGAAGTAGAATCTTCTTTTCTTTCGTTCTATTCTATTTCCGTCTCTTTTTTCTTGTCTTTCTTCAGTTCGGTTTGATGGTTTCTTATTTTTTTTAAATGGAGGGAGATATATTTGTTGTTGAGGGGATGGAGGCAAAGTTAATGCAAAGGATTGGTACAAGTTGTGGATAATATCTATATCTCGTTCCTGACGGTTTGATTAATTGGATTGATGTTAGTTTATCGATTGCCTCAGAAGAAGAAGTGCGTCTAAGTTCGTTCGTGGAGTTTATGAATAGGAATTTATTGTTGGTATATATGTTGCTGGAATGTCCATGTGAGGATGAGAGAGGAATTGGATAAAGGCCTGCGTGTATCATGTGTGTGTGAGAGAGAGAGGATCGATGTGTGGGGTAAGCAATAGGCTGGAGTTGTGGATTTAGTTAATGTTGGTTGATGTTGAGTTTTTCCTAATAAGAATGATTGTTTTAGGGATTTTTTACCTCCATAATTATGAGTAATTCTGTCATTACAATCATAACTCTCCATAATCGTGAATTACACAACAAATCTTGAATAGTTACTCCATCTCACTCCCATAATCCTCCGTTAGTGTTTCTGTGAACTCAATCTTATCGTTGGGTTAATTTAACCCACGGTCTATCTAACTGCTTTTAAAAAATAAAAAACTAGTGGCATCTTCAGGCGGTGGTAGCCGGGTCGGAGGGACGCTTTCAGGGAGGAGCAGAGCTCACAGGCAGGAAGGGCTTGCAGGGGAAGGGCTCCCAGGTAGGAGGCGAGGGAGGTCGGGACTTCGTTCCGCTCGTGGGTGGTCGGAGCTTGCAGGCATGGGGTGGGGGGGTTCGGGGCTCCGTTCTAGGTCAGCGGAGGAATGGTGGGCGAGGGGTCGGGGGAGGTCGGGGCGCTGCCTGGGCTGCCCCGGATCGACGAAGGTAGGGGGTCGGCAGGGAGGAGGGGGATGAGGAGGTGGTCGAGGAGGAGGAAGAGGGGAGGGGGAGGATGTGGTTGCCGAGGAGGAGGAGGTGGTGGTGGAGGGCAAGGAAGAGGTAGGAGGGGGGATTGTACTAATTTGTAAATAATAGAGCTTAAAGGGTAGAAATTGTAAAATATTTAACAGATATTGTCATATTTAACGGAATATTTATTTAACGGAATATTGGATGGAAGTTAATTCGGGGATTATGGATGTAAGAGTTAAGACTATTGAGGGTTCTGGATGTAATTTACGATTATCTAGAGTTATATTTGTAATTGCAGAATCACTCAGGGTTATAGGTGTAAAAATCAATTGTTTTATGTTAACTTAGCCTTTGTCCGGTTACAAGGTACATGCGAATTTCGTTAAAAAAGTCGTAACAGAAAAAAAAGCGCATTTTATTTTTGTTGGGATTTTAATCACATGTGTAGACTCGTGATGCATCGAATTTAAATCGTGTTGACTCTAGAGAAAATGTCTCATCTTCAAATCTTAAGCCTTATATTTATCCTATCTTTTTTTATTGGAACCACAATTGAACATGAACCTCGAATTAATGTTGACGGAAAGAGATGTTGATGTGTACATAATTGCTTACTTGTCATTAATAATATATGCAATAGAGGTGATCACGGAGAGGACATGAGCGCTACTTAACGCCTAAACAACAGCCGCTTTGATCTTTAATCATATCCATCACTTAATTGCTGGTCGTAATAGTCTTCGTCGAACGTTATTTAATCCTCAAAGAAGGGGAAATGACTGGAATAATGTTGAGATATTGGACTCTAGTGTATTGCTCCGAAGGCTATTGGTTTATGTTGACTATTCCTTCGTGTGAAAGGCTTTATAAATAGCAAATAAATCGTGTGCTCTGTAGGTATGATTCTAATCATAGGATATGGAATTTTCATGCAAGACTCCCAAGTACCCGTACGCAATTTGAACGGAGAATAAGATTCCGTTAAATATTTGAAAGTCTCATCATAAATGTCATAATCTGATCCATTGTAATAACAAAAGGAATGTGTTACATGACATGAGTAACATCATATTAGGTAACATCAAACGTAGCAAGAACAAAATAATTAGAAGGTTAGAATGTGATATGGACCTTCTTTAAAATTCGCCCTCAAAATACTAGTGCAGTCGATCTATTATATGTCGTAGATATTTCCTGATTCAATCCTAAATGATTTCCACATTTTTGTCGCACTATTATAAGCAGTTGTAGATATTTTCTGATTCAATCGTAAATGATTTCCACATTTTTTGTCGCAAATAATGAAATCGAAGGCTAAGAAAATATGGAATTCGATATGATCGGAACTACACCCAATTGTGAGGCCAGCTTGGCAAGAGGAGTGCAACTTCTAGGGCCTAGAACCAAGCTAGTATTAAGAAAAAATGTTCCTACCAACATGTTGAGTTAGGGCTCAATTGAACTCGATCGTTGATAATAACATCCCGAACCGACCTAGATGGATGGGCAGGTGCACGAGAGAGAGGATCGGTCAGAGTCGATCGAAGCGATCGCTTACTCATCATCGTGAGAAGACAGATGATATAATTAAATGCTAGAGATCTAACAGATATTGACTCACACCACAAAATCAAACACAAAGCAATACCCCGATTCCACCAACTCAACCCAGTGATGACCGTAAAAGTTTGGTCATTAATCTTTTCAATTTTAGGGTTAATTGGCAATGCAAGTCTTTTCACAGATTACACGAGCTAATAGGTGCCTGAACTTCTCGGAAGAATGTCCCAAGTCCGTACAACTAGTTGCACCTACTTTCAGCCAGTATGGGAAAAAGTACGGACCATTTCTGGCTACTCATGTTACTTGGGGACTAAGCCTTACTCAATGTTCTCTAAATCTCCCACTCTGCTAAGGAAACCCGGACCGTTTTCAGCTACATAAGAGTCCTCACTAAAGAGTAGAGTATATAACCATTGCAGATTAGTAGTCTTTCAGAAAATTTGAGCTTAGGCTCTAACCTTATGGGTCATCCCTCACTCACAAATCTAGAGATTACCTGCAATTCATTCGTTGGGGATTGCTCTCCCAAATCAAGTGGAGTCCATTACGATTAATTTTTGAGTCAAATAGAACTATCATTCCCTATTTTATTTTTGGTTATCACTTTTTTTGCTCTTTTCACAAAAATATCTAACGTATTTTTTTTGTTTTTGACCTAAGTGAACAATCAATTAGGTTGCGCGTCATAAAATCTAATTGCGGATTTGCAAATAAGATAAAAATAAAAACCCTAGACAAGATCTATCCTCGAAAAGCTATGGAAAACGACCAGAAAAAGTGATGCGAGAAAACCACGGTGGGTGCTCTGTTCCCCCACGTGCACGAAACCTGGTGAAATAGACCCCGAGAAGAAGGGAGGGAAGTACAAGTCGGGATGCCCTTAAGGAGCCCCTTCTACAAAACAAAAAAAACAAGCAAGTGACCTTGATCTTTTTACAAAGGGAAATACAAGAAAGTAAAAAAATGGCTCTCCGGTTCTCAGTTGCGTGGCTTGAATCCCGTGCTGCACAAATCAGAAACAAAAGGCCATGAAATAAAAAATACGAGAAAATAAGATGGAAAAAAGGAAATGAAGAAAACCTGATCCTAAGGTTCTACGATCTACACTAGTGTTGCCTCCCCGACAACGGCGCCATCTGATAAATACACCTGACCTGACCGTCTTAAAAGATAGACAATCGTCGTTGTATCGATCAGATGAGATTCACAGAAAAATTTATTTGTTTTTATTTATACTCCTAAACTTAGATGTGTATAGTGTTAAGTACGGGAGTGTTGAACTCAGGGAGGCAAATCGATAAAAACTAAGGTAAACAATAGAAAACTAAATTATAATAGGTTTCCTAATTTTTATTTATTTTAAGTATTTTTCTATATTTTTATTTGATTTTTATGAATTTTTTTATTTTTTATGTTTTTAATATACCTATCTAAAATATCGTATAGATTTTATATTTTTATATTTGGTATTAATTTTAAAGGTTTTAAAATTTTAAGTATTTTATACTTTTTATGTAATTTTAGAAAATGTTTATAATTTTTATTTGGTTTTTAAAGTTGAAAACTAATTTTTATTTGAAAATAGATTTTTATTTATGATATTAAAATTAGAAAATAATGAGTAAATGTATTTTATTGTTATTAGAAAGTAAAAAATACCTTCAAAATGATATATTGTACATTTTTATGTGAATTGTATTGAGTTAGTTATGATTTCTTTTAGGTTTTACGTATTTTGTAGTTTTTATTGGTTTTTTAATTTAATTTTTATTTTTGTTTTTGGTTTATTATGTAAAATATAATAAAATATACTAAGGGTAATTTTTGTAAAATTTTTAATTGTGTTTTTATATTTTTATATGTTTTCATAGTTTGTGTGTTTTTTCATATTTTTAAATGATTTATTGAAATAGAAAGTATTTTTTTCAAAAATGATTTAATACTGTATATAATACGAAATACAGTATTTGTATGTACTTTTATTGTATTTTTATGTTTTGTATTTTATTTATTATGTGTATAGTATGTATAGGATTTATATATAGTGTGTAGGGTTATAAAAGTAGTAAATTGAAAATGAGGGCTTCGTGCAAATATGCGGAACTGGAGGTGCTAGCGTGTAAAATTCACAGGAATCACGTGCTTTGGCACATGATGGCCTCCGGCTCGGGACCTATTGGAGAATATCAGAAGTGTCGAGGGGCTTGATCACAAAAAGACCACAAAGTATCTTGTTCTTCCCTAAATTGTTGACACTACAAGCGACGGAAGAGTGGACTCTCTACGTTGTAATCCGCGTGCTCCAGGCGATGAAGATGTTCCCGATCGGCGGAAGTTCTCCCAGTGGGGATTCAAGAAGCTGCTCTCCTCGGCTCTACTACCTAAGATGGATCTCCGATTATTCCAAATAGTCCTGAAATGGAAACTCTGACTCGAGCTAGAGGTTTGAATCTAAATCAAACAGAAAGATGAATGGAGGAGCTGACGGAGGCGAAAGAGATAGCTCCAAATCTCCGGCCACCATGCGTGGTCGGAGGTGTGCAGGTGTATAAGGGAAGAACAAGCAATGACTTGGTAACGAAGGTGGAAGTGAATGATCAAATCAAGGGTTTAGAATCAGAGCAGAAGAAAAATGAGAGGAATGGGAAGGGAAGAGAAATTGAGAAATCAAAGACAAAAATAGAAGTTCTAACCTGGAAGTAGATGGAGGGTATCACCTGGGGAGCTGGAGCTCGACGAAGCTCCTGCAGGTAGTTGCCTCGACTCTCGGTGGGGAAAGAGGCTCTCGCACGGAGGAGGTGAGCTTGGCACCGACAACGATCGTGCCAAATTCCTCCGCTCAACGTTGCTTCAACAACACCAAGGTGTTTTTGTCACTCATATGCTCGATCACCGGAGCTCATAGGAAGAAACTGGAAAATGATGGATACTTGGAGCTTGGAGGGGGTTGAGGGTATTAATAGGGTTAGGTACCTTAGAGGGAAAGGAAGCCGGTACAGTCACCGGAGGAGGAGTCCGGTGACCGCGAGGTCATTGGGCCATTGGCCGAACGTAAGGGAAGTTAGCGATCGGAGAAGGAGAAGAGGGATGCGAAGGCAAGCGCGGGCGATGGGGAAGAGGAGGAAGGAGATGCGCGGGGGAAAAAGGAAATATAGGCGTGATGCGTACGTGAGGGAAGAAATAAAATAAATAAATAAATTTAATAGTTAGACTAGATAAATTAATTTAAGAAATAATTAGATAGATAATTACATAATTAAATAAGTAATCAAGTAATTAAATATATAATTATTTAAATAATTAAATAACTTAATAAATAATAATTAAATAGATACATAATTTAATTTAATTTAATAATAAAATATTAATAAGTATTTAAGTATGGTGGATGTCATATATTAAATAAGATAAAATTAAGATACATTGTACATTGTATATCGATATGGTCCCAAAATCCAGCTTTCACATTTTAACTCCGATTTTAGTGAAATTAGTATTATTTGGTAGATAATTTAGTAAAATGAACGTTAAAAGTGACTATGCCTAATTCGGAGTCCATATGGTCAAGTTATGAGGTACGGAAATTTTAGTTCACGGCTTCGTGGCTTCGGGATTTATTGGCATTTTGACTTAAGTCATATTTTTCTATCGATTTTTAAAAACGCATTAGAAAAGCAATTAAGTTAAATGGAGATAAGAATAATTTAGAAAATCGGGAAGCTTCTAAATACAATACATATAGACAAAGGGCCTAAACATCAAAACTCACCCATTTTATTCTAATATTTTTTTATATTTTTAATAAATAGTATTAGTTATAAAACAAAGTTTAAAAGTGAGTTTGCTCAATTTGGATTTTTTTATAAATAGTTGTAAACCTTGAAAGTCAGCTTTTACAGATTTTGCAGTTTATTGTAATTATATATTTATATATTGAATATTTTTTCTGATTTTTTTATAAATTAGTATATATTTTTATAAACAACTTTTGTGAAGAAAATATTTTTGTTTGGAATTTTGTTAGTGATAAATAGAATATGTGTAATATTTACAATGTAAAAAATTATGTAAATGGTTTTTATGATCTAGGTTTTCCGACATTTTTATACATTAGGATCCTTATCTCCCACTATTTATTTATTTTGTCGACAAACAATATTGACATGGTCTCGGGGTTAGGATCAGTCTGTATATATTTTATATACATCCTTCTTTTCATTTCTTTTTCATTTTTCTCTTTATTATTTTATTTTGGATAAAATAAGTGTTAAATATTAATAAATGTGGTTAGAATATTAATTAGTAGGAATTAGTGAGTATTTAAATGTATTTACCAATGATTTTATCTAAAATGAAAGAATAAAGGTGATGAATCATAGATTCGTCATCCTCCTTCCTTATTTGCTCTTTTTCTTTCATATGGAGAAGGTTCATAGTTTTATCCCTAGCTAAATTCTTGTATGTAGCATTGATATGATCAAAATAACACTCAATAATTGATATGCATACATTGTATAAAATATTGTATTTAATACCAAAATAAAAGAATAAAGGAAAGAAAGAAAATAAAAATAATGAAGTGTCAAAGACACTGAGTGATCCTAAACCCCCGAGATCCAATCATCATGATGACTTGGTCGATAAGGAATAAAGTAGGGAGAGATAGGGCAGATCAATTGTATAGAAAACCACACAAAACCCAAATTTTTATTCATCAATAATTACAAGTTGGGGTCTATTTTCTTCTTCATTATTTATATCTCAAATCAATAAACTTTGAACATGAATATTGCTCATAAAAATATAAAGAAAAACAAAAAATTTATTTCATTAAAAAATAATGCATAATGTGCTGGGGACACTCGGTATAAAAAGGCGCAAAGAAAACTTTATAGACATGTATCTTTTCCATTCTGACTCAGAATTAACCAAACTCACTTTATTATTCATAAAATTAAATTTCTATTTAATGAAGGTGGTTTCATTTAATTTGAAGTTAAGATGCAAAAGTCGACTTTTGGACCCTCATTGTACAATATATCGGTATATAATATTCAATATATTTATTCTTTATATTTTCACTTTATTATAATTTTAAATATTTGTGAATATTATTTAAAATACATGTAAATAATAAAAATAAAATAATATTATTAAAAATACAATAAAATAAATAAGGTAGATCAATATATAAGTAAAATATACGTATAATATATGAACTTAATTATTTAAATGAATAGATAAATTCAGAAAAATAGGATAAATATGTAAATAAATAATTAAATATGTTATAAATATATAAAATAGATGTATATAATAATAAAATCTAAAATACAAAATAAAAATAAAATAGGCTAAATAGAGGTTTATATACCTTTCACTATACAGGAAAATATTAACATGTAATTAAATTAGCTTGTAAAAATAAAAAATCAGAATAAAATACTATATAAAAAGACAAATGTTTTTTATGTTTTGATCAAAATTGAATAATTCAATTATTACTTTTAATTGATTTTATAAGAGATTTTTTAATCTCATTTGTCTGGTTGGTCCACGTGGACCAACAAGAGCGCGAGGTCTGTTGACCCAGTGGGTCAATTGTCCTTCCTCAGTCGTCCCTTGTGTCAGACCTTTACCCATCGCCACCCCTATTGTCCTTAACCTCCACCCATACTGTAGTTGTAACTAACCACTATCCTTCCTCTCGCCATCTTCTTCGCTATTTTCCCCATTTCCACCTATAAGTAACCCACCTCCGCCCCTCTTCGAATTTTGATCATTCTCTCTTGGTCGTAACCCCAAAAGGAGTCATTGGTTGAGCCCCTGGTGACAACAAGTGTCGCTCCCTTCCTTCATGGTGTGGACGTGGCCGAGGTTGAAGAGATCCAAGCTCTGTCGGCGTAGCTCTGGTGAGATTTTGTGCTCACTGTTCTCCGAGCAGGCATGAGCTCGTTTCTTGCGTGTTTTAGTAGATATCCATTCCAGTAGGGTAATATAGTCTTTAATTGCATTGCGTAGCTTGTAATTTAGTTTAATTTCAAGAATCAAAATCGTTGGAGCACTAGGCTCCAGCTATGATTCCACCCTGCTCCTCCGTTGTTTCAACACAATTTCATACCATCTTCGCTCCCAGACACTTTCTTCACAAATACTCTCTGTGTTCAACTCAGATTTTGCACAAATCTGAGCTGCTGAGCTCTACCCACCAGCTCTCTCATGAGCTCCATCGCATCATTGACCCCTTGAGTACCTAGCTTCAAGAGAGGGTGGAGAAGAAACCCCTCATTGTCTTCTATGTTTTGTGCAAGCCTTGAGTCCAAACGAGCCCCAGATGAAGACTTAGAACCCAAGTCAGAGCTCCAAGTCACTCCGAGCTCCAGTGTCTCTCTGATGGACCCCCAAACCATTTTGAGCCCATTTGCAAGTAAGGAACGCTTCCAGGAAGCCAATGAGCTGGTCACCATTGTCGGGGGAGGATGAGACGAGGAGCTTTCATCGATCGAAGCTCAGGAGAGGAGTTATTCTTCGGTATTCTTGGAGGTGCCTTAAAAACCATCCGATCAAGTGGCACCTCTAGTTCTAATCCCAGCCATCGGATCCACGGAGAAACGTCGTCCCCTAGAGTCATATATCGTGCCATGTGGACAGCAGCAAGGTGCATTATCGTGCCACTTATGGGTTATATTTCAAGAGCCCCCTCACGACTTTCTGTATTTATAAATAGGTCCTATAAGTATTAATTGTAGTTCAAATGATTATGTAAAAATTACACGGACCCCTTGGAAGTTATTAGATATTGCATATTGGTCCAACGTCAGCTCACCGCACGTGACAACCCACGTGAGGTGGGCAAATTACATCTGATCCCTCACGGATTCATTTATTTCTTTTTAGTATTTAAAAATTGCCTTATAATGTAAAACTTTTGGTATTCTTTCATTGACCCCCTCGAACTTCATTTTTATTGCATAAATACCCATGTCAGGCTGGTAAATTATTTTTATCTTTTTATGTTAAAATAGCTTCTATGCTTTGTAAATTATGGTAAAAAAGCTGAAGGTACTTAATAGGGATAATTACACCCATAACCCTGAGTAATTCCTCAATCTCAATCATAACCCTGCATAATCGCGAATTACATGAGAAACCCTGAGTAATACGTAACTCTTACATAACATAACCCTGTGTCATGTTCCGTTTAAATTAACCGTTATATTTAACGGTTTCCGTTAAAAAAAGACAAGCTTGCCCCTAATATTCATTCTTATTTACAAATTATGTCCTCTTCTTCCTCCTCCCCCCTCCCCTCTTCTTCCCCATCGACCACCTCCTCCTCCCCGTCGACCCCCGGTCCAGGCCTCCCCCCTCCCCTCTTCTTCCCCATCGACCACCTCCCACTCCCCCTCGACCCCGTCGTCGCCGAGGCAGCCCACATCGAGCCCCCCATACCAAGCCTCCTCCAGCCCATGCCGGAACCCCCCGCCCACCTGCTACAGCCCAGGTCGGACCTCGAGCGCCAGCGAAACCCCCCCCCCCCCCCCCTCCCTCCCCAGCAAGCGACCTCCAGCTCCCCGCACAAGCCCCCCCCCCCAACCGTCGGCCAGCAGCGAAGCCCCCAGCCAACGATCTCCGACCCCCACTCCCGGTCTGACCTCCAGTCCTCTGCCATCTCTGCCCCTGGGGCCCCACTCAAGCCCCCAAGCCACGCAAGCACCCCCCCCCCCCCCGATCCCCACCTCCCCTGGTCGCGTCGAGTCCCTCTGCACCAGATCCGCTAGGAGCTCACGCGAACCCACCGCCACTTGCTTTAGCCACCAGAACATCTGTGTCACCGGTGCCCACGCACAAGGCCGTGTCACCACCTCTTGCCGCCCAGCCCTTCGCGCAGGCCACAGGAGCACCATCCGCAGATCTTGACCCCCATCCATAACCCGCTCCTCCACTTGGGAACCATGTGCCTCTAACTTCTTCCAGGCCTTCAACTTCGAGACTCCATCGCCGCCGCAATCTCCTAGAACCACGGAAGCCGCCAATCGAGGGATGTGGGTTGCTTGGGAGTGGGTGGCTGCAGGATTAGGAACGAAGGAGGAAGAAGGGAAAGGTTTTTTGATTTTTTTTGAAAATTTAGCAGCTGTTGGATTGGTTAAGGGTTGGATTAACCCGATACTATGGTTGGGTTAAGGACAAAACTAACAGAGGGTTATGAGTGTAAGACGGAGTAACTACTCAGGGTTTCCCGTGTAATTCGCGATTATGCAGAGTTATGATTGAGATTGAGGAATTACTCAGGGTTATGGGTGTAATTATCCCTGCTTAATATCGTGCTTGTCCATGTCATATTTTTATTTTAGCATTTTCTTGCAATTTTCCATTTATCAAAAATCAAAAGGAGTTTATTTATTCCATGTTTAGCATTAAATTGCAAAAAATATAAATTTATTTTAAAATTCCAAAAAATAGAGTATATTAATTGCTATATTTTAAAACTCCGGAATAAAAATCATAAAATAAAAAGAAAGCCTTAGAAATTAAAAAAAAACTCCTAACCCGATAAAAAATTGCAAAAATCTATAAAATAAAAAAAATAGTTTTCCGTTGGATATTTTATTCATAGTATATTATATATTAAAATTAGTTTTGAGAATTTTTGAACTTAGTATCTATGTTTAAAACCCAAAATATTCTAGCTTATTTTCATAAGTCACTGTTT
This sequence comes from Ottelia alismoides, assembly GCA_037367405.1. Lineage (NCBI taxonomy): Eukaryota > Viridiplantae > Streptophyta > Magnoliopsida > Alismatales > Hydrocharitaceae > Ottelia > Ottelia alismoides. Next base: position 237,537 of record JAZKJV010008505.1, read on the forward strand.
TGACATTTTAAATGATTAAAAATACCTAAAAACTAGCAAAATTTTTAAGAAAAAAACAGAAATGTAGAGAAAAGGTAGAAACAAACACAAAAAGTGTTTTATTTTAGAATTTTTGACTATATATACATATATTTATAAATGCAAAATCCTATAAAGACTATTTATAATATATATAATTATATATAATTATTAGTATTATTATCTATAAATAACTTAAATATATTTTAAACCCTTAAGAATAAAAAGGATTATAATTATTTATATTTTTGATCTTTTTACATATTCATTGTATATATCATATATAATATTTATATCATATATAGTATTACATATGGGTATATACTCTTATTATATCTTTAGAAACAAAAAGGAATTAAAATCAGAAAATATTAAGAAATAAAAATGAGAAATTTTTATAAAATATAAAATATAAAAAATCCATAAAAAATAAATACAATTAAAAATCCATAAAAATTTTAAAAAGTCAAAAATTACAAAAAGAGTTGTTTATTTTCAGACAATAATTATTACCCTATCTCATTGGCTCTTAGTGGTTCGACCCCTATACTTTCTTGATATACACATTTATTTGCAGGGTATTCTAAATTTTATCTTGTGCAATTTTCATTGATTTATTATAGATTGTGGGTTGATTGTTGATTTGAGTGATTGGTGATGTGTTGAGTACCGTGAGAGCGACCGATACAGTGATTGCCGGATCTGACTTGTCAGACACTGCTGCCCTTAAAAGATCGAGCATTAGAATACCCCTCACCGATCGTTCTCTCACACACGCAATCATATACATGCATACACACACATATGTATATGTACATCAACATAATACATACATGTGTGTGTAGTGTTAAATGGGGATGCCTCCTATGGTGAACTAACTTAGCACCCTGTGCCCCCATTTCCCCAATTTTTAATTTTTGAAAAATGCTTCCTTGAAAATTCATCGTTATATCCATATATAATGTCATTTTAAGTTTTGTGTGAAATAGAGATTCATACGGCCTCCATCCAAACAGTCATTTTTTAACGATCGCAGAATAGTTGAAATAGACCATGTCTGGATGGAGGCCGTAGGAGTCTCAGGTTAACATAAAATTTGAATGACATAATATAGGGATATATTTATGAAAATTCATGAAAGCATTTTTTGAAAAAAAAAAGAAAAAAAAGGAAAAATGAGGCGAGGGGGCTAAGTTAGCTTTCCCTTGGAGAGCAGGCACATTTTTCCTGTATACATACATATATACATACATATACATATATATAGAGAGAGGAGCTTGCACTAAGGTGACGTCTATTATTTTTTATTTTTTTAAAATGAATCATGTGGGATTTGAATCACTATATATCACAATGGTATCATTCAAAATTCTACTTAATTCGAGACTTCTAACCCATCCATCAAGACTGCAAAATTTTAACGGTCTCGGAATTGCTAAATTGTAGCCCCTTCTAGATGGACATGTTAGGGGTGTTTGTTTACATTAAATTTGAAATACATATTTCATTGATAATTCTAATTAAATCCCCCAGATTTCTTTTGAAAAAAATAGGCTTTTACGGCACCGTGCATGTATAGTTACATGCACCTTGGTGCAAGCTCCCCAACTTCAAATATATGTATGTATATATGTGTATACAAATAAGAGATGCTTTCTTCTTGAGTTAAGGATGGCCACACCCATTTGTTTAAAATCATCAGCAACGTAGTAAAATTAGTAGACAATTTGTAGTTTTTTGTAAATTATAAATTGCATATTGTATTTTTTTTCATCAAATATAATAACGTAATGTACAATGTGCAATTTATAATTTAATAAATCAATACAGAATATTTATTTTACAAAAATACCGGTAATTTTTTTTTAAATATGGTCGACCTTATTTAACTCGGAATGAGCTTGTCTCGTGTGTATGTGTTATTAAGGTAAGATTTCGGCAGCTCTAACGTTAACTGGAATTTCAAAGAGCATTCTATGTTGGCACGACTAAAAGTATACTAGAAACGAAACTAAGTCCAAGTTCACTGTACTCGGCAGTATATTAAACGTAAAAAAAACATAAATTAAAAGTCGTCGTTTTGATTTCCAAGTCTTTCTTGGATGCACAACTGTCTGCCAAGAGATCACTCACGTCTTCCTCGTCTTTAATGCCACATTTTTACATCTTAGAAAAAACGTTCCCTTAGTTATATATACTATAATTATGAGCAATGTCAAACACGATATTTCATCCGCTGATCACTATTCAACTTTCGCCGAATCTGTAGCTTCCTGCCATGAATGAATGGAGGGCAATCTACCAGGGCCACGATTATTAATTAAATGAAGCATCCAATTATATCATCCGATATCAAAAATATAAAAATATCAAATTGGCAGTTTTATTCTTCATATTGTGAAAATTGTAGCTGAAAACATAGATATTATGCGGTTAGAACAGTTTCGAATTTTAATAGTGACAGTTATATGTTACCTGTCTTCAACTTGATATCTGTCGTAGGTATTTCAGATGCACCTGGAAAAAAATTATGAGAGAATTATACAGAAACGAATAATATTATTTGTTGTGCATTTCAAGTCAGATAAGGTACCTTTGCAAAGACAAATCGAATATTCAATATTTATACATTTAATATCAGATATACGTTTTACAGCCATTTTTCTGCGAACAAACAATTTTAAACGGTTCTTTATATTTAGAAAATCGCAATGTTCGGCTTGATATTCCTCTAAAGTAACACGACAACTACATTTAGTTGCAATAGTTTATAAAATTCTAAACTTAATTAGACGCCACTGATCCATTTCTATCTATATATCTATTGCTGCAGTCTTTTTCCTTGCTGCAACTTATAAAATTTGTTATTTCGAATGATATATATGCAAAAAGACAATGGTATTCAGAAACCTACTGCAACGTCTCAGATTTAGGTCTCTTCCGTTATTGAGGAAAATTAATCATGAGAACTAACCGGGTCAGATCAATTTGAACTTGTTGACAATCCACTCAAAATACGTAAGTTCAAGTTGTCAAATATTATTTCCTCACTCTTATAACCACTCTCAAACTTCCGATGCCGGACTATTTCATGTCATAGCTACTACTCTAACCTAATCCAAGATCATAAAACAACAGATCAAGAAAGTTGAACACCATTCCACAACATTATTTGTATTAAGCTGCACATGTTCTCACTCTCTAACCGGAGTTTCTTCGAGGAGACATTCACCAACTCTCGTAGTAGTATCAGATCACAGAACATGCCGAAGCGTCTTTCATGAGTGTCTCAGAGTAGACTCTTCCAACTCACTCGAGTTCGACAAATCTTCCTCTTTCGATCTTTTACCCCGAAGATAGATCTACCGATAGAGATAGTGTATAACCTAACACGAGCACCATCGTCAAGGTTACCTACATGCAAGTTTAGGGTTCAAATCTTTAGTGCTAGTAAGGGAAAAAAAGTGCAGCCTGCAGAGGAGTTCCCTGATAAATATGGATGCAAACCAATGAGCATATATAGCTTTCATGTGGAAATTGATCAGATCTTGCCAGTAATCAAGGAGATGGGTTTTACTACTGGGCCTAATTATTATAATTTAAAGAGTTGGTAGGGGAGTTAATGATCCTCATCGTGCTCCAATTTGTCTTGCTCTTGCCCTAATTGTGCAGGTTCATAAATAGTGAGGGTCACCTGTTGGTGCATTTCTGAATGAAGCAGCAGCAGTAACAAACAAAATAATTCAAGAGAAAAGAGAAGGAATAGTTTCAGCAAGATTGGTTGCATTGATTTTGATGCTCCCCACATCACACACCATCGGCTAAGTCGATTGAATCAAAATTTATGGTTTGTTCGGTGGGCAACTCTGTGTGATGACGTATCATGCGGTTGGTTGGTTGCCTTAGTAATGATATAGAGGATTGCCCTCCTTGGAATGATGTGCTCTTCTTTCTTGTGGGGATAGCCAACTTGGACAACTTCATTGTACCTAACTTTGTTGAGTATTTTATTTCTTTTTTAGCTTTTCAGCTTGAGGTTTGGAGAAACTAAAGGAGTTTGCGTAAGTATGGTAAGACTGAATATACAGAGTGCACATTTGATGGGAGTAATAGTGAATGAATCGAGATGAAGATTGGTGGCGATAACATTAAGATTAATGATTCTTTTAAATATCATGGATCTATTTTGCAACATGATGGGAACATAGAATGAGATGTTACTCATAAAAAAATGTGAGTTGGCTAAAGTAGAGAGGAGCCTTTACTGTTTTATGTGATAAGAAAATTCTTTTTAAAAATCAAAAGGAAATATTACAAAGAAGCCGTGAGACATATTATGCTCTACGGATCTGATTGTTGGCCTGTGAACGATAAACATGTGCAGAGAATGATGGTAGCTTAAATGAAAATGCTAAGGTAGATGTATGGTCAAACACGTAAAGATTGGATTTGGAATATTGTAGTCGGAAGGAAAGTTGGTGTGGCATTGATAGCCGATAAGATGAGAGAAATCTGCTTAAGATGGTTTGGCCATTTGCGAATGAGGTCAGCTCATGCACCAGTTAGGAGATGCGAGTTTTGAGATGTTGAGCCGGCTAAGAGAGGACGACGAAGATTCAAAAAGGTTGGAATGAGACTATCTGAAGGGATTTTAGTTTTTTAGATCTAAGCCCGAGAATGATCTAAGATATATCTAAACGGAGGTAAAAAAAATCCATGTAGTCGGTCCCTCCTTATTGTGGAAATACACTTTGTTGTGGTGGTTGTTGTTGTGTTTAACTTTTTAGCTAAGATTTAGTGCATTTTTAACTTTGGAAATAATAATTTGCGAATTTTAGCACTAATGTTCTGGCTAAGAATACATTGTTGAACCATCAGACCATACTACCAAACAGATCATAGTACTAAACGTTGATTCTTTTAATAAAAATGGAGACAAACAATTAATCCAATACCAATGTGGGTTGGTAGGCTATCCTTATCACATCGAGAGCCTCGTAAATCTTGATGTTCTTCTCATGTTGGAACAGGGACCATTTTACACCGATCTACTAGAGAGCAAGAGAAGGATCAGATCGAATTGTAGAGATATCCTCTCTTTGAGAAAACCATATTTATTTTTTATTTTCTAATTATAAAATTTCAAGTGGGAGGGTCGGCACTTGAATTCAAGATAAGCTTGTCGTGGAAGGAGAGAACAATTTGCTCTATTTTATTAACCACAAGATAAGATATTTAAGAAATAATTCTCCTTAGGAAGATATCTATCTCCTTTCGCAACTTGATGCTCTCTATGTTATGTCATATGATAGAGACAGTGACGCCAATTTTTGCTTTCCTCTCTCCTCCAGTAAGATAATTTTTAAACCTCATTACATAGTTTTTAATTCGATCACTAACCGTTTGACAAAGCTTGGAGGATTAAAATATGTAACAAAGTACACATCAAAATTATTTAACAAGAGATGCATGACGGTGGACCAATTGGAAAGAAAAAGACAAAGGATCCGTGGGTTTGAATCATTTGATTATAAGATAACTACTGCAATCCAATATTAACTCGATGATGACAACCTTAATCTGTATTCTCTGGTCTAGACAATCGATGGTTAATTTTGGTTAGGTGTTTATCATTTTTATTTATTCGATTTAGTTTAGGTCGGATATTTAACTGTGGCTAGGGTGTAAGAAAATTCTCAAGTTCAATATTCGCTCAGGTTCGGCTCGCTAAAAGTTCGATTCAGATTCGGTTCGGAAATGAACGAACCGAACCTGAACACAAGTTTAGGATCGATTGAATAAACGAATTGAACCTAAAAATCATAGGCTCGCTCAGGTTCGATTCGTTAAAAGCTCGATAAACATACACATATACATATTTACAAATCCTTATCTGTACAGTGGACTTATTTTGAGATGAGTGATTTTTATCCCAGGGTAAGTGAATTTTGTCTAGAGATAACTAGATATTTATGGGATAACTAGGTTCTATCTCAGTATAAACTATCCAAAAATAAATAGTCACATCGTGTTTACAACATCTATCATCTATGGTCTAGTACTTTTCCCTTCTTTATCTTCAAATCAACAGAACAAGTACAAATATTACTTATCGAATATCTCCGCATTATTCTTATTCCTTATCCCCATCTGAATAGATATAAATATATTATAATTATACTTTTTTCAAAGAGACGAATCCTTATTAATCTATTTTTTCAAAAGATGAAGATGAGTTCGATAAAGAAAAAAACTAAATGAATATTTATTCTAACTGTAAATACACATATATATTTCCATCTCTCTTCTTTTCGCTCCATCTTATTAGAGAATTCTTAAGTTCGATATTCGCTTAGGTTCGATTCGTTTAAAAAGAGGTTCGATTGGGTTCGGTTCGAAAATAAACGAACCAAACATGAACACAAGTTTAGGCTCGATTAAATAAACGAACCGAACCTAAAAAATATAGGTTCACTCAGGTTCGGTCCATTTACACCTCTAGCTGTGGCTAAATGGAGAGGCACATAAATGTGTGGGGGTCCTTAACACCATAATGGTGTTTCTCATAATCTAGATAACGACCTTTTTGTTTTCTCGTGTAGCAATGCCATAAATTCCACCCTAAATTTCGAAAAAGATATTTTTACTCTCTTTACATTTTTGAAATATTTTTTATAATGACATGGTTATCTCTATAATCATGTAACTGCATCACTAACTATTATTAGTCTTGTTCGTTCACACCGTTACTTTTTGCTGTTAAATAGTGGAATTTAATCAGTTAAAGAGCAAATAGAGATATAAGAAAGTTATTATGAGATGTCTTTTCTAACATTAATTATGTATCCACGAGCATACCTATCCTTGATTCATTACTGAATAGTCGATCCACCGTGTCATAAAAAATCATAATAGTTTATCTAATAAGACCTCCGATGGCAGTAAAACACAAACTTTCAAGGAATTCAAATAATCATACAACCCAAGTGCACTAACAACCTTTGGATCAGCTTGAAGACAACGGTAGTGTGGATCACCATCATGACAAAGGCAATTTACCACCATAAAAATACGACTACTAATGGTAGCATGCACTCTCCGGATCGATCAAAAGACTTGTCATTGAAGGATCTCCCACTACAAGAAAAACAAGTTGTGACTACAGAACTATGTCCACAGATATGGGGTTTGTAGCCACAAAATTGGGCTCTGGCCACGACACGTCGTGGCCAGTAGCCGTAGCTCCCAAGTCTCGTCGCGAGAGTTCTCTAGCCACGGAATATGCCGTGGCCACTACAAGTGGCCACCGAATTTATCGTGGCCACAACCCTTACATGAAGACGTTGACCACGGATTGTGGCTACGAGAAACTAGTGGCCATGGAATTGTCGTGGCCACAAGTTTCCGTAGCCACATTCCGTGGCCACAACTCATTTTTCTTGTAGTGTCCTCGAGGTACGCCCTTTTTGTTGGCTGCGAGAGAACGAGAGAGAGGTAGGATTAGGAGATGGGAAAGGGCTCCCTAATGCGAGAGAGATTGTATGTCTTTCCCTTCCCGGAGGAGATGTTTATTTATAGGACGTGAATGCCCCTCACAATAGTTCGCCCTTACTCCCCCACGCCCAAAGGATCCCAGCAAGACTCGGTGTTACCGCAACCGCAGGCTCCGGAATAGCCGGCGGTGTTTCTTTGACCATGCGGTCACTTGGATCCGTTCAACAGTCATGAGGCAAACACTACAAAGAAAATTTTACCACAAAAAAATACGACTATAAATGGCGATATTAACGATCCAGAGGTAAGATCAAATACGACCATTGGGGTAAAGATCAAATACGACCATTGAGCCAAAGCCCATTCGAAATAATCTCCAGCACTTTCCGCAACACCAGACAGTGTGACACTCCTCTTGCATCTTCATCACTAAGGTTCTAAGCTCCAATGCGAAACGGGCGAAGTTGCTTATTATTCTCCCGCCTTGGTGGTGCTCATGAATGGATGATCAAGGTTACTAATCGAATCGCACTGTAACAAATGAAACTAGGTTCCAGTTCAGTTCGATAAAAAAAGTCTGAAAGTTCGAGTTTGAGTACGGTTCGATAAACGTTCGATAGGACATGTTCGAGTCCATTTAAAAATGGAACGTTCGAGTTTGATTCGATAATAGTTCTTTAACGATTTAATTTAACTCAAACCTTTTTATATGAACAAATTCAAAATTGGAGTTTGATAATAAGATTTGATAAGTAGTAAAATAAGAAATTATTCAAATTAAAGCGACACAAAGTCACCAATTAATAACGTAATTTCTTTAACCCCAACATTCTCATGTATATAAATACTAACACTACAAGGAAAATAAGTTATGGCTGGGGGCTTGTGGCCACAAAATTGGGCTCTAACCACAACACGTCATGGTCAATAGCCGTAGGTACAAGTCTCGTCGCGAGAGTTCTCTAAACACGAATATGCCTGTGGCCACTGCAAGTGAACACATAACTTGTCGTGACCACAACTCTTGTATGAAGTCTTTGACCACGGATTGTAGCTACGAGAATCTAGTGGCCATGGAATTATCGAGGCCACAAGTTTCCGTAGCCACATTCCGTGACCACAACTCATTTTCTTGTAGTGTAAGTTGCATATACATATATACATATACACACAAACACACATATCGAATTGAACTTTTTCGAACAAAAATATGCTATGTTCATGTTTGATTAATTCAGCTATGGAACTAAAATTTGAAGTCCATGTTATGTTCGATTAGAAACGAACGAACATTTTTCAAACTATTATCGAACAAACTCCAATCAAATGCGAAGATATTTAGTTCGATTAACAACCCTATGGATGATGCCACAATCTCCATTTATATACCCTTGTCAGTGAGATATGTGTGATGATCATGAGAAGTACATTATTATGACTTCACAGTTCTTCATACTTTAGTGTAAGGTGTTTATAAGATGATAATAAGGTTTTCACTAGAGGTTGCTCCTGTTGCAAGGTCCTGAACGTGAGACGATTTTGAAGGTGGTCATGATGTGACCTTGATATTAAAACCACAAGCTTACCTTCAAAGTGGTGATCCCCATAGCTCCCATGATAGTTTCGAGGTTTCACTACACAATCAAAAACTCAAATCGATATGTCTATGAGGTGTCCTCAAGTGTTTGAGGATGTGTTATAATGTGTCCACAAATAATCCAAAGGTCACCACAAGATAGTCATGAGATTGTTATGCAGCGGAAACTTGACTTCTCCCAAAAATCTTAGAACCTAGTCAATACAAATAGTCCAAAGAAGCGTCTCGTTGTAAGTCTTTTTTACGAGACCAAGAACACGCAATTTTGAGTCTTGATGAAAGAGTAATGGTCATTTTAATGAAATATGGTTAGGGGTACTTACGAAAATTGTGAATGATGGAAATAATAAATTTCCCACAAAAATAAGAGATATTTTGAACAATTTTTGGCATTGACAATAATGTTCACTTTCTCCATTTATCCCCGTAGATGCCCATTTAACACCATATCCACCTTGTCCATTCATAACCTTCATTTATCTTCTCTCAATTCATCTTTCCCATTCCTTCTTCATCTCCAAGCAAAAGCAAAGGAGTGGAGTTTAGAAGCGTAATGAGGAAGATAGAAAGAGGAGCGCCACCGCAAGGAGAAGGTGCTCATCTTTGTGGAAACCCAAGCAATGGAATTGGGGAGGCCGATGGGGGGGGGGGGGGGGGGGGGGGGGGTGCTGGTCCCCTCCCTCTGTCCCCTGCCCTCACTAATTCGATAGTGGAAGTTACTATGCCCCCATTCGGGTTAGAGTATGTGCTTTCCGAGGGGGTTGTTTCTTCCTCACTCGTTGGTCTAGTATTCTACCACATCATGGAGTAGTATCGAGCTAGCATTTACGTGGTCATTTTCGAATGTTCTAGCTCGATGACTCTCGGAGCTATCGTGGAATGATTCTGCTCGTTTTGCGAGGTCGTTCAACCTCCTTAGTCTGTCATTGCCATGGGAGGTGGTGGAGTGAAGGTGAGCCTCAATCAACGACCCATGGGTCACAATTCAACACTTTTCATCGAAGGATTCTCGACAGTGCGCAAGTCGCCAATGCTGTGGAGGTTTGAATGGTGTTGTCTCCAACACTTTTCTATCATGTGTAGATAATCTTGTGCTTTTTATGGTGGCACTTTAATGGACCTAGGCTCTCTAAATAATGTGGTATATACATCATTGTATTGATATCATGTTTCTTGCATATTTTCCTTTTATTTTGCAATTAAGACATTTCCACCTATTATTTCACATGTGTATTTGTTCGTTCATTTTCACATAAACTTTTATTTTGCAATTAAGACATTTCCACCTATTACTTCACATGTGTATTTGTTCGTTCATTTTCACATAAAAGAAAAAGTAAAAAACCGAAAACGTACCTACGTGCTGCATCTCATTATTTTAATTAAATTATTATGTACAACTAAGTAGAGATGGTTAGTTCCGATCTAGCTCAACTACTCCAACAAAGACTTGAGCCCAATTTCCAAATAATATTCCTGGTAAACATAAAATAATACGCAAAAGGTACTATACAATGCAATTGAAATAATATTCCAAATGCACCAAATTTAATAATGTAAGAAGTGCATGCGTTTACTAGGTTTCAACAACTCTTTATTATGATAAGCATGGTGCTCAGCTTGCTAATCATCATCATAAATATCACTTTCGTGGTTATATACATTCTATAATAGAATAATCCAACAACCCTTTGACAAATTCCATTAATATATAGCATACTACTCAACCGGATTAAGATAAAGTGATGATGCGTTACTGGCAGCGGATCTCATTGTTTAAATTAATTCTATTTCGTTTTCTCCACTTATAACGAATGGAGTCTTCCATTCGATCCAATCATTCATATTTGCCATCAAAATCACTGGAATAAATATTAGGATTGAAAGGGATATCTGGCTTTAGCTCTAGTTACTGAGCTAACATTCGTAATTGTTTACAAGGGTGTTAAATATTAAATATAATTAATTAGTTGTTAAATGAATTAAAAAAATTAAGACGTGTACGTTCCTTTTTATAATAAACTTTCTTGTAGAGTTTGAATATATTACGGAATTATGTATTTTTAGTGCATAACACGCATAAACACTAGTCGTGTATTTACGAGACCGATTATTTGTTCACCACTATATATGTCCTTTCCTATAAAGTATTTAATGGTCTTGCTTAATTGTAAGAGATTTACATTCAACTCATTGTTAGAAAAATATTCACAAGCTAGTAAAGAATGAACTGATATAATAAAAAAACCTTTTTGAGCTGAGCTTGACTATTTAAAAATTCAAAAACTTCATAAGATCAATCGGCGAAAGATGTTATATGGCATGATCTCTAAGTCATTTTGGCAGAGGTATCTTAAGAACTATGTTAGATACCTTTTTTGTAGCTTAACCTAAGCAACCACATCTTATCCTAAGCAACAACATCTCTATGCTATGTTTGTTTATTTCCTCTCCAAAGAAAGTCCCAACGAATCTTAACAACTATCCTAAATACCTTTCTTGTAGCTTATGGAACAACGAAAGATGCAACTAGGTAGGATCTAAAGGCCAGGAATTTAGATCAAAGCGGCACTATATAATGTTATTTTTTTATCTTAAAAAACTTAAAGGTTTGGCAAAATAAAATGCTAAATGTTGCGAATGCGGAAGCAAACACGCACAAACACAATCAAACAAGCAAGACGCAAACACAAGGATTTACAAGGTTCACTCGTAAATGGGCTACGTCATTGGGCGGCGGCGATGGGTTTCACTATATGGAGAAAGATGTAATACAGAGGGTACTGAGAAGGTACAGATATGGGATGAGAAACAGGATCAGAATTGAGGATGCAGTTTCTGGTGGCCTTGGGGCCCCTTTTATACTGCAACAGAGGAATACCATTTGTATTCAGCAATCCATCCCAACAGCTCCCAGCCAATCAGAAGGCAGGACACAGATTACACACGTCAGCAATCCTAACCCAACAGCTCTCAGTCAATCAGAAGGCAGGACACAGATCAGACATGTCAGCAATCCTGGCCCAACAGCTCTCAGCCAATCAGAAGCCAGGACATGGATCAGCCACATCAGCAACCCAACAAATAGTTAGGATTCAAGTCACATTAACAATCTCCACCTTGAATTGAATCCTCTAAGAAGCTTTGTCAAGCTTCGCCATGCCGCCGCCAGCCCCTTTTGGGGCTACTTCCAACTATCAACATTGAGCAAATCCAAACAATGTTTGAACTTACTCCCAGGAACCGCCTTTGTGAACATATCGGCTGGATTATCTGCTGTGCCGATCTTCTTTACTTTGATCCTCTTCCCACAACGAATGAAGTGATATATGACATCGATGTGCTTGGTTCTTTCATAATGCACGTGATCCTTGGCTAAGCATATCGCACTGAGACTGTCACAATATACTATAGCCTGGTCTTGTTGAAGACCGAGATCTCCAACTAAGCCCTTTAGCCAGATGCCTTCCTTTGCAGCCTCTGTCAAAGTCATGTACTCTGCCTCTGTAGTAGACAAAGTAACTGATGGTTGCAAGGTAGCCTTCCAACTGATGACCGAAATCCCCAAAGTAAAAACATACCCGGTCATTGATCTCCTTCCATCGACATCTGCAGCATAGTCTGAATCTGAATATCCAGCAACTAAACATTCTGAATCACTTCTATAGATAAGGCCAATGTCTGATGTTCCTCTCAGATAGCAGAAAATCCGCTTACTGCCTGCCAATGCTCCTTCCCTGGGTTGCCCATGAATCTGCTAACAACGCTCACAGCGTGAGCAATATCAGGTCTTGTGTATACCATGGCATACATAAGACTCCCAACTGCATTAGCATAGGGAACACGTGACATGTGTTCCTTCTCAGTGTCTGACTGTGGTGCAAAAGAAAAAGAAAGATGAATGTTCGAAGCGGATGGAGTACCTAAAGGCTTTGTTGTAGACATCCCAAATCTCATAAGAACTTTCTCAATGTAGTTCTTCTGAGATAAGAAAAGTTACTTTTCTGGACGATCTCTAATTATCTCCATCCCTAGAATCTTCTTTGCTGCACCAAGATCCTTCATGTCAAACTCTGAATTAAGGAGCTTCTTTAGATCATTTATGGTACTCTTCTGCTTGACAGCAATCAACATGTCGTCGACGTACAGTAACAAAAAAATGAAGGAGCCATCCTCCACCTTCCTGTGGTAAACACAACAATCATATGGGCTCCTGTTGAACCCATGATCAATCATGAAGTTGTCAAACCTTTTGTACCACTGCCTAGGAGATTGCTGAAGCCCATACAAGGACTTCTTCAATCTGCACACATGATCTTCCTTACCCTGAGATATGAATCCCTCCGGCTGGCTCATAAGAATGTCTTCTTCGAGTTCACCATGCAAGAAAGCTGTCGTCACATCTAACTGCTCCAGCTCCAAGTCTTGATGTGCTACAAGAGCTAGTAGCACCCTGATGGATGTATGTCTTACAACGGGAGAGAATATCTCGTTGTAATCCACACCTTCCTTCTGATTGTAACCCTTCGCAACTAGACGTGCCTTGTATCTGATGCTTTCGTTGCCTGAGATTCCTGTCTTTTTCTTAAAGACCCATTTGCATCCAACAATTTTCCTCCCCTTTGGCAATTTGACGAGCTCCCATGTTTGATTCTTGTGAAGAGACTCCATCTCCTCACCCATAGCAGCAATCCACTGCTCGGATTCTGCACCAGATATTGCCTCCCAGTAAGTGGAGGGCTCTGGAGACTCTGTCTCCTCCACAACATGTAGTGCAAATGCAACCATGTCTTCAAATCTGTATCTTTGCGGCGGATGTATCTCCCTTCGAGGCCGATCGCTAGCAACACTTGGTTGCCTTTCCTCCGGTTGCACAGCTTCAGGCCGTTCAGCAGCAGCATGATCAGAAGTAGCGTGATCACTACTTGGTGTCAGTTCGAACTCCACCTGTTCGGGCACATCATCACTTGTCCCTGCATCAATAGACTTACTACTCGAGTGAAGCATGGAATTCTCATCAAAAGTAACATTCCTGCTAACAATAATTCTATGCTCAGAAAGGGACCAGATTCTGTACCCCTTTACTCCTGCACCATAGCCTGTAAACACCCCTTTCTTTGCCCTTAGTTCTAATTTTCCTTCATTAACATGATAATAGGCAGCACAACCAAAGACTCGTAAAATAGAATAATCAGCATGATTACCAGACCATACCTCCTTGGGTGTTTTGCCATCAATGGCAGATACGGGACTCCGATTCACCAAGTAACAAGTTGTATTCACAGCTTCAGCCCAGAATGCTCTACCAAGTCCAGCATTAGAGAGCATGCACCTTGCTCTCTCCAGAAGCGTCCTGTTCATTCGTTCAGCAACTCCGTTCTGCTGTGGCATATCTCTGACGGTGAGATGTCTCGCAACACCCTCCTCTTTGCAGAACTCATTGAACTCTGACGAACAGAACTCCAGTCCATTATCTGTACGAAGATGCTTTACCTTCTTAGAAGTCTGGTTCTCCACCAAGATCTTCCACTGCCTGAAGGTCTGAAATGCCTCGCTCTTGTGCTTCATCAAGTACACCTACACCATCTTGGAGTAATCATCAATAATAGACAGAAAATACCTGGCACCTCCCAAAGATGGGACCCGTGAAGGACCCCAACAGTCGGCATGGATGTAGTCGAGCGTCTCCTTCGTCCTGTGGATAGCTTTACTGAATTGCTTCTTGTGTTGTTTTCCCAACACGCAATGCTCACAGAACTCCAGTTTGGATCCCTTGAGATCCCCAATGAGGCCTTTCTGAATGAGGATATTCATCCCCATCTGACTCATGTGTTCCAGCCGCATATGCCACAATTTTGACTATGATCTGTCGACTTGGGACACCACTGCAACAGAGCCGGTAACTGTAGACCCCTGCAAGACGTACAGTGTCTTCTGCTTGTTGCCCTTGATGACAACAACCCCACCTTTGGCAACCTGCATAACTCCATCTTCAGCGTTGTACCTGTATCCTTTAGAGTCCAAGACTCCAAGTGATATCAGGTTTTTCTTCAGATCAGGAACATGACGTACTTCTGTCACCGTCCTCACGACTCCATCGTGCATCTTGATCTTCACAGAGCCAATTCCTATAATCTTGCACGCTGCATCATTCCCCATGATGACGTTTCCGCCATCTATCTTCTCATATGTGCAGAACCAATCTTCATTGGGAGTCATATGGTAGGAACAGCCTGAATCAAGAATCCAGGTATTATCCGTCGTCTTCTGATCTGTGACGGTGAGAACCAGATCATCTTCAGAATCTGCGCCTCCATGAGCTACGGCAACAACTGTAGCTTTCCCTTTCTTCTTCGGGCAGTCCTTCTTCCAATGTCCATGTTTCTTGCAGTAATTGCAGATGTCCCTAGCATTGTGATTCTTCAACTTGGCCTTCTGCTTTCCCTTCTTTGTGTAGCTAGAACTGGCATGACTCTTCTCATGAGTCATAACCAAACCTGCAACGTTAGGGTCCTGCTTGCCAGTAGCCATATGCTGAAGTTCACGCGTATGCAGACTCGCGCGAACTTCCTCTAGAGTTATTGACTCTTTTCCCACAATGAACGATTGAACAAAATTTTCAAACGATAATGGAAGAGAAACCAATAAAATCAAGGCAGCATCCTCATCTTCAATCTTAACATATACATTTCTTAAATCCATCAACAATGTATTTAAGCGATCTAGATGTTCTTTAAGAGATGTACCTTCCTGCATGCGGAGAGAAAACAGACGTTGCTTCAAGAGCAACTTGTTGGTCAGAGACTTAGTCATGCATAGACTTTCGAGTCTCAACCATAGACCATCCGCAGAATCCTCATCAGCAACCTCCGCGATAATCTCGTCCGCCAAACACAGCATGATCGTAGAGTGCGCCTTCTCTTCCTGCACCATCAACTCGGACGGCTCGAGTGCCTTAGCCCGCTCTTGATCTAACGGTACCTAGATGCCCTGCTGCTTCAGAAGGGCGCGCATCTTGATCTGCCATAGACTGAATCCATTCTTCCCCGTGAACTTCTCGATCTTCAGATTGTGTGACGCCATCTTAATGGATGATCCTGACGGAACCTGAAGCTCTGATACCAGTTTGTTGCGAATGCGGAAGCAAACACGCACAAACACAATCAAACAAGCAAGACGCAAACACAAGGATTTACAAGGTTCACCCGTAAATGGGCTACGTCCTTGGGCGGCGGCGATGGGTTTCACTATATGGAGAAAGATGTAATACAGAGGGTACTGAGAAGGTACAGATATGGGATGAGAAACATGATCAGAATTGAGGATGCAGTATCTGGTGGCCTTGGGGCCCCTTTTATACTGCAACAGAGGAATACCATTTGTATTCAGCAATCCATCCCAACAGCTCCCAGCCAATCAGAAGGCCGGACACAGATTACACATGTCAGCAATCCTAGCCCAACAGCTCTCAGCCAATCAGAAGGCAAGACACAGATCAGACATGTCAGCAATCCTGACCCAACAGCTCTCAGCCAATCAGAAGCCAGGACATGGATCAGCCACATCAGCAACCCAACAAGTAGTTAGGATTCAAGTCACATTAACACTAAAAAACTAATGATGTATGTGATTAGCATTTACACGTAAAAAAATAAATCATAGTAAACAAAGTCATATGCTCACTCGTACCTATTTATATGCATTCTTTCACCAGTTAGGATAGATATAATATAATCAATCGGTATTAGAACACACAACACAATATGATGATGTTTATAACTATAATTAGTTAATAATGAAACAAAGTTAGAATATAAATAACTTTCGATTTTGGATGCGAGATCAAATATATAACATATTCCATAAAATAACGGAGAAAGAATATAACTAAAATTTTGAAAAAAAAATATAGACTTGATAGATGGTCGAGACTAATGTGACAAACTAATATTGGAAATGGACTTGAGGCATCCACGACTAGTAACATTAATAGGTCCCATGACACAAAATCCTAAGATATAAAACCTACTCATATCAATATTTGCAACAAATATATAGAGAAACTATATCGAATTTGGCGCAGTGTGGCAACGATTGATAAAAAATTTTAATGAAAAGGTTAACTAATAATTGTCATTCTACAAGATTTGGCGACAAATTATAACATTTGTTGTAAATTTCAAGAACCTAAGATAATTGTAAAGCAAATATAATTTTTTTAACTTTAACATCTAAAAATAAGACAATGAATCATTATTCGTGACTATAGTTAGGGGTGGGTATTGGATCAGTTTGGTTGCGTTTGGGTTATTCGGTTCGGGTTGAATTCATCTTGGGTTGAAAAAATGAAATCTATCACCCAACCAAAATGCTTGGGGTTGAGTTATTCGGATCATTGATTTGGGTCGGGTTAAATCTAAGTTAATCAACTTGAAAAAAAGATGATTATTGCCAACCTAATAATTTACAGAGCATCTTTCTTAATTTTGCTACAAATCTAAGAGCATCTTTCTTAATTTTGCTACAAATCTACTACAACTTGTAATATAATGTGGGTATTCATCACCTTTCTAAAAATATGTATGTATATTATGCATATGTGTGTATACATGTGTGCGGGTGCATAAATACATGGGAATTTATTGTTCGGGTCGGGTCGGTCCAAATCATGAGTCACCATATTTATTATTCGGGTTGATTGGGAGGGTTGGATGGAAGCTGTCAAACCCATCAACCAACCCAATAACCATATTGATAAAACAATTGGGGCCTAACTCAACCTGGAAACCTAAATAACCCGATTCATTTATTCCATTTCAGATGATTTGGTTGGATTATTTAGGTTGACCCAAACAATACTTACCCCCAACTACAGTTTCAGTTCATTGTTGTGAGGTTTTTGCTCGTCAACATGTTATTTCAATACGATATATGTTTGTTCCCAATGCCTTAGATTTCAAGCTTAGCAACTGCCTTGCTAGATCTGGTCTTTTCTTTTCTCTGTGGATCTCAAGGTTTTGCTTGTCTTGTGTTACATTTCGCCTTCCCAACATCAAGGATTTTGTCTAAGGTTTAGTAATCTCAAGTATATTAACATAAAATTAATTAGTCCTTGAAAGCTAGATTACTAATAGCAGATTTAACCAAACCCTCTAAGCGCAGAAAGATTTGTCGTAGGACGTTCACTCATGGGCTTAAGCCCAATAGGCATCGAGGCCTAAATTTGTAACACATCAATCCAATGTTAAGGGTCCATATATATCATCCCCAAGTCGAGAAAAGAGCATAGACCCTTTCATTACTCTATATTTGTTTATGTTTGGTCGGTCTATGTTCAATAGCATATAGGAATTTATAGCACTAATAACGTGTTATTAGGGTGTTATGTTATGTAAGCATAAACGTTTTGATTTTAAACTATGAACACTTATTCGAGATTTGCATGGTAACTCAAAAAAAATTGTGACTTGTGAGCTAACCCCATATCGTATAAAATTTCACCAATTCTTGAACTCCATTTCGACCTCGGATATTTTTCATGATGATTGAGACTTTATCCCTTTGAAGGGATTGATTAGGTTAGGCCGGTGTTTGAAGGCTTTCCAGAATGTCCCTCTTCAAATCTCAAAAAAAATTGTCAGGAGGCCTCTCTCTCATAAGCTTGGTGTGTCAGGGTACACACTTACCCTGAATCTCACAAACTGAAAACGATAGATTGGACTAACCATCGATGAAACAGCAAGTCATCACCGTTATTCCTTCATTTTGGTTTAAAATTCCTTACAAAATATATGTATATATCACTACAAGTAGATACGTCTTTTACGACGGTCAATGCCCGTCCCATCAGGTATTAAGACCGTCCTTTTAGGTTATTGGGGATGGTTGTAGAATCGTCCCTGATTCATGTGTCTCATTTGATCAAAGGCAACACAAATGCGTAGCGTCCCCTATTCTTATACGGTAGGGACGGGCATAGACTGTCCCGTCCGTGCATAGTTGAAGGCACGATCGACGACTATCCCTTATAATCTATAGCAGAGTAACGCTCCGAAAGCATCTCCTATGATCGTATCTAGGATGATGCCATGACCGTCCCCTATGCTTGTATCCGGGATGGTGACACAGCCGTCTCCAAAGGTCTTTATTGGCTTCAGGGACAGGTACAAAAGATCAGAGGGAACGGTTAGAACCGTCTTCAATGGTCGCACGTCTCCCAGAAATGGACCAGCAAACTCCGACATCAGCGGAGGAGACGATCGAGACCGTCCCCTATGATGGAAGAGGGGACGGTGACATAACCGTCCCAAAAGGTTCCACCCATGTTATAGGGTCCAGGGACGGGTACAAAAGATCGGAGGGGACGGTCACAACCGCCCCCAATGATCGTTCATCTCCCAGAAATGGACCAACAAATTCTGACATCAGCGAAGGAGATGGTCAAGACCGTCCCCTATGATGGAAAGGGGACAATGCCATAACCATCTTCAAAGGATCCACCCACGTTATAGGCTTCAGGGACATGTACAAAAGATCGGAGGAGATGGTCATAACCGTCTCCAATGGTCGTGTGTCTCTCAGAAATGGACCAGCAAACACCAGCATCAACATAGGAGATAGTCGAGACCGTCCCCTATGAGGGCAGAGGGGACGGTGACATAACCGTCCCCAAAGGTTTCACCCAGGTTATAAGATTGAGGGATGGGTACAGAAGATCGGAGGGGACGGTGACATAACCATCCCCAAAGGGTCCACTCAGGTTATAGGGTTCAGGTTATAACGACCAGCCCCATGGAACTCAATAGGCTGATGATGCTTTGGAAATCACTCAAATACTCTGCCACTTTGGTTCCATCCTTGTATTTCAAGTTCACAAGCTTCCTAATCAAGAAAGCCTGGTTGGTTGCGATCTTCTGGTCATAGAGTTCAGACAATTTGTCTCACAATCCTTTGCATTTGTCTCTTCAGGCACATGATGAAATACGGACATGCCAAACCATTTTCGAATGGCCTCAATGGCTTTCCATTCAATTTTGTCCATTCACCCACGGACATATTCTCTGGTTTAGCGCTCGCTTCCTCCACTAGATTGTGGAGGTCCTTGCAATATAGAATGTCTTTCATCTTGACTTTTCAAATCTTTCAATTGCTTCTTGTGAGCTTAATCATTGTGCCCTCATCATATTTTCCCATCTTACACTGCCTATGCTATGATACCACTTGTTGGAAAAAACACAAGGAGTATCCCCAAATTCCGCGTTTTAACAAAGATGGCATAACAACATGTATTCCCCACACGGGAACTAAAATGGCAATGATGATAATCAAGCTAGCATAAGCAACTACAACAAGCAACCAAACGAGATAAAGATTTTTACTTGGAAACTCTTGCTCGGTGTGAGCTAGGGGAAAATCACGGGGCAATACCTGCAATGATTCCACTAGGTCAAATGAGACTAATGTTCTTTCGATTTTGTTAGCCAATAAAACTAAGATACAAGGCACAAACACAATCCGATAGTTCTTATATAAGTAACTAACTATCACTAGGTATCCAAAATTCCAAAGATATACTCAAAACAAGAAGATGAAGTGGATTCTATGTGGGCTCCCGGATGGAGATCCAAAACGATGGAATCAGCTTCTTGAGATCGTCAAGCATATAACTTCGTCGCTTCTCCTCTCGAGCTTCCCCAAACTACCACTGTCCAAGCTCAAACCGAGTCTGAACTGCTGCTCCTCTGAGCTCTGAGTTGCTGATCCCTCGCTCCTGCTCGGCCTCTTTCTCTCACGTGTGGAGGAAGGAGAGGGTTCCAAAAGAAACCCTCACTGTTGCGTCCTGTTCGCTGGAATGGAGGGGGACCAATAGGGCGTCGTTTACTCTCTAGAATTTGCTCCAGAATAGAAGAGCCGATTGGGGTGTCCCAATTTTTGAAAAGTAGCATAGATGCCCCTGCAAAAGGGGCATATTGCTGCAGCCCCAAAGAACCCATGTTGAGGACCATATAAACTACAGAGATACCAACAGTTTGAGATCTCATTAAAGAGGAAGAGTTATAAGATTTTGTTATCATAGAGGAGGATGATATTATAGAGGATATCATTAACAAAAGTTATCTCATAAAAGAATATACATGTGAAGATGTCTTTAGAGGATGATGTCATCGCTTACATATAGGGATGGAAATGGATACTGTGTATATCTGAATATCTACTTATCGTATTCAAAAAATTTCTGGATATAGATATCCGTATCCGAATATTAATCGAATACGGATTGAATATGGATATGGTTGTAAAAATTTTCTGATACGAATATGGATATGGTAATGACTTGAATATTCGAATCTGGATACGGATGTCCGAATATAATATTTAATATTATTTTATATATTAGTTGATGTAATGTAAGCCATAACATCATGTTATTATATTAGTATTATATATTTTATAATACAATGTATTAACGATCTCATTAAACTTTTGTTTGTTCGGGAATTGGCACTAACAAAACTTACGAAACTCTATCCCCTTTTTGCTTCAGATCAAGAACACATGTCACATCGACACTCTCTCTTGTCATGATGCAACTTATTTATATTTCATTATCATTTTTTTAAAACCGTTATGAACTTTAATAAAAAAAATCAATTCGTATTCGTATGTGGTCTTTATTCGATCTATATTTGGATTCTATGTTTTTTAGATTCCCTCTTTATCCGATTAATATTTGGATCAGCTTTTTATTCGATTGGCATTCGGGTTCGCTCTTTATTCGATCGATATTCGGATTCAATAAATATCTGATTCGAATTCGTATCTTTATTTTTAAGGATACGATTTCCTTAATATTTGTATCTATATTTGATAGAGATGAAACGAATATGGATATGAAAACATGCATATCCAATCCATTTTCATCCCTACCTATAGAACATGTAACGAATGAAGATTAAATAGAAGATAGTAGGAGTGAAGCAAGGAGGACTGAAAAAAAAGGAGGGAGGAAAATAATAAGGAGCCTTTAAAAAAAGATAGTAGAGAAGAAAAAGGTGTGGACCGAAATCCATGTGAAAAGAAGATGGGTGGGGATTACAAACAAGTGGACGACACTCACCAATCAGAAGTCATAATGCTCATCTAGATGTTTGAACATAGTGATAGGTTAGTCTAATTAAATGTTCAAACGTAAAGGTAAGTGATGCACTTAAATGTCAACAAAAGGGTTTAATTTGCCAACTGTCTCACATCAACTGGCTATGTGTATATATATTACTTGTTCATTATTGGACTCCTCTCAATTAAAAAAGTTGATCCTAACTTTCGTTGTTAATCCGCCGTCCACACAATGGGTATATACAATTTCCACATGCTCCGATCTTTTATAAATAGAAAAAGGCAAATTTCTACCGTAACTAAAGGAATCTTGTTCAATTGCAACATAACCCCTATAATATTGGTAATTTCACCACAACTCATAAATTTAATCCATTTAACGCATATGCCCATGTCCAAGAGTTTGTAAGACTACATGGGATGTGTATAATATGCAGGGTTCATGGTGTGATTAAAAAATTACAGTGTTTGTTTGTGGTGTCGATGAAAAACAAATTTAAGGATTATGTTGCAGAAATCCATAGAAATATTGTATTTCAAAGAATTAAATTTGTCGTTCAATTAAAAATCATAATTCAAAATGATACATCGAAATAGGAGATAAGCGAGCAACAAACTGCGTCGATCTTTTTTATATTTGGTTTCATGACTCAAATTCATCTACTCCTCCATTGCAGCGATCAGCTCCGGGTCAACCTCCAGCACAGCCATCGCCGCCGGCGGCAAGAACACCTCCACCTCTATGCTTCTCTCGCCCTCCCTGCCCCGGTTAAACGACACCCTCCCATCCATACGGTTCCCAGCCCCTCCGCGCACCGCCACCGGCTTGCCCCAGCCGAAGTCGACCCCGTCGTACATGTCGAATCGGGGGGAGCTCGCCATCAGGATCATCCCACGTCCGAGGTCGCTCAACCTTACCACCTCTGGCTTCTCAGCCAAGCTCTTGTATTCTCCGACAACTGTATTGTGGTCGTGCGCCACGATCGCGTCGTGCAACTTGCTAGAGCTCCAGCCCAAACTGTTCTCCAGTAGCTCTCCAGCAGGGACAGCGATGCTCACCACATGTATGTAGCAACCTACATAGTTACTGGATAATGGAGGGTTCAATCGTTGACGTTCATTAGCAGCCACCACGCAAGTGGTTAATGCATCTGACGATAGGTTGTAGGTCCGAATGATGGCACGCCACACCAGAGCTGCTAGGGATTGGAATGTAGAGATGGATCTTGAAGTACTGCCATAAGTGGCCAGATTTGCTTCGGAGTTGGCCTTCTCCTTGAGGCGCTTGAGTGAACCCATAAGGAAGAGGAATCTCCTCTCGCTGATGGCCTCAGACGGCGTGAAACGCTCTATGATCTCTGAAGGGTGGCTGTGAGGGACGAAGTAAGGTGGGGGTGTGCCCTCGGCGTGCCATCTTCTGGTTATGGGAGGACGAGAGATATCATCGTCTTCCCTGCGCGAAATCTCGGCCCATGAGTTGAGGAAGTGCCAGAACGATGTGCCATCGACGACCATGTGGTTGCAAGAACACCCAACGAAAATTCCGTCGCGAAGTTCCGTCACCTCGAACAAGAAAACATCGTTGCTACGCCACACAACATTTCAAGGCAATGTTACCGTTTAGATAATCACACAGAGTAATTTATACCTGAATTGCGAGCAAAGGGAGCGTGAGGCCGTCGTGGTTGACGGCACCGTTCAGCGGGATATACTTGTGGAATGGTGGTGGACCGTCGAAAGTTCCGACGACATCTTCCACACGCACTTGTTCGTCCACTGCATGGACGAACTCTACTCCTTGACCGTGGTAATCAATATAGAGAGTGAAACCACAATCGTTTGGACCCTTCTCGGTGGCGAGCCGTCCGGCAAGCTGGTAGAAGTGGAGAAGGGCGGTGGAGAGGGATGATTTCAAGCGATCGACGATGATACGTCGCTCTGCTATGGAAGAGTTTGGAGTGAAGAAGACGAGGCCCTTTTGAAGGTAGTGCAGGGTGAGCATGGATAGATCCCATGGCGTGAGGTCGATGCGGTCGGCAACGGCCACCGTCGGTGTGATGGTGGTGGTTGATTTGAGGACGACGGTGTCGGGAGTTGAAGTCATGATTGCCTGATTTGTGGTTGAATGGGAGCCATTGTAGCTTTACCAAATTGGAGCCATATATTCTATATCTACAGAGGATTTCAAACTGACCCCTAAATTCTTGTTCAGTTATATCATAACTCCTGTACTTTGTAAAGTACACAGAGATATAACTTTCAGTACAACCAGTTTAATCTTACCAACTCCTGCAAATTTGGAGACTGGAAATCGGCCTTGATAAC
This sequence comes from Ottelia alismoides, assembly GCA_037367405.1. Classification (NCBI taxonomy): domain Eukaryota; kingdom Viridiplantae; phylum Streptophyta; class Magnoliopsida; order Alismatales; family Hydrocharitaceae; genus Ottelia; species Ottelia alismoides. The sequence continues at coordinate 262,087 of JAZKJV010008505.1, forward strand.
GTGCGTTATTCTCTCGGTGCTAGCTACAATTCCCTTTATTAGAGAATAAGCTAAATATCACTTGTATTTATATATGTTACAGTAATTTTTTACTTTGCCACTATATCTTGTATATAGCAATATTGGATATGGAACTTTAAAGGTTTTCTGCTCCTTTCCGGGACATTGACTCTTACCGAGTCTCTTTCCAAGCACAATCGATGCATATGGACAAAACAAACAAAGATGCAGACGTAGATCTGTATGTATAAACACACACCTCCCACCACCACAAGACCGGATCCTTTGTTGTACAACAGAATCCAATGAATCCTGACTACCACCACTACATCAACGGTTTTTTTCTCCCTGTTCATCAAAACCACTCGATCATGATTGAGTGACTTCGACGGTACAACATGCCTCTGCAATACAACAGAGGATCTTGACTACCACCACAACAACAATGGTTTTGCATGTATGACTCACTCTCAAGCCAAAATAGATATGATCACACACAAAAAAATAATTAAACATTTGAAAAAGAAACAAGTAAGAAAAGTCAGCATTTCTCCCACCCGCAACCTTTTATTCCCCCATAGATTCTTACTACCATACACTTTTACAAACATAGTCTAGGATTTTGTTCATCTAAAGTTGGTTTGTTTATATCAAATAAGTGTACAGAAATATATGAATTCCTATATCCGTTCATGTTTGTCATAATATCATAAATTTATTACCCTTTACTTTTATTTTATTTTTATTCCATCTATGCATCTCATTGTGAAATTAACCGCAAGTAGATTAATGTATAAAATAAATTTATTTTATCCAAATGTAGTTCTATTCCATTGCTTGATTTCCATGGCACCAATTTCCTTCGAAAAGAAAAGGAGGGGTTTTGAGGGACCGAGTAGTCAGCAACCCATAGATGTTAGACATAGCATTCAAATTCAACCAGAATCAAAACCTGTGCAAATGTTAGATTAGAACGTCTAATTCCTACAAGTATGGGTCAAAGCATGCAAACTAACTCCGCAAGTTTCTATACAAAATTTGCAACCAATCATGAGGCTAGGCTGTCAATCACAATCACAACCTCAACCTACTCCCACACAAGGCAGGCATCTGCTCGATTGGCCTCAGAGGTAGAGCAATCTCCATCCACAAAGTTAGATAATTATCTTTTAGCTAAATTTATTCTCATCTATAAAGTTTGTGTCATTGTTTGATGAGCCATCTAATTGTATTCTAGTAAAGCATACAAGAAAGATTGGAGTGCTTTTCCAAGAAAGATGCAGCGACTCCCGCGGTTTGGAGGACCGGATTCGGAAGAAACTCCTTGGTTAGAATGTCAAGGCGCTCTCGATGGCCGGGCGTGCTCAGCTTATTAACTCTATCATTCGTGGGATCTTCTTGTATTGGGCTGTTGGTATTCTTCTTCATGCTCGCGTGATCCAGCGGCTCTCTTCCCTTTGTGCTAACTTCCTCTGGGGTCGCCGCTGCCACGACATTTCCTGGGATACTGTATGCCTCCCTAAGCATGAGGGGGGCATGGGGGTGATTTCCCTTCTCGCCCTTCGAGAGGCATCGATTATCTCATGGGGCTGGAGGGTTATCTCCTCCGATCCGTCAATATGGGCCGCATACATGAGGCGTAAGTACCTCCACTCCTGCAATTTTTGTTTGGTTGCCCCTGCCCCTTCTGATTCTCGTGTTTGGCGGGCCATCCTCGGCCGCAAATGCTACCTTAGAAATGCTACTACTGGGGATAGCCTCCCGGTTAGTTGGACCCGCTCGCCTCGAGGGTACTCGTTTGTTGATGCCTATGACATTTTCCGGCCTCGGGGAGCTACGTCGGCGTGGGCCCCTGTCGTCTGGGATCGATGCTCTGCGCCTCGTCACTCCTTCACTCTTTACAGGGCTATTATTGCGAGGCTGCCCACTTTGGATAGGCTCGCGGCGTTTGCTGGGATTACACACTCTATTTGCTATTTGTGCTCCGCAAGCTTGGAATATCACGACCATCTGCTATTCCAATGCTCCTTCTCGGTGGAGGTCTGGCGCGGCGCTTGTCGTGCCTTTGACCTTCCGGTACCGCCCAACCGATCGCTCATTGAAACTGTTGCTTGGATTGGATCTATTACCGTATTACGGCCCCCTCCACACGCACGGCACTTGCTGTCCTTATTGCGCTTGTGGTTTGGTCGATTTGGACGGAACGTAACCACTGGTGGGCCACTAATGGCTCCAATTCTTCTACAAGCATTCTGCCCAACATCGTCCGGGACTATCCAATGATTGCAAAATGATCGGGCACCTCAGATTTTGATTGTTTACTGAATACTTTTTTTTCTTTGCTCTCGAAATAGCGTGGAAGCTACAAATTGCACTATCATGTAGCAAACGTGCTTTTTTTGTAAAACCTTTTCTTTTTTTGTGAAGGAATATATACAAAATTTTACTTACCAAAAAAAAAGAAAGATTGGAGCAGAAGGTTGGACTGACAAGAATAAAGAATATGACATAAGCCAAGGAACAATCTGCAGACACCTTAGATTAGATATCCAATTTTGGACGTTATGCATATGCAATGGATGCTATGCATATGCCATCCCTTGATCCATGTAACAGCAAGATCATCCAAAGGCATATGAACCCCAAATCACTCCCATAGCAAACATTCAAGTTGATAAAAAATTTAAATGCCTAGCCTCTTGCAAGCTTGAAAACAATCTAAAGCCAAATAAAAATCAGATTCTTTAGATGTACCCCTTCAGATTGGGTAGCTCAAGTAAGAGCTCTTAGTTTTATGTAGGCATATCAAACAAGACAAAAATACTCCAATAGTTCTAAGTCAGTTTTTTCTTCAATGCACATGTCCAAAGAAGTCCACTAATGTAACCATAGCTGGAGCAAGATGCCCTCAAAATCCCTGTTTCCCTAAAGCCTGTATGACATGGCACCTTCAAAAGATGCAAGTAATGGGAGCAGCAACCAATAAAAAATCCAGCAACAATTATGCAACAACAAGAATTTACGGAAAATGACAAGGAAAAAGGATTTCTCTATCGTTAACTCACCTGTTAAAATGTGTGCACTCCCAAAGAAAATTGTCAATGACATTGTCAGATCTTTTCCTCGATCAAAAGTTAGAACTCAAAGGAGGCTCATGAGATTAAAGTTGTTTTAAGAGCTAGGACCTGATGAACAAGGGACAGATCAAGTTTGAAATCCTAGTAATTCGTAGTCTGCAAGAAAATTTGGCAGAAAATATAATTAATTGTTGCTAGTTCAAGAAAAGTACGTTTTTTTAGAACACCCAAAATTATATACGGAGGGCATTTAGACTGATTGGGTGCAACTGAATAGAAATATCTGATCGAATTTCAAAGAACAGCAGTATAGAAACACAAAGAAAAAATCTCACCTTTATAACAGGTGTGGTCGCTCAAAATGTGAAGCCCTCAAAATTGGAAATTATTGTTTGTCCACACTTTGTTGCAGGAGTTGTACTGCTAAGCCAAAATTCTTTCTAGCAAAGCTGAAAGATAAGAACAAATTCTATTTACAGTTTTTTTTAACATAAAAGACAAGGACAATACTTAGGCAAAATGACAAATATCATTGGTTAAAAAGACAGCGACTACGGGACATAAGCCACTAATCCAAATTGATCTTCAAGAAGGTAGACCTCTAAATGTAGATAAGAAAAATGATCTACACGTCGTTTGTGATATATTAGTAGGGGATGATGTACCACTTGCAGCATACTTCAAATCTTTGGATGATGTGGATCTTCGACTCGCATGTGATCGAATACGAGTATGTACTCGTCCATATATTTAATTTTTTTATTAAAATAGATTTGTGTCTAATTATTCATTTTTTTATTAGGTACTTCTCGACATTGAACGTTTTGATTCCGACTCAAGAGTCAAGGATGCAGTGAATTGTCGTATTTCAAAGCAACTTAAGGAGCATCAACATAAACTGAAAAGGTCTTGGGAGAAGGTATGAGATGCGGCTAGACCGCCACATGTTTCTATTGATGCTTGGAACACAATGGTTCACATTTGGGGGGGAAAGTGGAGAATCAAGCAAGTTTTAAATAATATGCATTTTTTACTTTATTTGTGCAGTAATTGTTTTGAAAATGCAGGGAAAACGCAAGAATAAGGAACAAGTAATAATCAAGTAAAGCATTTGTCCAATACAAATTCAAAGTCATTTGCCGTCTAAGAAAAATGAGATTGTGAGTAGGCTCAATACTTAGTTTGAATTAAATAACTACTTTATTCTTAATATGCCTAATAACATTACATTGCAATCTCCTGATGAACTTCATGGTCAACCCTGCGAAGAAATGCACTTATTTGCCAAGACAAAGTTTTGCATCGGTAAATTAGGAGAGGAACCATAGACCCTCTAAAGAATCAACACGGATATTGGACAACACAAGCATCGCAACCTTATGTAATTTTATTTGTATAATGTTATAAATACATCACCCTATTTCTTAGTTTATGCTAGTATAATAACTTTTAATTTTGTACATGCTAAAATGAAGGAATTGTGTGCTAAGGCACAAGTTGGAGGGAGACATGCCACTAATGTTGAAATAACAAATATTTTTCTTCGAAATGAAGGTCGTTCAGATGCTCTAGTCAGGTATTATAGAAGGCTTGTGAATGACTTTTCACGAATAGCCTTACCTTTGACTAGATCGACTTAGAAGAAGGTACCGTCTATATTAGGGCTGGCTATCGAGACTAACGAGTTGAGCCAGGGCTGGGCTCGGGCTCGGGCTCGGTAAGCCCAACTGGGCTCGGGCTCGAGCTCGGTGGGCTCGAGCTCGGTGGGCTCGAGCTTATTCAGGCTCGTAAAGGAAATATGTGGTTTTGGGTGAAAAAGTGTTTTGCCTGGGCTCGAACCCAAGACCTCTTTTTTAAAGATCGTCCAACTTACTAGTAGACCACCATCCGAGTTGTATATAAAAGTTAAATTATAATATATATTGTAAAATTCTGCTTGTTAATAAAAAGAAAAAAAATACTAAATATCTAACTATAACCTAGATTAACATAGATAAAAGGTAGAAAATCCAAGTCTACAATATAGTCCACCCAACATTGTTGTTACATAAACAACATAAACACATAATCCACCATTAACAATGTTGCAAAACTAATACAAATAAAAATAAAAATCACTGTAGTTTCACAAATAGAATATATATATATACATATATTCCTTATCGAGCCCATTATTGAGTTATCGAGCTGAGCAGGGCTCGGCTCGATAAGCTTTCGAGCCAAAAATCTAGCTCGGGCTCGGCTCAATAGCTTAATGAGTGATAACGCTCCCGCACCCTTAGTTAATTCGGGCAAATTAATGGTCCAAATTAATTTTAAGTGTTCGTTGCAGTCGGATACGAGAGGTTGATCAAAAACCACTTAAATCAGATTTTGGTCAATTTTAAGCGGTGATATTTTTTACTTGGTGGAGTCCAAGGTCGATCTCAGGGAGGCAACTGTCTCCTTAGGTGGATTACAGCAATTTACAAGTGTTGATATTCGAGGGACAATTTTTTTTTTGTTTCTTATGCAGACATATGCAGACAAATCTTAGCCAATTTAACTTTAAATTTAATTGGTGTATCAAACGAAGTCCAAAAATAATGAAAATTGGCCAGATGGTTATTTATGATGAAAATGACCTACACTAATTTTTTTGGAATTTTTCGACTCAAAATAATTTTTCTGTGAATTAAATAAACAGACAGAGTGATTTTCAGTGTTTAATTTTTAATAAATATCAAATCACAATTTTTCCAAGAACTAAAATTATCCTAGGAAGGTCTAATGATCAGGGACCTAGGAAAATTAACAGAACTTAAATTTACTGTGAAATGAATTAATTAAAATTAATTAAAGAAAATCACTCAACTATTTATTCAGGCCTCGTTATGCGTGCAAATGACATGAAATTTTTATGGAGTGTTGAAAATGATGTCCTTAAGCTACTGTGAATTTTTGGTGATTTTTGAAGGCACAGATAATTAATTAAAAATCAAAAGGCATCACTGGGCAAAATATGTCACAAATGAACCAATTAATTCATTAATAATTTAAGCATACCAACAAAAATCAAACACGTGTACTAACAGGTAGAGGACAAAATTCTCAACAACATGCAATTTTTAGAACTTCAAAATGATGAAAAATGCACTCTAGGGACACGTGCAAACACAAGGGTGTAAATGCAATACTGGAAAATAAAATTTCAATAAGTAAACATGCTGACAGGGACTAAAATGCAATTACCGATAATATGCAGGACTTCTATGCAATTTCTCCACGAAACACGTGCTCCTCACGTGGTGACGGCTTCACAGGGACCTTTTTGCGATTTCTGAAAGCTCCAGGGGTGTCTGTGCAAATAACCCAGGTCGCACGTGCTCCTCACGTGGGGGGGGACCTAGGTTCGGAGGGCGTCGGAGGCTCGGAGCGAGGCTCGGGTCTTCTGGAGGTTCGGCCCAGCCTCAATGCAGCTTCGGGTTGCCCGAGCCTAGGCTTGGGGGCCGAGGCTCGGATAAGGCGACGTGGCGGCCTGAAGGCCCTTGGATCAAGATGGATCCAAGGGATGTCGATGAAGACGCGTGGCGGCTGGAGAGTCGTCCGATCCGAGGGATGATCAACGGTCGAGGATGAGGGCGGCGAAGAGACGCGTGGCGAGGCGAGGACCGTTCGATCAGATGATCGAACGGTGGCTGCTTCTTCTTCTCTAACGGTCCTCCGCCGCCTGCGGAGGAGAGGCCTGTGCTCCGGTGAAGGCAGCCGAGCTCCGCCTCGGTTGCCAAGCTCCGGTGATGAGCTTCGTCAGCTCCCACCTAGCTCGGAAGAAGCGGAAGAGCACGAGGAGGCCTCCGGTGGTCTCTGGATCCCTGGAGGATGGCTGGAGCTCGGTGTCGATGAAGCTCGAGGAGAGCTCCGGCCAATGATGAAAGTAGCACCTGCAAGTGTTAAATATAGAGCCGGAGCTCGTGCGTGCGTTTGTGGAGACGTGATGCTGGTTGGCGAGGCCTAAGGCGACGTGAGGTGGTCAGGCGACGTTGCTCCGGCCAAGTGGCGGAGCTGGAGATCGATGGACGGTGGAGTGGAGCGTCTGAAGGTGCGGAGGGGTCAGCGAGGATGAGAGCTCCGACGCGGAGCTCGGCGGAGTGAAGGCGAGGCGCGAAGATGATCGTGGTCGTGGAATAAAATCGGAGAAGATAAAGGAAAAAGAAGAGCAAGATCGGAGGAGGAATGGAGGGGGTTACCTGGGGATTGGGGCTCAGCTTTGAGCTCCAGGTCGTCGCTCAAGGGGTCGGTAAGGTCCCGAGCTCTAGCAGCTGCTCGGAGGAGTGGCTGCGACACGGCGGTGGGCCGAGGATCTCGCCGGAGAAGAAGCTCTGTCGTCGCTCAACAAATCAGCCAATTGCTGTCACCAATAGGAAGCTTGGAGCTCGAGTGATCTCCCTGGAGTGGCGGATGGGGCTGAATGTGGCCGGCGGCTGGGCATTTATAGGATGGAGGTCTCGGCAGGGCTGGTGATGGGGCGAAGTTTATGGAGGTAGTGGAGCATCTATGGTGGAAGTGGTGACGAGTGGGGTAGCTGGCGAGGATGAGGGACGAGTGGCGATGAACGTGGAGGTGATGGTGGTCGAAGAAGGTGGCTAGAGTGCGGCCAAGAATAGGAAGGGTCAGCCCCTCCCGCAAGGCGGAGATCGTGGGAGAGAGGGTTGCCAGAGGTAGGAGACGAGGCCCTGGCCGTTGGATCTTGTGATCCAACGGCCAGATCGAAGCGCAAAGGAACGTCTAGGATTAGATCAAGGCGAGATGATCTGAGGTCGTGATGGCGCCATGTGGGGTGAGCTGGGCGAAGTGCGAGCGAGCGGCTAAGATCAGGTCAAGGCGACGCGATCTAAGGGTCAGGAAGCCGACACTTGGCGTGATGGGGCAGAGGCACGGGCGGGCGGTCCTGATCAGTCCTTGGCGATCGATCGGTCGGTTGAGATTATTGGGGAGCTAACGGCTCAGATGAAAGGGCTGAGAATGCGATCGAAGGGCTCAAGATGTGACGCGTGGCGCACTGTGGGCGAGGCGCTAATGGATGGTGGAGATGAAGTGTGTTATGGATCTGAGGGCTGGAAGGTGGTGATGTACGTGGACGGGCCTGGGCCGTTGGATCTGAAGCGCGATCCAACGGTGGAAATTGCGGGCGGACGAGGCGAAGGGCAGCGGGCCGCGTGGCGCAATCAGAGTGGCCTGCTGTGAATGGCTGGAGGAAGAAATACGTGTAGGAAGAAGAGGAAGCCGAATTTGGAAAAACTCAAAACATGAAAGTTGTAGATCTTGATGAGATCTACAAGTTTCATGTTGACCAAAGACGGAGATAAGGTCACATATGATACATAAATACAAGAATACATAAATGTACATATGTGGTATACAAAATGACCCAAAAACCCAAGTTTCTCATACAAGCTCCAATTGCAATGAAATTAGTCTCATTTTGAAGGTCTTTTAATATGTAGTATTCTAAGAGTGAGTAGACCTAAGTAAGGGTTTGTATGCGGGCTTTATGTGTGTTTTAATGTACAAGGATTCTCAGGATATTTGGGCTATTTTACAAGGGTGATTTTTGGCATTCTTCCCTATATTATTAAGGAATATACACATATATTATAGAGAAGAAGTTATTTGATGAAGGGGTATTGTACAGGGGATTTTTGGCTTCTTATTTAGATGCAGATGAGCTGCTAAAATGCATGAATTATGGATGTATGCATGAGTGTTATTTATGCAAGATAAAAGGAAATATGCCTCTATTTTCTCGGGAACAAGGCTCTATTTTTGACTTTTGATGTGATGAATCACAGATTCATCAACCCCCTATACTTAAACCTTGCTCGTCCCCGAGCAACTAAATGAAATGCAAGAGTGAAATGATTTTGGGTTCCATACCAAGGTCATGAACAAAAGTTAAAAATGGAGCCTGACTCGACCTTTGGATTTTGTGTGGCGGGAACCTTATTTGGACCTGAACTTAAGACCTAACAGACTTCAAGTTTCCACAAGTCTTCTATTCAAGACGCCTCAATAGTCAGGTCAGAACAAATCCTCAAACGCAAATTTCTGATAACTATGATCCTTACTTGTACGGTGTAAGTGAAATGTAACTCTCCACATCAGAAATGACTCGGAACCAGCCTCCTCTAACAAGGTAACTCAATAACCCGGTCCAGTAACTCTTTCCTCGAGGAGCGGGGTATTCCCTTCTAAGTTCAAGTGCAACCAACTCAAGAGGAGGGGGTAGAGAAGAGAATGGACGGTGGCCAGTGTAGCCACCTATCCCGGGATGCCTGACCAGTGTAGCCAAGTCATCCAGCTGCATTTTCTTTACTAATATACATACTCCGACAGGTTTTTTTTTTTACTTGGACCTGTCTGATTTTTTGGAGTTCTTGCATTTTTTTTGTCACTATATACAATGTGCAGCATGTACATCAGGAGTTTTTCCTCTTGAGCCAGTAGACTATCCCTCTTTTGAAGCATTATTGCAACCCACAGCATCCTGTCCTTAGATGTCAACACCACCAGACTAGGTTGAGATGCACTACCCTCCCTAGAGGAGGACGGATGTTTCCACCCGTGTGCTACTCCAAGCTAAAGGATTCTACCTCCTCACCACCTCATCAATGAAGAGCTACGTGCATTGTGCTTGTCCAAGTTAGGTCACTGTCTATAAGAATCATGCGTGTGCACGAGATATTCTACTTAGACTAATCAAGATGACATGTGAACATAGACTTGCGGACTCAAAGAATTAAGTCACTTGACCTGAGAAATCTTAACTCCAGTTCCTATAAGGTTCCTCTGAAATTAGGTGGATTAAGGTCAAATCAAGTCCATCCTCGATATCTACTCATAACTTGGTTCAGAACCCACTAGCTTTTCACTTTGCATATGCAAAGATATGCAGATGAGATGAGATGTCATGCTATGAAAATGCAAGACTCTTTATGCAGAGATGATATGCAAGAGTAAATAAGAAGCCTATTTTGTTTTATTTTTCTGGTATACATCAACAATTTTTTAGTTGATACAATTTGTACATAGTATACACGATTTTTTTTTGTCATTTTACCCACCTGTAATTATTGTAAATATATACAAAAATACGCGAAAGTACGAGCTATGGGTAAAGTATATATGTAATATATACACGCCCCCCTATACTTAGCGTGTGCTATGTCCTCAGAGCACGGAAAGCGAGGAAAAAGACATAGCTCGTGCTAAGCGTAGGAAAGTCAAAAAGGAATAGAAAATATAGAATTCGTCTCGGCCTCCTATATTTAGGCTCTGTCAGCCTAAGTGTAGAAGAAGATCAAAAATGGGGCGGACGAGGGAAAGAAGGGAAATGGATGAATATATACATGCGGGCATCGGCCCCCCCTATACTTAGGCTCTGGTCAGCCTAAGTATAGGATAGAAGGGAGTATGAGGACCGATGTGATCTGGAGGATGTACAATGAATAGATGCGGGTCACTCTCCCCCTATACTTAGGATCCGGTTATCCTAAGTATAGTCATGAGACGATATGTAACCGGGACGAGTGATTCGAATCACTGGGGAGGGAGGGAGAGAAAATATATAGGAAGAATGATATATATACAAATGAGTCGGTCTGAATCTTTTAAAGATGCTGCTGATGGCTGGCTTTCATTGCTGCAAGGTCTCATACGCGGCTTGAGATGTATCTGCTGTATCTGTCTCGCGCATGAATACAATCTCCTCCACATGGACTAACTGTTCATTGGATTCGACGAAGTGCTTCAACAGCTGTCCATTTACTAGGAATGTCGGTGCGTCATCTGCGAGATCTGAGATCTCGACACATCCACTATCATGCACCGTTCGGACGACGAATGGTCCCGTCCACTTAGACTTCAGTTTGCCTTGGAAAGTCTTCAGCCTTGCATTGAACAACCATACCTTCTGTCCAGGAACAAAGGTCTTTCGTCTGATATATCTATCGTGCCAACGCTTCACTTTGTCCTTGTACACCATACTGTTGTCGTATGCTCGGTTTCTGACTTCCACAAGCTCATTCAGATCCATGTCTCTCTGTTTTTGGCCCAGGTGTGTGTTCCAGTTGACCTTCTTTATTGCCCATTCTGATTTGTGCACTAACTCTGCGGGCAAATGGCACGGCTTTCCGAATACCATTCGGAATGGGGAGGTGCCTAACGGTGTCTTGTAAGCCGTCCTATACGCCCAGAGGACTTGATCCAGGATCTGAGACCAGTCCTTCCTGTCTGGGCGGACGAGCTTTTGCAATATGGTTTTCACCTCCCTATTCGACACCTCAGCCATACCATTGGTTTGTGGGTGGTAAGGACTAGCGACACGGTGTTCGATGCCGTAGTCCTTCAGGAGTTTCTTCACCTCCCGATTCACAAAGTGGCTACCCCCATCTGATATCATCATTTTGGGGATCCCGAACCTAGAGATTATGTGCTCTCTGATAAATTTACAGACAGTCCTGCTGTCTGCGGCTCGGGTCGGGATAGCCTCCACCCATCTGGACAGATAGTCAACCGCAAGAAGGATGTATTCAAACCCGTGGCTGACAGGGAATGGGCCCATGAAATCGATGCCCCAGGCGTCAAAGACATCACAAATGATGACCGGCTGCATTGGCATCTCATCCTTGGAACCAACGGTTCCTCCCATTCTCTGGCAAACTGGGCACGACTTCGCGAAGGCGGTGGCATCGCGAAACAGAGTCGGCCAGTAAAAGCCACATTGAAGTACCTTCCATGCGGTCCTCTTCCCGGAGTGGTGTCCTCCTGCCTCTAGGCTATGGCATAAAGAAAGGACACTCTGGTATTCCTCCTGAGGAATACAACGTCTCCAGACACAATCCGGTCCTTCAAAGAAAAGGATCGGATCCTCCCAATGGTAGTGTCTAGCGTCCGACTTTAGTCGGTCAATTTGGCTCTTGGGCCAATCCTCGGGAACTTTCTTGGAGACAAGATAGTTCACGATATTGGCATACCATGGGAGTGAGTCGATAACAAAAATCGACTCGTCGGGGAAGGAGTCTCGAATCGGGGAAACCTCGAAAGTATTAAGATCTTCGAGACGAGAGAGATGATCGGCTACTACGTTCTTCTTTCCAGGTTTATCACGGATGTCCAAATCAAACTCCTGGATAAGTAAAATCCAACGAAGAAGACGCGCCTTCGCGTCCTTCTTCTCCATCAAATATCGTAGTGCCGTGTGGTCTGTGAACACAGTTACCTTGGATCCGATTAAATGAGATCTGAATTTGTCCAAGGCAAACACTACCGCAAGCATTTCCTTTTCGGTAACTGTATAGTTACGCTGAGCAGCATCAAGCACTTTGCTTGCGTAGTGAATTGCAAACGGGACGTCGTCTCTTCTTTGTCCCAATACAGCCCCAACAGCATAATCTGAGGCATCCGTCATGATCTCAAAAGGAAGAGACCAATCTGGGGCTTGTAAGATGGGTGCGTCCATGATCATTCCTTGTAACCGCTTAAAGGCCTCAAGACACTTGTGATCGACAATAAACTCCGCGTCTTTGCCTAAAAGCTCAGTTAGCGGTCGGGCAATCTTAGAAAAATCCTTTATAAATCTCCGATAAAATCCGACATGCCCGAGGAACGACCGCAACTGCCGTACGTTGATTGGTGGCTGGAGTCGTCTGATCACGTCCACCTTGGCAGGGTCAACCTCCATTCCTCTCTTGGAGATGACATGCCCCAACACTATGCCCTCCGTCACCATAAAGTGACTTTTCTCCCAGGAGAGCACCAGATTGACCTCACAACATCTTTTGAGGACTCGATCCAGATTCCTAAGGCAGGAATCAAAAGAGTCGCCGTGGACCGAGAAGTCATCCATGAAGACTTCCAGGAATTCGCCGACCATTTCGGCGAATACAGCAATCATGCACCTTTGAAAAGTACCTGGAGCATTGCATAGCCCAAAAGGCATGCGCCTGAAAGCATAGGTACCAAAGGGGCATGTGAACGTGGTTTTTTCCTGGTCCTCCGGAGCTATGGCTACTTGATTGTAGCCCGAGAACCCATCAAGAAAACAAAAGAATTCTTTCCCCGCTAGTCTTTCTAAAATCTGATCAATAAATGGTAGGGGGAAATGATCCTTTTTCGTCGCGGCATTCAAGCGTCTGTAATCCACACAGACGCGCCACGACGTGGGCACTCTCGTTACGATTTCCTCTCCGTCCTCGTTGGTGGTCGTCTGAATTCCCGACTTTTTCGGGACAACATGGATTGGGGCCACCCACTTAGAATCGGAGATTGGGTAAATGAAACCCGCGTCGCACCATTTTTCTATCTCTTTCTTCACAACCTCTCGTAGATTTGGATTCAACCGACGTTGGAATTCACGAGAGGGTTTGGCTTCGTTCTCCAAATATATATGGTGCGAACACAGAGCGGGATTTATCCCGTGGAGATCGGAAATGCTCCAGCCTATTGCCTTGCGGTTCTTCTCCAGGATCTCTAGCAAGCGAGACTCCTGCTCCTCGGTCAATTGCGAACTGATAATGACCGGAAATTTCTTGTCTTGGCCCGCAAGGAAGGCATACTTCAGAGTTGTGGGTAAAGGTTTGAGCTCAGGGATGGTATGATCGTCTAAGAAGTCTGGCTCAATCCGATCTGGTTCGGTGTTGGACGTGGCTGGATCCTGTTCTGTAGTGGCTGCCACCAAGCTTGGCTCTGGAGTCGGATCGTCAAAGGTCTCCATGCAATCGGCAAACGCCTCGTCCGACTCGTCTTCCTCATCTTCCGATTGTCCTAAGGATGTAAGGACTGACAGGCCCACTTGGGCCTCTATGTCATCGAAGATGAAGGGCGATGCAGGCTCAGAGCTGTACTCGTTCCTGAGGATCTCGCAGACTGACTCATGCACTGGATCATCTTCAAAGGAGATGGACACATCGGTGCTGGCTGGGTTCTGTCTCCATGGCCCAACTAAGTCTACATGCTCACAGTCTGTTTCGATAAAAGAGTACTCGGTGCTGGATTCGGAGTCTGGTCTCTGCCATCTTGTCTGCTTCATCTCTAGTTCCTCATCTCCGCCTGGAGTTTGGAACTGAATTTTCCCATTCTTATAATCGAATAAGGCCCCTGCTGTTCTGAGGAAGGGCCTACCCAAAATGATCTGGGAATCTCTCCAATTACGAGGGGTTTCCATATCGAGGACAGTAAAGTCCACCATGTATTCTTGCCCCTCGACTTTGATCACAATGTTCCTTAACTCTCCTTGGGACCTCTTAGTGGATTTGTCTGCAAACTGAAGAATAGCTCTAGATTTCCTAAGAGGTCCGAGATTGAGCCGCTCATAGAGGGCTGTGGGCATTAAATTGATCGAGGAACCATTGTCCAGGAGAGTGCGTGCAAACGCGATGTCATCAACATGACTCACTACATAGTGTGCACCCATGTCTCTTCGTTTCCGAGGAAACGAGTTCTTTATTGCACAAGTCGTGGCTACTGATAGAACGTGTTTCTCAACACGGCTTTTGGTCTTCCTGCTAACCCTAGTAGGTGTGCATCTCACCTTAAGGTATTTTTGGAATGCAGGAGTCATTTCCACGAACTTGTCAAAGTGGATTGTGACCTTGATATGTTTGTTACAAAACTCAGCCATCTCAGGGTCATCTTTTGGGATTTTTTTGTTTTTCTTCTTCCCACCCTTGAGAGCTTGGGGGAAAGGGATTATTAACTCAGGTTCTGGAACTGAAATATCTTCATTAGCTACTGAAACTGAGTTCTGAACAAGACTCTGACTCGGACTTTTATACAGACTCTGACTCTGACTCTGACTCTGACGAAAAGGAAAATGCTTGGGCGAAACCGGTGATGCTTCTTCCGCTTCTTCTGGCTGGTCCTCCTCAGATGGAGGTGCGGGCTCATCGGTGTCGTCGGACTCTGGATGACTGCGGGGCTGGTGCTTCGAGGACTCAGATGTCCTCTTCTTCTGCTGGTGGTGACGGTGGTGCTCCTCCTCTTCCTCCTCCGAATTCTCCTCAGGTCGAATTTCGGAGGTTCCTTCCTGTTGTGCCCGTGCCTGATCAGGTATGGTCACGGTCCTTCCGCTCCTGAGGGACATATGATTAACATTATCGTACGAAAGGATCTCATGTTCAGATAAATAGTTATCTGAATAGTATACCTAATCTCGGGGTCGGTTCTGGCCCTGCTGTATGCTATTTGGGTTGGCCTGAACCTGTGCGGGAATTGGAGTCCTTGGCGCCATTTGTTGGTCCTGAGCACGAGAGACCCGATTGATGTCGGTTCTCATGTTCAGGTAGTCGTTTTGCATCTGCTGGACCCTATCAGACAGGGTCTGGATCGCCAAGGTGAGGGACTCCAACTCGGTGGGCTGGGCTGGCTGCTGAGTGGATGCGGTCCTGAACTGGCCCTGCTGGCCGTGCCGATACTGCTGCTGATGGGGCGGTGCTGGCCCCTGCTGGTAGGTGCGCTGCTGCGGCTGGTACCCCTGTTCTGGCCTGGACTGATATCGCGGGATTGTGACGGGCCTGGTCTCCTGGTAAACTGGGGTTGGGCGGTGTGCCTGATCCTTCCCCATCTCGATTTGCCGGACTAGTGGGTCACGGCTATACCAGAGCCCGTTGATCTCGTAAACGGGCGGAGGCTCCTCGTACTCTGTCTCCACTGGTGGGGGTGCATGATGGTTCTGCTGGGTGTACGTCTGATCCCAGCTGCTCTGAGACCCCGGTGCCTGTTCCTGTACAAGATGGACTCGATGTACAGGTACAGGTGGTGCAGAAGGGGTGGGTAGCTTAATCTTGGCTACCTTTTCAGAGAGTTCCTCCACCTTCTTGGGAAGGCTCGAAAGAGACTCCATCTCCGCGACTCTCTTGTGGATCTGCTCGACCATAGTAAGCTTGTCTGCAATCATCCCCATGCTGGGGATGAGGTCCTCTGTCAGATCTGCAACAGTCCTTCTAGTTGTCTCATTGGATAGAATCGAGGGAGACAACTGATAGGCCCTTGTGGCCTGTGACCTGCCGGTTTCTGCCATCTGCTCTAGGATTTTCCACACGGCGTGCTCGTTCTTGTTCAGATAGCTTCCTCCGCAGGCGGCACTTACTAACCCCTGCATCTCGGGGGTTAGACCGCAGAACAAGGTCTGGACTAAGATCGCCTTAGAAATGCCGTGGCATGGGCACTTCTGTACTAAGTCATTGAACCTGTCCCAAGCCTCGTGGAACGGTTCGCAGGGTCCTTGGGCGAAGCTGGCAATCTTCGTTCGCATCTGATTGGTTCTACTGAGTGGGTAGAACTTCTTCAAGAAGAGGTCCTTGAACTGCATCCAGGTAGTACATACCACCCCTAGGTTTTTCAGCCAATGTGCAGCCTTATCTCCTAAGGCAAACGGGGTGGCTTTCAGTCGGATATAATCTTGGCCAACATTGGGATGGCTCAGATTATTGCAGACTAGTTCGAAGTCACAGAGGAAAGTGTACGGCTCTTCGCTTAGGTTTCCGTTGAACTTCGGCAGCAGGCTAAGGAAGTGGGGCTTCAGCTCGAATGCCTGGTCGGGAACTGCAGGTGCTAGCCAATTCTGGATTTCGTTCTCCGCCGGGTTATAGGTATCGACCATTGGTCGGTCGATCCCTTCAGCTACTATTATCTGCCCCATTCGTGCAGTGAGATCAGCATTTTTCTGTTCAGCTTCAGCAAGGCGTCTAAGAATCTGTCTCATCTGGTCCTCATCGGGCGGCATCCTTGGCGGCATTTCTCCCTCTAGTTCTGGGGATTGGAAAATAAGGTCGGTGTTAGAGGTTGAATCAAGGAAGGGATTACCGAAGCAATGATCTTCCTCGGTAATCTCAGAGGAGATAAAAGGGTTGGTTTGAGAGTAACCACCCTGAGCAGGAGGGAATCAGGACTCAAGAGGGTCATGAGTCCTGGGTGGTCCAAGGTGCGCTCGGACCGGAAAAGACGAGTTACTTGGGGGACTCATAGAGAGATCAGTGAACGGTGCGTCGAGATCTCCCCAGTCACTCATCTTGGTTAAGCAAGAAGAAGATAGGATTTTACTCCTACCTGAAGCAAGCACAAGATCAATCCAAGACCCTGGATTCACACTCAACACAGTGAAGGACTCAAAGTTGAGTCCAATTTATCTTGTAGTTTTTAAGTGTGATTTTCAAGCAAATCTAGCAAGGATTACGCGGCCTAAAGGGAAGTCGGCTCAGAGCCGGATGCGTCTTCCCTGTTTATCCTGTCGTCTAAGATACCGCCACTCCTTCCTTTCTTCGCTCCTATCCCAAGCCGATGGATTCAGTGACCACGCCCCTATCTACCTGCAAGCAGGCGGAGGCTGACAAGGCCGGAACTTCACCCCGGGGGGTTACTGGCAGCTTGTCGCGAAGTACCGCAATTTCGCCCCTATCTACCTGAGACAGGCGGAGGCTACTTGGTACTAGTCAAAGAATCTGAAAATATCCGGCTCGTGATATTTGCTAGGATCAGTTAGAACGTGATATGGAAGACGGGGATTTGGGCTCTACCTTAGGGTGTTCACACACACTCAGGTACCCTCACTCAGCCTGAAAACAAGGTCGGGGATTAGTCTCCCGCAAACAATTTTCAGTTTTTATTCCCTTTTTATGGTCAATACTGTTAGCAGTCCCGGTTTTAAAGTTAGGTTATCACTGTAATTAATCACCACAAAGCACGCCTACCGGACAGTCCCAATTTCCTTTTTAATTAAGTGAGAAAATCAGAGGGGGGAAATCGAGAAAAGCCGATGCAAGTTGAAATCGATGATGCGTATGCGTAGTAGAGAATACTTACAGTGGTCCCTTCGCTTCTTGATGCAGGATGCTATACAGAATTGAAAACTTTACTCTACATGCAAATGCAAGCGATGCAAGCCGCTCCTAGACAGGCAGTTCTATTAGCGTGGAGAACAGTTTATTTTGAACTAAGTCCTGCGGTCTAGGTGCGTCTTTTAAGTGTGTTGTGTGGTCCTATTGATTACGAGCACAAACAAGTCCTAGATTGGCTCGAGGAGCCGCTAGTGCAAGCTAAATTACCAATCACCCACACAGCACACGGGACACGGTTTCCACTATATTTACACGCGCGAGATCCCAAACGGGAACCGCTGGAAATAATGCAAAAGAAAAATAATTAAAAAGAATACAATGCCTCTCTCTCTCTCCACACAATCTAAATGCTAAGTCCTCGAAGCGTCGCCGACTCCTCGCGGTCCTCGCACAAAAATTAAATGAAGGTCAGAGAGTGACACAAAAATGAAATAATGCAAAAAATAGATGAGAGAAATAATTACAAGAAAAATCGGGGGTCAGACTACCCGGGGATTAGAAATCAAACACCTCAAAAATCAGTTGTAATTAACCTAAGCCGTGCCTCCCCGGCAACGGCGCCATTTTGATAACGCTCCCGCACCCTTAGTTAATTCGGGCAAATTAATGGTCCAAATTAATTTTAAGTGTTCGTTGCAGTCGGATACGAGAGGTTGATCAAAAACCACTTAAATCAGATTTTGGTCAATTTTAAGCGGTGATATTTTTTACTTGGTGGAGTCCAAGGTCGATCTCAGGGAGGCAACTGTCTCCTTAGGTGGATTACAGCAATTTACAAGTGTTGATATTCGAGGGACAATTTTTTTTTTTGTTTCTTATGCAGACATATGCAGACAAATCTTAGCCAATTTAACTTTAAATTTAATTGGTGTATCAAACGAAGTCCAAAAATAATGAAAATTGGCCAGATGGTTATTTATGATGAAAATGACCTACACTAATTTTTTGGAATTTTTCGACTCAAAATAATTTTTCTGTGAATTAAATAAACAGACAGAGTGATTTTCAGTGTTTAATTTTTAATAAATATCAAATCACAATTTTTCCAAGAACTAAAATTATCCTAGGAAGGTCTAATGATCAGGGACCTAGGAAAATTAACAGAACTTAAATTTACTGTGAAATGAATTAATTAAAATTAATTAAAGAAAATCACTCAACTATTTATTCAGGCCTCGTTATGCGTGCAAATGACATGAAATTTTTATGGAGTGTTGAAAATGATGTCCTTAAGCTACTGTGAATTTTTGGTGATTTTTGAAGGCACAGATAATTAATTAAAAATCAAAAGGCATCACTGGGCAAAATATGTCACAAATGAACCAATTAATTCATTAATAATTTAAGCATACCAACAAAAATCAAACACGTGTACTAACAGGTAGAGGACAAAATTCTCAACAACATGCAATTTTTAGAACTTCAAAATGATGAAAAATGCACTCTAGGGACACGTGCAAACACAAGGGTGTAAATGCAATACTGGAAAATAAAATTTCAATAAGTAAACATGCTGACAGGGACTAAAATGCAATTACCGATAATATGCAGGACTTCTATGCAATTTCTCCACGAAACACGTGCTCCTCACGTGGTGACGGCTTCACAGGGACCTTTTTGCGATTTCTGAAAGCTCCAGGGGTGTCTGTGCAAATAACCCAGGTCGCACGTGCTCCTCACGTGGGGGGGGACCTAGGTTCGGAGGGCGTCGGAGGCTCGGAGCGAGGCTCGGGTCTTCTGGAGGTTCGGCCCAGCCTCAATGCAGCTTCGGGTTGCCCGAGCCTAGGCTTGGGGGCCGAGGCTCGGATAAGGCGACGTGGCGGCCTGAAGGCCCTTGGATCAAGATGGATCCAAGGGATGTCGATGAAGACGCGTGGCGGCTGGAGAGTCGTCCGATCCGAGGGATGATCAACGGTCGAGGATGAGGGCGGCGAAGGGACGCGTGGCGAGGCGAGGACCGTTCGATCAGATGATCGAACGGTGGCTGCTTCTTCTTCTCTAACGGTCCTCCGCCGCCTGCGGAGGAGAGGCCTGTGCTCCGGTGAAGGCAGCCGAGCTCCGCCTCGGTTGCCAAGCTCCGGTGATGAGCTTCGTCAGCTCCCACCTAGCTCGGAAGAAGCGGAAGAGCACGAGGAGGCCTCCGGTGGTCTCTGGATCCCTGGAGGATGGCTGGAGCTCGGTGTCGATGAAGCTCGAGGAGAGCTCCGGCCAATGATGAAAGTAGCACCTGCAAGTGTTAAATATAGAGCCGGAGCTCGTGCGTGCGTTTGTGGAGACGTGATGCTGGTTGGCGAGGCCTAAGGCGACGTGAGGTGGTCAGGCGACGTTGCTCCGGCCAAGTGGCGGAGCTGGAGATCGATGGACGGTGGAGTGGAGCGTCTGAAGGTGCGGAGGGGTCAGCGAGGATGAGAGCTCCGACGCGGAGCTCGGCGGAGTGAAGGCGAGGCGCGAAGATGATCGTGGTCGTGGAATAAAATCGGAGAAGATAAAGGAAAAAGAAGAGCAAGATCGGAGGAGGAATGGAGGGGGTTACCTGGGGATTGGGGCTCAGCTTTGAGCTCCAGGTCGTCGCTCAAGGGGTCGGTAAGGTCCCGAGCTCTAGCAGCTGCTCGGAGGAGTGGCTGCGACACGGCGGTGGGCCGAGGATCTCGCCGGAGAAGAAGCTCTGTCGTCGCTCAACAAATCAGCCAATTGCTGTCACCAATAGGAAGCTTGGAGCTCGAGTGATCTCCCTGGAGTGGCGGATGGGGCTGAATGTGGCCGGCGGCTGGGCATTTATAGGATGGAGGTCTCGGCAGGGCTGGTGATGGGGCGAAGTTTATGGAGGTAGTGGAGCATCTATGGTGGAAGTGGTGACGAGTGGGGTAGCTGGCGAGGATGAGGGACGAGTGGCGATGAACGTGGAGGTGATGGTGGTCGAAGAAGGTGGCTAGAGTGCGGCCAAGAATAGGAAGGGGCAGCCCCTCCCGCAAGGCGGAGATCGTGGGAGAGAGGGTTGCCAGAGGTAGGAGACGAGGCCCTGGCCGTTGGATCTTGTGATCCAACGGCCAGATCGAAGCGCAAAGGAACGTCTAGGATTAGATCAAGGCGAGATGATCTGAGGTCGTGATGGCGCCATGTGGGGTGAGCTGGGCGAAGTGCGAGCGAGCGGCTAAGATCAGGTCAAGGCGACGCGATCTAAGGGTCAGGAAGCCGACACTTGGCGTGATGGGGCAGAGGCACGGGCGGGCGGTCCTGATCAGTCCTTGGCGATCAATCGGTCGGTTGAGATTATTGGGGAGCTAACGGCTCAGATGAAAGGGCTGAGAATGCGATCGAAGGGCTCAAGATGTGACGCGTGGCGCACTGTGGGCGAGGCGCTAATGGATGGTGGAGATGAAGTGTGTTATGGATCTGAGGGCTGGAAGGTGGTGATGTACGTGGACGGGCCTGGGCCGTTGGATCTGAAGCGCGATCCAACGGTGGAAATTGCGGGCGGACGAGGCGAAGGGCAGCGGGCCGCGTGGCGCAATCAGAGTGGCCTGCTGTGAATGGCTGGAGGAAGAAATACGTGTAGGAAGAAGAGGAAGCCGAATTTGGAAAAACTCAAAACATGAAAGTTGTAGATCTTGATGAGATCTACAAGTTTCATGTTGACCAAAGACGGAGATAAGGTCACATATGATACATAAATACAAGAATACATAAATGTACATATGTGGTATACAAAATGACCCAAAAACCCAAGTTTCTCATACAAGCTCCAATTGCAATGAAATTAGTCTCATTTTGAAGGTCTTTTAATATGTAGTATTCTAAGAGTGAGTAGACCTAAGTAAGGGTTTGTATGCGGGCTTTATGTGTGTTTTAATGTACAAGGATTCTCAGGATATTTGGGCTATTTTACAAGGGTGATTTTTGGCATTCTTCCCTATATTATTAAGGAATATACACATATATTATAGAGAAGAAGTTATTTGATGAAGGGGTATTGTACAGGGGATTTTTGGCTTCTTATTTAGATGCAGATGAGCTGCTAAAATGCATGAATTATGGATGTATGCATGAGTGTTATTTATGCAAGATAAAAGGAAATATGCCTCTATTTTCTCGGGAACAAGGCTCTATTTTTGACTTTTGATGTGATGAATCACAGATTCATCAATGAGCCAAGCTCACGAGCCCTTATCGAGCCGAGCCCGAGCCTGGTTCATCGAGCCATGACTCAATAGCCAGCCCTAGTCTATATAGTCGAATGCCTATGAAACTAGTTTTCATACACTCAAGAAATACTTAACCACTGCACCTATCCTTACTTTACTATCCAAAACCGAGGGATTCACAATATACAATGATGCATTCAAGGAAGGACTTGTAGTATTTCTTATGCAATAAGGAAAGGTAGTGGCATACACGTCGATAGCTAAAGTCACATGATCATAACTATCCTAAACTTATCTTTGAGCTTGTTGCAATGATCTTTTCTTTGAAGATACGGAGACACTACCTTTATAGTATCACTTTGAGATTTTCACTGATTATAAGAGTCTGAAATAACAATTTGACTAAAGGAGATTAACATGAGACAAAGATGGTTAGAACTACTGAAAGAGTATGATTGCACAATCTTGTACCATCCTGATAAGGGAATTGTGGTAGCAGATGCCATAAATAGAAGAACTTGTTCCTTAGGGATGGTGAATGCAATTCAATTTTGGGGTATACTCTTGGCATAAGTGAATGGAAATCCTTTGGTAGTAATATAGGAACCACAACTATTCATCATCTATATGAGCCAGATATATGGGATAAAATAGAGAAAGGTTAGGAAGATGATCCATATTCAAAGGACTTGAGATAACAAGTAGAAAAAAATTGAAATCGAGGGTTTTCATATATAAGATGAGTTGTCATACAATCATCATAGAATCTGTGTACGGAACATACTTGATTTAAAGAGATATATCATACGTGAGGCATACTATTCAAGAGTATCAATTCATCCCGCAATTACTAAGATGTATAAAAAACTTCTTTCATACTTTTGGTGGCTTGGAATGAAGAAAGACATTATTAAGTTTGTAGAGTCTTGCTTTACTTGTCAACAGGTAGGGTGGAGCATTAGGTCGGGCCGGTCCGGACACGACCCTAACCCGACGCACAAAAGCATGTGCATGACACGAACCCAATGTACAAATGGGCCGGGCTTCAGTCCTCATATTTCAAAAATACAATGCTCGGGTCGGGTCAGGCCCGAATCTGAAGTACAAATGGGCCGGACTCGGGCCCTCATATTTCAAAATATCACGATCAAGCCATATGCTACCATCTTTTAATAGTTTATAGTCTAACAAACTTTTGCAATATGCTATTACTAAATTAAATTCCATAACGATTCAATCACATGGAAAAGAATTCTACAAAATATTTTCATATTTCAACAATCCACAAGTAAATCATATTAGAACCAAATTGAGAGACATAAATTTTGTAGTCACAATACATCCAATATTTCCTTCATCCATGAATAATAATAATAATATAACGTAACAATACATTCAATATTCATGTATTATGGATGAAATATATCATAACAATAAATCACAATGAAAGTGCAACTTCATAGAACCAAAATGGGTGCGGCTGAGCCCGGCCCTAACCTGAGCCCGATCTCGCGAGCCTTGGGTCGGGTCTGAATCCTCAGTTTACTAAAAAAGCAGGTCTCGACATGGCCCAAGGCCCATAAAAAATTGATGGGCTCAGGCTGGGCTTTTTCGAGTTGGGTCGGGTCGACCACAATGCTCCTCCCTATCAACATGCAAAGGCTTCTCACCAACGACCACTAGGATTCTTGCAATTTCTTCCTATCGTTGAATGGAAATGAGAAAGTGTTTCCATGGACTAACTAAAGTGGCACATTTTATTGCAATAAACTTAACCTCTACTCTTGATCATGACGTTGAATTATACATTACACATGTGAGTCATCTCCACGGCATCCCAAAGGACATAGTTTCTGATCAAGATTCACGATTCTCCTCATATTATTAGGATAACTTCATGAAAGTGTTAGTCACACATCTTTCGATGAGTACATCATACCATCCCCAAACAGATGTTAATCAAAGCATACCATTCAGACCTTGGAGAATATTTTGTGGACATGTGCCTTAGAATGGAAAGGATCATGGATTAAGTATTTACCTATTGCAGAGTGCACCTATATAGTTATCATGCTAGTATTGGCATGGTGCCTTTTGAAGCACTATATGGGCGTAGGTGTACTACTCTCTTGTGTTGGCAAGAGGCCGAAATAAAGAACTTCTATGACTTAGACAAAATCAAAGACATGAGAACCTGTGGAACTTGCTTGAAAAAAAATTGATAACTACTCAAAGTCGTCGAAAGATTTCTAGTGATACTAGACACGGGGACCTTGACTTTGAAGTAGGCGATTTCATCTTCTTGAAGGCCTCCCCTGTGAAGGACTATAGAGATTTCACTTGCGAGTAAAGTTGGCACCCATGTATGTGGGTCCCTTTGAAATTATTTAACAAATTAGTAAAGTAGCATATAGACTTGCACTTCCTTCCCATCTTTCCACAATACATGATGTCTTTCATGTGTCAAATCTAAGGAAGTATGTTAGAGATCCAGAGCATGTTATAAGATACAATGATCTACAAGTTGAGCTAGACCTAACATATCCAAAAACTCCAGTGCAAATTCTAGGTAAAGATTGTAAGAAATTAAGAAATGAAGAGATGTGTCTAGTCAAAGTGTTGTGGCGCTGCCAAGATTTTAAAGAAGGCACATGGGAACCCGATTCTGGTATGAGAGAAATATCACCGTTTGTTTGAATGATAATATCATTTATGGTGATGTATACACTTGGTTGTAAATGGTAACGACTTTAATCCCTTTTAGGTTTTTATGGCTTCTACCATCTTTAAGTTTTTTATGCCTCCACTCGACGTCTTGAGGATGAGACTTCTAATAAGGCTTTTATGATTGTAAGATCATTAATTCAACCTCCTTGAATCTGATCCCAATTAGTTGAAATCAAGTGAAACTTATCTCATGTGGGTCAGAGGTCGTTTTGAATTGTTTATGAACTTTGGAAGCAAAATGGGTTAACATCGATAAGTTGTCATTAATTCTTAATCATCATTATTAGAATCGATTAATCATGACTAAGAAAACTAATGATGATTAAAGTACTAATCATGGCTCCGACAAGATGAAGCCAATGAAACTTATTTCATGTGAATCAGAGGTCATTTTGAATTGTTATGAGCTTTGCAACCAAAATGGGTTAACGTTGATAAGTCATCATTATTCCTTAATCATTGTCACTAGCATTAATTAATCATAGTTAAGAAGACTAATAATGATTAAAGATACTAATCATAATTAGTGAACATTAATCGGAGATTAGCAGAGCTGTTAAGATTAACTAATCATGATTATCTCTAATTAGTATCATTAGCAAAGCTACAGACTTCAAGATAGACATGGGAAAAACCATAATGATTGGACCATGGTTTTGGCAACGACATGGCGGCTGACTGGGACCGTATTGCACAACAGGCAAACAATGATTCGCTGGTCACAATGACTGGATATTGACGGTGATGACATGCAAGTAGCTTGGAGGCCTATAAATACACCACCCCCAACCCCTTCATTCTCTACATTTCATTGCACACACCACCTCCCCAGGACTAGGGTTGAGAGGCTGAAAAAAGGGGAGAAAGGAGGGAAAGAAGCGTTAACAAAGTGTTATCGGGAAGAAAATGAGAAGCAAGATGGTGTGCCTCTCTCCTCAGCGGCTTCAGGAGGAGGTAAGTAGATCCTTTTAATTCTCTTTTCAATACATTCCTTTGAAGACTCATTGTTTTCTCCGAGATTATCTTGATATAATGGGAACTCTGTCGAAATTTTTGTTGGAATATCACTTGATATAAGGGGAAACTCTATCGAAATTTTTTGCGTATTATTCATCTTCTTCACATTCTTCGTATTCTTTGTGTTCTTCGTGGTCTTCGTATGTTCTTTGTGTTCTTCATATATTCTTCATATTCTTCATGTTCTTGACTCGCAAATAGAATTTATCATTTCACGAGTTGTTAAACCTCCTAGTTGAACATGAGTGAAAGTAGATTGACATTGTGCAAAAGTTAACACGATCATGTAACGAAATCATGCCTTCTTGTTGTTGGATTTTCATATTAATCAAAGTAATTTCTTGATTTTATGTTATTCATAGCGAATAATGCTGACATGCTTATTTTGTGAATTTAGCGATGATTGTTCAATATTCACACCAAAATAATCGATACAGTTGAATCGATGTGGTGATGCACACATGTAAAGGCTGTAGTTCCTGAAAGTATGGAAAGGTAGGTCTTATGGAGATATATATTATATAAAGTAAATCTGAGTATTTGTATATGTATCTATATCTAATGTGTGATAAGAAATCACGCTAAAGATTTATATATAGAATATATCATGTGAAATCAACAAGGTTTAGACTGGATCCAATGATATTTTATGTCCTCTAGGGATGACTTGCAGTAGATACAGTAGGTCATGCATGCAACCTGTAGATTTGTCAGAAGACATCTATATGGCAGGCCAAACTTAGGTGGTACATAGTTGGTCAGATATGTTGATCGTGTGTGATAAATTACTTATAATGCATGGTAATTGGTTGTCATTAGATGGATTGACAGACTAAAGAAGTGATCGTGTTGTGTGGAGGCACAATTGGTTTAATAGCAGTTGGATCACGATAACATGTATTTAATACTGTTGATCTAGAGGAGTAAATGTTTTACCATGTGGATTTTAGTTATCGGATCCTCGAGGACGGTATGCTTCCTTACTAACAGACCGGGGGTTGGAAAATAATGGATAATGGAATAAAAGAAAACTGTCATAAAGGTATTGGAGGTTTGGTTAAGGCGATATACGGCAGCATAAGCCCATCGGATCAACACAACCTCCAATCCTAAAGTATCCATAGTTTCTGATTCCATGATATGTGAGGTAAATCATTTGGTACTAATCTTTGAGGTGGAATCAAGGGAAAGGACTTAATTCAATAATAAGAAATGAAATTATCTGGTATAATAAATTTTTCTAAATTACCCTTGTTTACTTTTCTTTTCTTCGTTACTAAACGCTCTCTAATCTTTATCCTTTGATATCTAAAAACCCTATAGGCATTTATGAGCTATCGCAAGAACTTTAACCAGATAGCCAGCCAACCACCAATGGTTTCTTCTAGTCTAAGGTAGTTAGTAGTTCTTTTGTGTTCTCTTCCTTCAGCTTGATGTACATGTAAAGGTATATAGTGGGATAGTTTGCTATGCAGATCTTAATTGGGAATGGAAAATTGTGATATGCCTTCTCTATAGCATGTTGCAATCTATCTCTGAATGTTGGATGTTATTATCGAGAAAAGTTATTACTAAGTAACTAGATCCAATAAAGGGGAGGATCTGACGAACTGAAATCGACATCTTTCATGGATTGGTATCACATGACTCGCTTTGCTTAAGTGAAGGGGGGTTTGGTTGGACATGTCTACTGGGGGTTTTCCTTCTTGTTTCTGACCTCATAGAAGTAATCAGATCAAGGCTGACTTAAGCTCAAAGTTGCCATTGAGTGGAGGGAATTAGTGCTCCAACTTTGTAGCTCCCGGATTGTAGCAACTTAATTTAAAGTAAGAGTTAATTCTAATTTTCAATTCCAAGGACTTCTTTCTTGCCTGATAATAGAAGTAGAACACTTTGCTTCCTATATTATTCGAGATATCAACATATCATGTCTCTTTTCATGCTAACAATATAGACATCTTTCACGTTTAATTATGAGACTAGACGTGGTTCGTTCATTTGGTTATATTGTACTAAATATCATTGGATGATTGCGATCTTAATGACGATTGAGATTTATCACTCCGCAAGATGACTTTGTGACGAGATCCATATTGATCCGAGGTGGGTGCATTACAATTGAGGCAGCTACAAATCAAGAATAGATGCCCCTTAAAATCAACTGTCCATGAAGTAATTTCAATTGGAGAAGAGTTCAACCTCCTGAAAAAAATTATCTCGCCAATCCAACTCTTGTCCTCTCCTCTCCCTTTTTTTTCTAAAACAAAGGTCGATACGACAAGCAATGGAGGACACGAAGGCACAATGAGAAAAGGATGACTACTACCACTCAATTCACAATAAAACATATAAGACAAAGGAGAACTCAAAGACGATGTTCGTTTGAGGAACAATGAGGGATAAACGGTCAACATTTTGGTCATGGAGTCAAAATGAAGAATAAGATGTCCCTCACTATTCCTCCATCATATACCTCTCCCATCAAAAAATATACAAATAACTACCACTTATAGAACAATCTTATCTAACATAGCCCCCTTATCCCTCCTTATCCTCTCCCGCCTACCAAACAGAGTAGCAATCTTTATTCCTCCTTGTCATCTCCGTCCAACCGAACAGAAACAATGCATTATCCCTCCTTATCTGTTTCCCTTATTCCTCTACGAAATGGCTCTAAAAGGTGCATCCATCAGGTTCCACTACTGAACCATCATCATAACGAGAGCTTCTATAACGTCTTAGCCTTGCTCTAGCAGTTGCCCAAGGTACCACCTTCCATGTGCTTTTCAATCTGTTGGTACCAATAGATGCGAATGTTGAGGCACGTGCCCCACATAGAGCTCGAGGTTGCTCTCAATTGAAACATAAGAAGGATTATGGAACATAGCCCTGAATCATGCCCACAAACAAACATAGGCTTATCTCTGCCTATAGTACGTGAGTTCACCTCCCTAACCTACGTTAATGACTGCACCACTGCTCTGAAGCCACACGTCAATGAAAGGGACATGAATGATATGCTTGCACTTAAGGGATGTTCGGTTCGAGAATAAGCAGGAATAAGGATGAAGAATAAGGAGAATAAGAGTTTGTTCTCTCTTCGATTGGAAAGATAGGAAAAAGAAGAATAAGATGGAATAATGGTAGGTAATGTGAAATAAAGATAAGAATAAGAGTAAGGTGAAATACATGGACGGGAATAGCCGTACTCTTAAAAACCACGCCGGACGGAGAATTGACATCTTATTCCGGTGCTTATTCTCCAAACGAACATGGCATTAAGGTGGAAGAGCTCTGCGAGGTGGAGAGGTAAACATCACTTAAGATTTTGGTTGAAAACAAAAAAAATGGAGGATTCTTATTGAATAATTGAAAGAAAGGAAATGGTAAAATATCAAAGCGATATTATTTACAAATATTAGGTACCAAACTCTCGCCTTATGTTTTTCAGGCTCTATTTTGATCTAGATCCAAATTGCAACAATTTAATAATCCTCCTAATGGAAATACAGTAAATGTCAGAAGAGATTGCTGCACCAGGTAGTCTGCAAAATGGATTCAGTCCAATTTTCATACTAATTCTTGTGCCAATAATAAATTAAAATTTTGCAAAACTTGGGAGGGATCTAAATCACTTCAGACTAAAAACCAATTTAACTGGTTTTCTTATTAAAAAATTTCAATAAGTTCAATTCAATTAGAATCATGTTCTTTATGTCTTAATGGGATAGCTTTCTTTCTGGCCCCTTTTGACAAAGCTTTCTCCCACTATAAAAAAAAGGTCGGTTACATGAATTCTTGCTCAAATCCATGTTGAAATATTCGACTATTTTTTATGATGTTGACGACTACATAACACAACCACTACAAGAGGGAATTTGAACCCTGATCTTTTTAGTGATAGGCACACAACAATACCACTACACCATTAAATGGATACTATTCTGGTCCCTTTTAAAAATGAAACTCATACTCTACTTATAAATACATATTTAGTTATATTTTCACAACTCAAATGTGTTTAACTCACGTACTTAAAAGGACTTCTTACTCATTCAAAACGGTTTTCGCTTTATTGTATAATAAGTACTTATATAAATGAAACATTTATATACATATAAATGAAAAACCAATTTGATTTAATCAATTGAGGAACCCATAACAAAATCAAAATTCAAGTTTTAATAAACATCAATCCAGTAATTCAACATAGAGTTTCGCATGGCACCATTGAGAGAATTTCTGGGACACAGGTGAAGTCCTACAAAAAAATGAAACATTTCCTTGAAAATTCGATTTTTCAGTTGAATTTCGGTTTGACTATTGACTTCAGTTCATTTTTCGCTTATATTTTACACCACTTCAGCTTACATCTGAAGAACATCAACCTCTATCAACGGAAGAATAAACAAGCTCTCGATGCATTATGGCTATTCCACTATTACAAATTATGACTATTATATCACAATAAACATATTCAAAGATATTAGTACGACAGAGTTAAAAGTCCTGTCAGGAAATATTGCTGACAATTTAAGCCACAAGCATTGTAACCTTACTCCGGTATGTTTCTAGATCAAAGCCATTGTTACTGAAGATACCTCGATTGAGGTGAGTGATATACTGGAGTTGTGATGTACTTATTTCAGAGGTATCCAACACCAATCTGAAGGGTTAAAATGCACACTTCCTCATACAAGAGACAAGCTTTAGCTTCTTATAGGACTGTACTCAAAGATGTTCCTTAGATGTTACCTGGATACCACCATATGGTAAGACCAGTGTCACGACCAATAGATACATTTGGATATTCAATGCCATTTCCAGAAACCAAATTAATAATTCCACTGCAAAAAGAAAAGAGGCAATGCATCGTAGATAAAGTACTCAAACCTAGAAGCAGAAGGCTCATAGATAATTTATGCATCCAGCTGATAGTTGAATGAAAGCAGCACAAAACCTCTTGTTTCAGATGCAAAGAGCCCCCACATCTGGAAGATTTCCATGGTCAGTGCTTGAGGTTCTCAAGTTACAAGCGGGCTCCTTTTTTAGATTTCGTCTATCCTTCTTAGTCTTTCTCAAAATGGATTTCTCATTGCTGCCACAGAAAAGTCTGATCAAGCCTTTTTTTCATGTAATTAGTTAGTATCATTAAAATAGATAAAGCATAAAAAAGACCACAGAAAGTGTAGAACAATAATATAGGCTACCAATCTTCATAAAATTTCTGCATCGTTCATGGCCTCAAATTTCAGCGAAATTCAGTCGAATTTCTGTCGAATATCGATATCCAGTCGAAATCAAAATTCGACCAGAATGACCGAAATGACCGAAATATGGGGGTGCTAGTACAAAAAATGACCGAAATGACCGAAATTTCGGTCGAAATTCCACCGAAATTCCATCGAAATTCTGTTTTGGTCGATACCGAAATGGTGACCGAAACTGACATTTAAGGCCTTGGCATCGTTATAGTAGCTAGTTGCATACAACATTATTTTTGTTTTGGTTTCACAGGGAAAATGACATACACTTGAAAGTAACTCGACCAGTTTCTACTTAATGACTTGTTCTTGTTTAACAAGGCAAAGCTCTATGGGAAGCTTCAATAGAGGAACCTTCAAAGGGATCTTTGACATTTAACACAACCACATTATCAAAGTAGTGAATTCCACTAATCAATTAAAGTGTGTAATTGGCTACTTCTGTCAATTTGTACAGAGGAATTCAATGTCAACACATGGCGCAACATCCTGATAATTGTTAAATATGAATTTAAATAAGGATAGAGCTTCCACAAGAGCAAGATAAGACTCAATCTTGTTTTTCAGTACCCAAGAAATCGACTCTAGTAGATAAGTTCACCTGTTGAAAATGCATTAAAGATCATATACATAAATTTAACGCCCTAGTGTCAGCAACCCCCTTCCGGCCTTCATTGTGGCCTTTATCACCATCCTAACCCTGTGCGCCCATGTTCACTCTACATGCATGCTAAACATTTATTTAAAATCTTGAACTTCATGTTTGCTCTTATCAAATAGTACTAACCAGTAAGCAGACATCCTGTGAGAAAGCATACAAGAGTCAAGAGGTTATACAGAGTGGTGCTTTTCAACAATAAAATAAAGGGTTTTTATCAATTATGTTTACTTTGGTTGTCAATAAGTTGAACCTAACCATGGTTTAATCAAACCATGGCGTAGTTAAGAGGAACATACCTGGAATCAGGGGCGGAGCCAGGAATTTTGTATAGGTGGGGCCAAACTTTAATAACTAAGACACATGTATAGATAATTTTAAGGGTTTTTTACGCTATACTCCTGAAATTATACAATTACAGTTATGCCCCTACCTTTTTTGCAATCACATTTGTACTTTATATTCTTACAAAATTCACAGCTCTACTCTTTTATAATTACAATTTTACACCTATTTTAAGTTAACAACATGGCAAAATTGTGCATTTTATAAAATAGACATAGACACAGGTATTATTGCAAAAAAGATACGAGCATAATTTTAATTGCATAGTTTCAGTGGGGCAGTAGTTTAAAAAAACCATAATTTTAAATTTTTATAAAGTGATATTATTTAAAACAAGATGGCTAGTTTCTAAGAAAAGCATACATTTTATTATTGAAGTTGTGCTAAACATTTTTTTTATATAGAAGTCATTAATGATGTATTCTGCTACGATTTCTTCATGTATATTTTCTCAATGTAAATAATCGTACAAATATAAGAAATCCATCTTCCATCTTATTTCGACGGGTGCTTTATTTTGATTATGTCGAGTTTTAGAGAATTACAAAGGACCATATTGCAATGAGACCAAGACTTTGTTATCGATGAAAGGACCAAACAAATTTCAATGATGATTGATTAGAAATATGATGTGTGTATGAACTTATCCATAAAAATGAGGAATATCCAAATAACATGCACACGCTAATAACTCGACCGTGAATGATTTGTTAAGTAATTGGAATCCCACAAAGAACATAATATATCAATGAAATGTCATATACCACAAAGATCAAAACTTTTCTACATCTTAGCACAATGACACCATACCCTTGACATTAAACTCAATCTGGAAAGATGCATTGACGAGTATCTCACGCCGAATAAAATGGTCGATCATGGAGGATTTGAATTTATAAAAGGTGGAGTCGGGTTACGATATCTTACGGTGATGGCATGATGGTGAGGTCGCGGTCGTCACCGGAGGTCTCATGAGCTACAATATGATTTCAACAAAGATGTGTCGATAAAGAACCGTATATTGGACATGAGGATAAAAATCGGAGGATGGAGATGATGGGATATCAATAAAAATCTAAAGGGGGAGGGGGTAGATTTCTTATTTCGGTGGCAATGACAAACCATAATTTGGAAATATATATAATGGGGGAACCATTCATATATGATTTCGAATTTGGGAGGGGGGGGCCATGGCCCCTACATGCCCCCCTTCCCTCCGCCACTGCCTGGAATAGAAGCCCCGCCTCCTCCTTCGCCCCTTCGACCCCTCTGACCTCGATGCCTTCTTCGTGTGGGCTTCCGACGATGACGGCGGAGCTCAAATACGTACTAGCGAGGGAGCATTGGGGGAAGGGAATCGCGACGGTGGCTGTGAGGAAGACGATACGAGCAACGGCGGAGGAGTGAATCTTCTGCTGATTGAGAGGGCAGAGGATGCGAGGGGGAGGGGGAGGTCGACCTGGGGAGGCTGGAGGCGGAGAAAAGGAGCGCAGAGGAGGGGGGAGGTTGGGGGCGGAGGAGAGGACGAGGCGGAGGAGGTGGGAGGCTGGGGGCGAAAAGGAGAGGATGTGGCGGAAGAGGGGGACTCTAGGGGCGGAGGAGGGGTGTTAGATGCGGTGGAGAGGGAGAGGAGGGGGAGGCTGGGGGCAGAGGAGAGGACGGGACGAGGGAGAGCGGGAGGCTAGGGGAGGAGGAGAGGGGGAAGCAAAAAAGGGAGGATGTTGGGGGCAGAGGAGGGGTGTGGTGGTCGGGGGAGGATGGGGGCGGAGGAGAGGATGGGGTGAAATATGGGGGAGGTTGGGGGTGGAGGAGGGGGATAGCGGAGGGAGAGGTTGGGGCGGAGGAGGAGATCGTCCTGAGGAGGAGGATAAGAGGGAGGAGGAGGTCAGCCTGGGGGAGAGGAGGGGAGGGAGGAGAAGGCCGGCCTAGGAAGAAGGAGGGGAGGGAGGAAGGAGGGGGCGAGGAGGGTTAAGAAAGACCACTCAGCTCCTTTTTAATTTATTTTTGCATGTGTCCCCAAAGTTAACGTACATTTGTGTTGATGATGAACAACAAATAACTCAAGGGGCACAAGTGATAGAACAGTAAGAAGTCGGGGGCACAACTGAGATTCCCAAAAAAGAAGGGCATAACTAATTTGCAATATCTCATAGGAGTACAACTGATAAAAACCATAAAATAAAATGCATATGTTAAATTTAACAAAATACATGATTTTATTTAGGGAAAGGGTCACTACTATATGGCAGTGTCCACTATATTTAATTAATTTTATACTAAAAATCATTAGCCCGGGGCATCCAATTCAAAACTAAACATCTCCTATCCTCCAACTTGCTATATCTACACTACTTTCCACGTATTTAGAAGAGGTGACATCTCCATCACATCTCCTATCCTCCAACTTATTATTTGTACACTACTTTCCACGTCTTTAGAAGAGGTGCCATCTCTATCACAACAGCTCATGAACCACCGTAGACGCAGGAAATTACTTAAAGTTCGAGAAGAAACTTCAAGGCACCAAAACAGCCAACGAGCAATAAACGTTCAAAAATAGTTCATCTACCATCGCTAAACACCTATTTTGCTCCTAACTCCTAACTTGCCAATCCCATCTAACTAAGAATGTTCATTTTTCAGCTTTTAGAGAACATTGAAAACTATTTTTAACAATGCAAAAGCGGTCCTTCCTGAAGATAGGGTTTTCTCTCCCTCCTATTATTCTCGGAAGTCGCCTATGCACACTACTTGCCTATCTGACCTGGGAACGAACCAAATACAGCAAGTACACAACAAAATTAGGGTTTAGGAAAATTCGCGTGGGGGGCAAGTTATTAAAGTTATTAAATGTATACGGTCCCAATTTTTTTTTTATTATTTACCGTAGGTAAGCCGCTTCTTGAAGAGGCGGCTTTGGTTAAGAAAGAGCCGCCTCTTCAAGAGGCGGCTGTTCGCCAGAACCTAAAAAAAAGAGAGGCAGCAGCTCTGCTGCTCGCAGAGCTGCTGCTTCCCCCTTTTTTAAAAAAAATTCATACGTCGGCGAAGTGCATGCACAGTATGTAATACAAAATATGATATTAGAACAACTTTAAAAGACAAGATTCATAGATTAGAAAGTAAATTGTTCGTATACAAGGTGCATAACGCAAGCGACAAGACAATAGTTGCAAACACTATAAATTACATGATTGCTTTACACTACAAAAAATCGCTCGTTCAAGTCATGCGGACTCCATAGAACGATATGTTGGCAATTTTTTGTAATGTAAAGCAAGCATGTAATTTATAGTGTTTGCAACTATTGTCTTGTCGCTTGCGTTATGCACCTAGTATATGAACAATTTACTTTCTAATCTATGAATCTTGTCTTTTAAAGTTGTTCTAATATCATATTTTGTATTACATATTGTGCATGCACTTCGCCAACGTATGAAATTTTTTAAAAAAAAGGGGGAAGCAGCAGCTCTGCGAGCAGCAGAGCTGCTGCTTCTCTTTTTTTTTAGGTTCTGGCGAACAACCGCCTCTTGAAGAGGCGGCTTTCTTTGAGAGCCGCCTCTTCAAGAGGCGGCTTTCACTAAAAGCCGCCTCTTGAAGAGGCGGTTCTTTCTTAACCAAAGCCGCCTCTTCAAGAGGCGGCTTACCTACGGTAAATAATAAAAAAATTTGGGACCGTATACAGTTAATAACTTTAATAACTTGCCCCCCACGCGAATTTTTCTCTTTCCAAATTAGAGGAAAATTCAAAAATATAGAAGCTGGCAATACATAAATGTTCCTGATCTCGAGGTAGCTCACCCATTCATATGTTGCTTCTTTTTTGACAACTGAGGAGGCTTCTTCTCTCTTAATACTTTCTACAATGATAACAAACAAAAAATTGCATAAGCTCAAAGCCTCAACATGGAATAAAATTTTGCGATGTACTCAAAGATGATTTCAATGCATCAAACCTCACAACTGTATTCATGATTGTTAATTGACCCCAACGTAGATTTGCACGTGCTGGATATGATTTCTACATGACCATCTTCCATAGTCGGCTCTTTACAGCTTCCATTCTCAAGGTCTGTTATCAACAGAAATCAATTTGAAGAACAAATTATTACTATCAAAGTTATTTTACGAACGCAAAAAGTTAGAGAAGGTAAAAAAACCTTAAACTGATGGGGGAAATCTTTTGTATTTTCCCAACAAGACAAAAATGAAAAAACAAGCTCTATATCCCTTTAAGTGGGATTCCATACACCGGCTTGGGGGTCCTCATGGGGGGATTCTGCAGCCGAAAAAGTCCAAGCGGACGTGTGATGTGAGATTATTCGATCCATATTTCAAGTCTCATCTTTCTGTTCATCTAATTTGTTGACCGTGGATCACAGCTCTGTGTCTTTCTGCTTCGTAGGTCACAGAACTAAGCTTTATATTTAGATATGTGGTTTCCTTTTGGGACTTCTGAAACTGGAATTTGAACTAGTGGACCTGGCCACTTTGACTTAAACTCTTTCGAACCTTCTTCGACATCTTACCTCTATCTTACCTCTGGACCTTGCCGTCCAATTCCCTTGCTCATTAGTCAATCTATCTTCCGTCAACTCTTGGCGGGTCAATGCCTTTTAATCATTCATCAAAGAAGGGAAGTATAAAGTCATTTTTTACAAAAAGGGGGCGATGTTTCGTGGGTGGGAGCGATGGAGGGAGCGAAGGAGGGAGCGAGGGAGGGGGAAGAAGTGCGATGCTCTCCGGGGGTTGGTGCGAACGTCTGAGGACTTTTGCTGGCCTGCAACAACCGGTGTCGTCCTGGGAGCCCCGAGGGGAGAGGCGGAGGAAGGTGGGTGCCACGTTGGAGGTGAGAAGTCTCAGGAGGGGGGTTGGGAGCTGGTTCGGAGGAGGAGGTCGGTGCCGCGCAGGGATATGTCAATGCAAGAAATGGAATGGAGGTCATATATGCCCACTCGCATACGCAAGAGATGACTCTCTCTCTCTCTCTCTCTCTTGTTGGGAGCAAAAGCGACACCAACTTTGCTCTGATACCAGTTGAAGGGAACATGACCCACCGGTATCGTCTCCTCTCGGATACCGAGCCCCTGGATACGGAAGCGGATGTAGATACGGATGCAGATGCGTAATCGACCACGATCACAGAGGCACATGAAGAAATAAGAACAACCAGATATAACAGTGGTCGGTCACCTCTCGCGACCACTGGAAAGGAAAGATCACTAAAAGAAGAATGAGTACAACTCTCTCCGTTCCCTCGCTTTCTTCCTCTCTTCTCTCTCTCTCCCTCCCCTTTCTCTAGGGGATATATGGTTGTTGTTGTTGTGGTAGTGTTGAGGCAATGCCTCCTCCCCCCTCTTTATATAGCCCAAATACAACCCCATAGTCCTATTCCCAATAGGACTATAAATAGAATACAACTCAACTACTATTAGGATTATGAGTCAAATCCTATTAGGATTCACAATCCTAATAACTCTAATCCTAACAATCCCCCCCTTAAGTTGAATTCCATCACGATCTCTTTATCGTCTTGGGTCTGCACTGAGCCATCCTTGTCATCTGCAAGTCTCGTTAGCAGTAACTCACCGACTCTGAGTGATGCACCCGTCGCTGGATGCCCTCGACGTTCCTCCTCTCGGGCACTCGCACAACTCAGCATTGTGCCTCATGATGTAGCACCACAAATCTCTCGTGACTGGAGATTGTGCCGACATCCTCTGGTAAAGCGAATCGCACTCGCTTCTCCCTTTTTCATGCTTCTGCAGCAGAGACGCCGATAACCTGTTGCTCTCTCATCGTAATGCTCGTCCTGGAAATAACTGGAGCTCCATCACCTGTCACGACCATCCCCTCGAGCTTATACACCTTATTCGGCATCCTCGTCATCTGCAAGTCTCGTTAGCAGGAACTCACCACCTCTCGGTGATGCACCCATCACTGGGTGCCCTCAACGTGCCACCTTGCATGATTTCCTGCCAGCCGCCGCTAGCAGAATTCTTCGACGCCTCTGGTTGATTCCAAGAGACCATCATATCACAGCTTCTGTGTATTGCGCATCTGCTACATCACGTCATCTCGTCGATGTCGATCCTCGCTCTGATACGTCGCATCGTGTCGTTCAAAAACGTTGAACCTGGCTCTGATACGCGACGCCGTATCCTTCGTTGTTGTCGAATCTGGCTCTGATACGCCACGTCGTATCCTTCGTTGTTGTCGAATCTGGCTCTGATACCACTTGTTGGGAGCGTAAGTGACACCAACTCTACTCTGATACCAGTTGATGGAACACGACCCACCGGTATCGTCTCTTCTCGGATAACGAGTCCCTGGATACGGAAGCGGATGTAGATACGGATGCGGATGCGCAATCGACCATGATCACAGAGGCACATGAAGAAACAAGAACAACAAGATATAACGGTGGTATGTCACCTCTCGCGACCACCGGAGAAGAAAGACCACTAAAAGAAGAACGAGTACAACTCTCTCCGTTCCCTCGCTCTCTTCCTCTCTTCTCTCTCTGTCTCCCCTTTCTCTAGGGGCTATATGGTTGTTGTTGTGGTGGTGGTGCTAAGGCAATGCCTCCTCCCCCCTCTTTATATAGCTCAAATACAACCACATAGTCATACTCTTAATAGGATTATAAATAGAATACAACTCAACTACTATTAGAATTAGGAGTCCAATCCTATTAGGATTCTCAATCCTAATGACTCTAATCCTAACATCTCTCTCTCTATGGTCCGAGCACATGACCTGGACATTTTAGTGGCGGATGCTTGGAATGATATCATGTTTTTCCCATCATTTTCATCTGAGGTTTCATATCAAAGGATGGGAGATATTATAGAGATGTTGGAGATTTTGGAAGACCAAGAGGGGCTTTTGCAGGGGCATGACAACTGGAGCTAGTCGGATAGAAGATTCTCTATCAGGAGTGCTTACAAGACATTGATGAGGTCAGTTCCATTTGACCCAGCTGGGTGCAGTGCTGACTGCAGGAGATTCAGTCAACGGAAGGTTCCGATGAGAGTTAAGTTGTTTCTCAGGTTCGTAAGGCGTGGGCGGTTGATGACGGGAGATCGGCTTGCACACTTCTTTCAGGGCTCGAACTCTACTTCTATGCATTGCTTGGAGGCTAATGAGGATGTGGAACACCTCTTTTTCATATGTGTGGGCTCTGTAGGTGTATGGATGAGTTTTAGTAACACATTGGTTATGATCGATTGTGTGGCACACTATAGGAAGTCTACTAGATCCAATTGGTGAGGTCTGGAGGATAATAGAATCAAGGTCTTGGATGTTTGGCCATGTGGCTTGTTAGAAATAGGGTGATTTTCTATCAGGATTATGATGAAAATGTAATTGGTCATGCAAAGGCACTAGCTGATAGTTGGGTCATGTAATTATTTGGATTTAAAAAGCCATTTACTTATAACCTTATGACTTAATGGTGAACTTGTTGGGTGTCCGTCTATGCAATGGTCGTCCTTTTTCCTTTCAAAAAAAGAATATATCTGAAGTTGGAGATGTGATAGAACAATTTTTATTGAAACTAAAGAATCGGTTTACTGCTAATGTTATGCCTGCCATATCAAGCAACGCTCTTCAAATTCTGCATCTTGTCTCTTTCTCGATTTTTAAAATCTCGGATGATACTTCAACAGACTACATGTCCTTATACCTCCAAGCAGAATGGAGTTGCAAGAGGAAATATATATGTTGAGATCTTAGTTCTCTATTTGCTATTCTATGTATTTCCTTTTCTTCCAATCCATATTATGTAATTTCCCAAAACATGTTTCTCCTATGTACAAGAGAACTCTAGAGCCTCATGAATACACAACTCATTATTTTCTCTCCACAATATATATTGTGGATGGCATCCGGAGTCTCCTTGCCCATAGCCATTCTCAAAAATCGTAAATCATACTGCAAAGATGATGTGCTTCCTACATACTACTTAATATTTAATTAAACATATGCCTTATTAGTGACTGATGAAGATGTCCCTTCACAGGTCCTCTTCCCTGACAAGTAGGGGTGTAATCGAACTGAATCCAAAGGAACCTACCCAGGTTTTGTTCGATTCGTTTAGCAAAGTTAAGGGTTTGGATTCTTGAAGTAAAAAAATGAAAATGAATATTCATGTTGATGAATGTTGGATTCGATTCATTCAATTTATAGCAAACATTGAACGAATATCCATTTTAAATTTATTTTTTTCATTAATCAAGACTTTTTTAGAACAAACATCAACCATGTATAATATACTCTTTTCATTTCAATCAAGCACTAATGGAGGTTTATATGGATAATTTGGCTCAATTGACTTAATATTCATTAAATATATAAGAACTTCTACATTAAGTGTTAATAATTAGTAATAAATATACATAAGTTCTATCATGCATGCATACATTCATAAAATACATATGGATTCATATGTATGTGTGATAATTTAATCAAACATATAATGAATCAAGCATGCACGAGCCTACCTAGTTGAGGTTTAATTCATTTATATAAACGAATCTAAAATTGTGTCTAGCTTCAATTTGTATATTTCTAAACCAAATCTTTACTGAATTTTAATGAATCGAACCTGAGCGGTTGTCGAACCAGAGATTTTTTACAACCCTAATTACAGGGACCTATTTACTGTTCCTCCTCGAGTTTTCTGATGTGTCGCCTTTATCCATATCTTGACTCCTGGATAGGGAAAATTATCGGTTACGACTGACACGTGTATCTTTGTTTTGTAATCCATATATGAGAAGAGATATCGGTGTTATGATCCACTTCGTAGGAGGTTTCATGTAAGTATCAATGTCACCTTCTTTAAGTCCATTGACTTCTTCACAACCACGGGATCCAAGATGATGATTTCATGAGCTTCTAAAAAGGAGGCATTGCATCCCCTCCTGTAAAGTATGTATCTCCTAGCAATTCATCTGTGCTTACAAAATATCCCCCATGTTTTCATAAGGTAAATACCATGAGATATAAGTCTACAGAGATAGAGCTCCCTACATCACTACATATCCAATCTACTAACTACTAAGCATGTTGTAAGTACTCAACACTTGATAGATCTCTCCCTGCATCACTACATATCCAATCTACTATGCATGTGGTAAGTACTCAACACTTGATATCTACTGACAGCACTGGTAGTGATGTTCCTTCACAGGACATAGATACTCGGCAAAATGGACATGTAGCGGATCCCCCAAATGATTCGGTTACATCTATAGCATTCTGGAAGAGCATACACAAGTGTACAACTTGCCTGCTTACATGCCTCTTCATTCTTAAGCATCTTTCACA
The DNA here is from genome assembly GCA_037367405.1 of Ottelia alismoides. Taxonomy (NCBI): domain Eukaryota; kingdom Viridiplantae; phylum Streptophyta; class Magnoliopsida; order Alismatales; family Hydrocharitaceae; genus Ottelia; species Ottelia alismoides. The sequence continues at coordinate 303,517 of JAZKJV010008505.1, forward strand.
TGAATACGAACAGTTCATTGGGTGTCTGTCAGCACTAATCTATGGCGGAGGAGATGTCAACTATACAAGTACCTAGACTCTTATTTCTAATCCTGATGATGCAGCAGTAGCGTAGAAAGCTCCAAGGCCATAGTAGTAGCAAGCGGATTCAGATAAAGATATAATGTTGACAACTCTTACGCATGATGTTCATGGGCTAGAAATTCCAGATTCTCCTTGCCGTTGATGTGATGATCAGATTCCATGTAAGTCCAGATTATGTTTAAACGGCAATGTTATGTTGTTCCAAGGAATATCGGTTTTTATCAGAGTTTCCTGATGCATTAAAATTAAATATTGCTATTTGGACAACTTGACACGAACCCAACACCTGGTTAGCGACAGAATCCGTCTAATAGTCTCGTGTTAAAGCCTAGTTATTAAAGTTCCAGCCTACTTATCATGGATCGCGAGTGTTATCGGTGGAAAGGCCTATTGCCAAACCCTAGTCTGATAGGCTGAAGAAGAAGAAGCAATCGGATCGTATCAAGACGCCAGATTGAGCAATGATGGAAGTTCTGGATATGGAGAAACGCGAAGATCGAGGGGAGAGACGGAAGTAGGATGGTGATTACCGACTCCTGGCGCTTAGATTTCGAGGGATTCTTGTGCTTCGGCTGGACCATCGCGGCGACAGCGAGACGATCGAGGAAGACGAGCGTTTTTTTCGTCACCGGCGAGATTTTGGAAATGGATAGACGTGATAAGTTAAGTGGGTTTGGATTGGGCTTGTTTTACGGGCTTATAGGCCGACCTCGATGGCTGAAGGAGTTCCGATTTGAATCCAAAAAAACCGATTGGATTCGGATTCCATTTACAGGAGTTGACCACGTCACCAAGATATTGATTAATTATGTTCATCCTAGGGATTTGGACACATATACGAATATTTCATAATGATATTTTTTTAAATATGACTACACGTATTGATGGATACTAAAAATGCATCATCATTATCATTATAAATGAATACGAATCGGATAGAATATTAATAGCAGAAATACTTCATAAAGTAACAAAAATATATGTACAACAATTAGGGTTTTTATCGGTTGTGTTCCCATGAGATATTACAACATCATTTATGTTCATCCTTTTATTGCAACATCAATTATGCTCCTCAAAAGTTTCGTTGTTATTAGTTATGTCCCTCCGTAAAATCATTGTTATTGGGAATGAGCTAACCGTGGTTAGATGTGATTCAAGTGTAGTAACCTCTCTGAATCTCAAGGTAATATTGTGTGTGTGTGGGGAGGGGGGGGGGGGGGGGGGGGGTTAAGTGATCCGCGTGGCCTAACACTCCTAGTGGCGGGAGAAGAAAACTTGGGTAGCATCATTTCCTCCCAAAATCCCGAGAGCCATTGTCTCCCTCCCAATGAAGCTCACCATTGTCTCCACTCAACTCCTTTCCTTTCCCACTGTTGTCTCCCTTATTTCTTCTACAACAAGTCACGGAGCTCCACACATTCATCGAATCCTCGCGCGTGCAATACCCTCTCCATTGTAGACTTGTAGAAATTGTGTCATTGCATTCTCCATGTTAGTTAGGGTTGAGGGATTTCCATTTGTACGACTTTGATGGAGGTGTTTTTGAATGCTTATAGGATTTTCCCTTGTCTATGAGATATCTTCTTAGCGATTCTTCTCGTATTTAGGGTTTATGCATATTGATTAATTTAGGGTTTTCATGTTTGATGGGTTAGGGTTTCGATACTGCAGTTATGATTTCATAGGTGCAATGGTATTTAGCTCTTTTAATGCATCATTCTTTGTTCTTGAATATAGGATGGATTGGTACAATGGAGAGCAAAGTGTGCTCACAGTCCGTGTGAGACACAACGGGTGGTTTAAGGACACAAAGGGATGCCAAGGAGAGAAATATGTGGACTTTGTGAAGGAAGTAGTTGGAATGGATTCGAATTTCACTTGCCGGTTCGACCTAGTCGAGACCCTATCAAAGATTGCTCCTTGGGACATTTCTTGTGTCCCATCAATGCGATACAAAGATCCAGAGGCACGAACAAGCACTTGTATAGATATCGCCAATGAAGAAGATATGATGCATATGTTCAACGCCTGCGTGGATGGAAGAGACATGGAACTCGTTGTTGGTTTCTTCGGCATCGATGCTCTGTCACATACTCAAGCCAAGGAGGCAAAGAAAGCTGTGAAGATAAATTTAGAGGGACATGGACATTCATCTATTGCAGCATCAGAACACCACATCTGAATCTCAAGGTAATATTGTGTGTGTGTGTGGGGAGGGGGGGGGGGTTAAGTGATCCGCGTGGCCTAACACTCCTAGTGGCGGGAGAAGAAAACTTGGGTAGCATCGTTTCCTCCCAAAATCCCGAGAGCCATTGTCTCCCTCCCAATGAAGCTCACCATTGTCTCCACTCAACTCCTTTCCTTTCCCACTGTTGTCTCCCTTATTTCTTCTACAACAGGTCACGGAGCTCCACACATTCATCGAATCCTCGCGCGTGCAATACCCTCTCCATTGTAGACTTGTAGAAGTTGTGTCATTGCATTCTCCATGTTAGTTAGGGTTGAGGGATTTCCATTTGTACGACTTTGATGGAGGTGTTTTTGAATGCTTATAGGATTTTCCCTTGTCTATGAGATATCTTCTTAGCGATTCTTCTCGTATTTAGGGTTTATGCATATTGATTAATTTAGGGTTTTCATGTTTGATGGGTTAGGGTTTCGATACTGCAGTTATGATTTCATAGGTGCAAGGGTATTTAGCTCTTTTAATGCATCATTCTTTGTTCTTGAATATAGGATGGATTGGTACAATGGAGAGCAAAGTGTGCTCACAGTCCGTGTGAGACACAACGGGTGGTTTAAGGACACAAAGGGATGCCAAGGAGAGAAATATGTGGACTTTGTGAAGGAAGTAGTTGGAATGGATTCGAATTTCACTTGCCGGTTCGACCTAGTCGAGACCCTATCAAAGATTGCTCCTTGGGACATTTCTTGTGTCCCATCAATGCGATACAAAGATCCAGAGGCACGAACAAGCACTTGTATAGATATCGCCAATGAAGAAGATATGATGCATATGTTCAACGCCTGCGTGGATGGAAGAGACATGGAACTCGTTGTTGGTTTCTTCGGCATCGATGCTCTGTCACATACTCAAGCCAAGGAGGCAAAGAAAGCTGTGAAGATAAATTTAGAGGGACATGGACATTCATCTATTGCAGCATCAGAACACCACAATATGTTTGATATCCCCTATGATTTTTTTATTCACCATGGGAAGGAGGTGTTACGGGGTGGGGGGATGGGATTTTTTTTATGAAGGGAATTTGGCACATGAATAAGTGTGTGGGCATGGCATTAAAAATGCGCAAGATCGTAATACACACATGGCAGATTGACCTGCAACAGTAGATGTTGATGCACCAGAGGTTGAGGCTCTTGAAGTTGAGGCTGCTGAAGTTGGCGATGATGGTACAATTGATGATGGAACACCTGCGAATGGTGAAACACAAAGGATGCCTAGAATGCTCCATAAAACAGTGGTTACAAGAACACCAAGGTCTGCAAGCAAAAGGCCCGAAAAAGAAGAAGTAGTACATGAGGAAAACATACGATGTCTATCGTTGAGAACATCAAAGAGCGATAGTGGTCAAGCTTCCCCTGCCACTAGGAGGTCATCACTATTTACTGTTATGGAGGGAAGACGGATGACTCATCCAAAGCACAAGGTGTTGACAAAGCAGCTTCCCCTACTACTAGGAGATCATCACTCTATGGTGCTAAGAACAACATATGGAGAACATCATCCAAAGAACAAGGAGATGATGAACCAGCTCTTTGAAAGTCTGCTCGAGTTGCTACAAAAAAAAGAAAAGATCCACTAGAGCAACTTCGAAAGAGAGAAGGTGGTCCTTGGAGGAAGAGTTTGATGCAGACTCGAATGTGAAGATGTGTTCAGTTATGCTTTTTGAATTTGAAGATGAATCAAACAGTGAATGGATTGCCAATTATTCAGAAGAAACATATGAAATTAGTGATGGGAGTTATGACAGAAACGAGGGTATCAACTTAGAGATTGAAGACATAGAAGACTATGAGGGTCGAAATTTTGAATCAGAGAACCAGGACTTCGCTGTGGGTAGTGATTTTGCAGATCATGCATCATTTCACTTCAAGCTTGGTGTGCACTACCTAAAGAATGAGTTCAAGTTGAAGTTCATCAAGTCGGATCTAACACGAATCACAGCAAAGGTGTGCAAGTGAGGGGTTGCAGTTGATGCATCCATGCATCAAGACTTGGTGGAGGAATCATCTTCAGTATCAAAACCTTATCATGGCAACATACTTGCAACAGTATCAATGGAGTTGATACTGGGATGGCAAAGCAAGGGTGGATTGTAAAATTTTGCTAGATGTGACTGAGGGAAAATCCCACTTTGTCTGTGAGTGACATTTTAGGTCAAATATGGGAGGAATTTAATGTAAAAATTCCATATCTCAGAGTTTACCTGAGAAGGAATATTGCATTGGACTCAATTTTTTGGAAGGTGGAGGTTACCTACCCAAAGATGTCGAGTTTGGTCTATGAATTGAAATCAAGGAATCCATGATCATGTTGATTACATTACAGAGAAGGATGTTGCATTCATAAGAATTTTTGTTTGCTTAAACGCTTCCATATATGGGCTTAAAAATAGTCGCAGGTCTTTCCTTGGGCTAGATTGTTGCCATCTAAAAGGAAAATATCTCGGGTCCTTAATGACAGCCACAACACTTGATGGAACGAATAGTCTATTTCCCATTTCTTTATGCATCTTCGAGGATGAGTTCGTTGATTCTTGGACATATTTCATGAAGACGTTACATTTAGCGGTTGGATTTCAACATGAGAGAGGATTAGCAATCATTTCTAATGCATAAAAGGGTTTTGAGGGTCCAATAACGATTTTTTTCGGAAGCAGAGCCTTACTTAGGAGTACATGCGTGCATCACATGCTTGGAAAATTTGCTGCTTCAATCTCAATATTTTCATAAGTTTGTTTTTATATTCCTACTCTGATGGTGTAGTCCAGTGATTTTTAAACTATTTTTTTAATAAATTTATATTTATTATAAATATTTAAATGAAAATGACATATTTGGAATAACTAATTAAAAATAAATCATTCGTGTTTAATTTTGTGCTCGTTTTTTAATGCGAGTAGTTTATTTCTATATCAATTGCCTGCAAAGGGTTTTTAAGTTATTGCTACTGGGTCCTTGGACCTTTCAAACTTTGGGCTTATTTCGTCTATATTGCTCCCATCTCACCCATTTCTACAAAATAAAATCATTTCTTAGTAGCCTACACTTTTGGCATGTCCATGACTTTCTGCATAATTTTCAAAACTTCAACTATTTTTTAAAATTTGGTAAAATCATAAAAAAATCAATAATAGTCAAATTTTTCAAAAAAAAAGAAGACCAACAAATAATATCTCAAAGGAATTAAAAATTTATGTAAAAACTTTCAAAACCCAATAATACTAAAATCTTAGCTTCTTTTCATCACTATTTTTAGAATTTTGGTTTTTTTAGCGTTGAACTCTTAAGATGACTAGTGTTGAAAATGATTTCAATATCTATTATTGAATGTAGACTTTTGCAAATTAGGATTTTGTTCCTATTGATATTTGTACAAGTTGATATTTTTCTCTGATTCTAATTATTTTTATGTACACAATCGTGAAAAAATTAATGTAATTTGAGTTGAATAAAAATAGATATGGTTGTTTACCTATTTGTGTCCATCATATACGTATCTTGGTTGTGTTATTTATAATTTGATGCACTTTTTTATACTTCACCCATTTTCCATACTTTTTATTGAGTCGAACAAGGTTCAGGGCCTTGGTCTCTAGGTGAGATCCATAATTAGTCTTTTCAATCCTACTTATTATTCCATTTTTCTCATGTTATCCCATCTTCGATAACTCCGGACAACCCCTTTCCCTCACGCCTCCTTGATTGCCTCGAATGACATAGCCCTCGCCTCTGCCTTCCCCGGGCAAGCGCACAACCTCTGCGCAACCGTTGACCGCCTTCCAGTCGCTTCCACCCCTATCGCCAATGATTTGGCACCCATCTCTATCCTTTCATCGCCAAATCCCCCATCACATATCGCCTCGCCTGAGAGCTTATCACGTCAACCAACTACTCGCCCGCAACCTCTGACGCTCATTCCTATATAAACCCATCACCATCAACAATCCCAAGCATTCTCCATACGGTAGGAGTGAGCTCTAGCCCTTGGTCCCTTCAAGGTGACAACCCGAAGGCAAGATCCAATTGAGAGACAACGAGAATTAGCCACCTCTGGCGAGATCCACGAAGTAAAATTCATGTAGCAGCAATCTCGCAGAGTTGTTGCCCAGTCTCGAGCTCATCTTCACCGAGCTCTTGAGGCTGAAAACCAAGAGCAGCACTCCATAGCTCCTCCTTCGGTGAAGACCGCATCAGGTATACTCTTTCCTCTTCTTTCTCCCTTTCCTTTTCTCATCTTTCCTCTTATGCCCCTCTTCTCGTTTCGTTCTCTCTATCGATCTTTATCTCTCTCCTTCGATCACTATCTCTGCCTCTACCCAAGTCTATCTCTATTTGCCCTACTCTGCCATCTCCTCCATGAGAACTCTCCAGATCGCTTCGCTTTCACCTTTGCCTTCCACCCGCATCGTCCATCCTCCGCTCATCCACCATCGGTTCACGAGCATTAGTGCACCAAACTCCTCGGTATGCGAGCTTGCAGCCATCGACTACACCTCCACCTCGAGTATAACTAAGCCGAGGCCATGCCACCGCCAGTCCCTCTCTGCCCTCGACCCGTCACGATCACATTTGGCCACTTCGCTCCCAGCCGCGCTGCCTCCAGCAGCCTCCTCTTCTCCAACGTATGGTCGTATGTCGACCAGACCATCTGCCCATATGACAGTCGAGGACCTCTCATCGCTCGCCTCAACTCCATCAAGTCGCACACAACTTCCAACAGTGACCTCCAGCCTTGAGGGCACTGCCTGCACCAATAATGACCTCTGTTGTTGCCTCTCGCTCAAACCTTCCACGCCGAGCCACGCTTCAGTCGGCGGCCTACGCTACAGCTACCATTAGATCGTGGGTTGCCCCAAGATCCAACAACCCATGATGTGGCACATCGATAATCCGAGCCTCTACTCCAGACTCGAGGTTCGGGTGGAGCCAAGGCACTAGATCCAACCACGTGGTGTCTCAGAGCTCCGAGCCTCCACCTTAGCCTCAGGAGCTCCGAGCTTCACTCAGAGCCTGGGCGCATGTACGCAGCGCGTGAGCACCCGTACTATTACGTCCACGCACCTCCATTTCATGAGATTCAAGAAGTGCCCCATCCTCTCAAGCAAGCGCGTGCCTTGCACGTGCCCTGGTGGAGAAATTATGCAGAGACCCTCCTAGATCGGGGTAATCACATTCATATCCATGTGTTACATTTTCTCTTATCATTTTATTCTGTAATTTGCATTTAGAACTCTCTGATCTAATTTTAATTTGAACATTCATTTCGCATCAATTTTTAATTTCAAAAATAGCATCTTGTAGAAGTGCTTGTGCTTAACATCATGGTTACTTTGTTGGATTTTTATAAGACGTGATTTATTTAATATAAATATTTTGGTGAAAAATTGCATAATTTACCTACTGTATGGTATTAAATCTTATTAAATAAATCGTTGCTCGGAAATTATCGAAAATTCACGGTAGGTAGATTTTAGTTTGTTCTACATCATGCTCAAAAATCATCTTGTTTGCACGCATAAAGAGGTAACAATAAAATAATCAGTGATTTGAGTGATTTATTTTTTATTAATTCCACACTTAGTATCTTAAGGAATTAAAAGATATTCTAGATATCTCTCACGTAGACCTATCTAGGATAATTTAATCTCTGGAAAATATTGGTGTTTGATATTTATTAAAATTAATTTTCTCAGAATCACTTAGTTTGCATATTTAATTTATAGTCCATTAATTCTGCATCCGAAAATTCCAAAAAATAAAGTAGCTTAGTTTTGCATTCGTTCACATTCTGGTTAAGTTTCACTGGATCTACAAGTCATTTGATTAAAAATTATAGTTTAGCCCCTGAACTTTACCAAAATTGCATTGCATTTATTATTTGTATTTAAAAATATAACAAATGTTTCTATGAAAATCAAAGTTCTGGATCATCTAATAATTAACCTAAGGAGACAGTTACCTCCCCGAGTTCGACCTTGGACTTCTCAAGTAAACAAATTATTGATTGCTTGTTTTAAATTAATTCATTAATTAGCAGTTTTTGATATATCCATTAATTGCCCGACTATAACGAAATTGAACGTTAATTCCACACAATTAACCTGAGTAAATTCACGGTTCTTCAATAGTTCCATTGGTGGAATTTGGTTGGTCCCAATATCTCATGCGTCATGTGTTTCGGTTCAATGGTGAATCTGTGTGATCCCTTTGAGAAATCGTATTACTCATATGCCCTTGTATGCACACAAGCTGACAGGTATGATAGACTTTGATTAGATTATCAACTTTATTGGTCTGTCTGTTGTACATACTTAGTTTAGTAATACATCTTTCTTCCGTCAGAGGATGTGTGCCTTTATGGTGAAAGCATATGACATATGTCTTCGATATTTCGATCTTGCTAAGTAAACTCTTTAATAACTCATCTGACGCATTGAATGTCTGTTCATATGCAGAGGACATGCTTCAAGAGGTTTGTCGAATATTAGCCTTTGGAGTAAGTATTGTCACCTCCTTCTCAAACTAGAGATCTTTTATTTTCAATCATTTGATAGTGCTAATTGAGTCCTCAGTCTAACTCTTTACATATCATCTCAGCATCAATCTCTATGATCCAACCAGATCAACAACTGTATGATTATCAAGGTGGACATGGTACACAATCCTAATTGTACTAAAGGGTTTTATAAGTGTATGCATTCATTAATCCCAGAAAGGGAATGAAAATCAATCAGTTTTATTGATATATTAAATAATTATAATAATATTATTATAGAAATGTTTCGCTTTGGGTGCACATGTCTAACAACTTATATGTCTACACCACTTTTATATACATGACATTCTTTCATAACAGAATCCCATAATATGTATGTATGTATGTGTGTGTGTACATCCACAGATCTCTTTGATCAGTTTTAGAAAATACCAAAAATTATGCCCTAAAATAAAGATCATGAGTTTTGGATGTAATCCCCCTTCAGGGTAAAGCGAGTCGATCAAGTTTCATCACTTTTGATTTGTTTCAGTATATATGCTCGATTCATACTCGAGAAAGTACATAAATATCATACCAGGAAAGGGAAAAGGTAAGGGACAATTCTTTAAATCACTATAGGAAAAGAGAAAGTAAGCACTTGATTGCGAAAAAGCACAATCATAGGAAATATAGGAGGGAAGGAAAAACTCCTCTCGAGCATGAGAAATATATAACATGGATCATAGGGAAGAAATGCTTGTAGTGTGATTCAAGGTGTAAGCTCAAAGTCCTCCCACTAGGAAAAAGCTGGAGAAGAGAGGCCTGTGATGGTTAGGTCTTACCAAGCTTGACTTAAAGTATAGCTAAAGCTATTTCATTAAGCTCCTTCAACACATAATTCTCTCCCCCTTGCTAGCCAAAATCTCTCTCTCTCTCTCTCCTCCTAAAATACAAAAACTACCACGAGTCCATCCATTTTCTTTAAATAATATTTTACTGATGATTGTCCGTGAATAACATTTAAGATTAAATTCACATTTGAAATTAAACCAATGGAATTTCACAATATTCAACTAATGAGATTTCTAAAAATAACAATTAATCTTTTAATATTATATATGTAACAAATGTTTATTTGGAAGGGGATATGAGTGCTTTTAATATTTTTCAAAATATAACACCTTTTGATTTACAGATGATATGATCTTGTTTATCATTAAAATAATATGCAAAGAATTAAATAATTATACTTTACGTAAAAGAGAACTTGTTTAAACAACAAAAAAACTTTTTTGATTTACATATTATAACGATTATCTATGAATGATATTTACAATTAAATTCACGCTAGTTCGAGAGAAAACATATTTGTGGTTTTAAATTATGAAAAGAGATTTTAAGGTTATTTTGGAGATTTTGTATTGTTAGGATATTTTATAAACTATAAAAAAGAGTATAAGTATAAGTGAATAATTATCAAGAATAAAATTAGATAATAGTTATATAAATGCCCTAAAATACCTATGGTATTTTTATTATGAAGAGGTCATTGAGAGACATAAAAAGGGATTCTATTTTTGTGTTTCCATTTTTTTGATTTTCTTATAGAAATGGTGAGTTTTTCTACTTGAGATACACATTCTATGAGTTTGGGAAATTTTTTGACAAAAATAAAATTATAACAAAATTTTTTTACTGAAAATAGCGTGTTCGGGTATTTTGAAAATAAGTAACAATAATATTTTACCCAATAAAAATTATGGTGAATGGATATTACATATGTGTATAAGGAGCTAAAAGGAATTGACAAGTATTATTTGTAAAGCTTAACAAAAAACAGTTACTCAAACATAATGGAATTTTTAAAATTTAATGAAAGCTGAAAGCGAAATTTTACAAAAAATGAGAGAAGATTCTGTTCTCTAATAGTTGTGGTCCTAGCTCAATCTTTTCCAAGCTCGGATATTAACTATCTCAACATCACATTGGCATCTCAAATATTAACTATCCCAGTTATTTTTTCCAAGCTCATATATTAACCAATTTTTTGAATAATCTAAGATTATTTTTAGATCAATAAGCAAATTGGACATGAAGGCAATGTTCCTGTCTATTAATTGATAATAAACATAGCATCTCAACGTCATATTTTTACTTGCAGTTATATGATCCAATAATCTATTAAAATCAACATAATAACAATAAATTAAATATTTACCTCAACCTGATGGTGGAAATTGATTAAATAAGAATGATCTGAATGAGAATCGAGATGTTGCAGTTGCTCAAATTGAGTAGAGGATTGAGAAAATTATGAGAGAAGTATGAGAGAGTAAGAGAGGGAGGAAGAGGAGAAGGAACGAGGCTTGATTTACATGGGCAACGTTTCAAATGTCGCCCCCCCCCAACGATCGAGTCCACATAGCCCTAGGTGATGTCTGAGATGTCGGTTTTAGAGTGCGGAGATAGAAAAAGCGACATTTCAAATACTGCCCATGCCCCTTTGCGAATACTGAAGATCCAATGCACCCTCATCCAATTGCTCGAGTACTAGGGATGCCCCTTTGGCGAAATCTCCCGCTTAATAACTCTAGCTTGATTGTTACCAGCTAAGAACATAATTGGCGATCCGACTGCAATTCAATCTCGCAAGTGTTAAAATGTAGCATTGAACTAAGAAACATGATCACAATGAGGATTTAGAATGTGATGTTGGGAGATATTCGTTTCCACAGACGTGATTATTGTGTGCATGCATCTCCACATACGAGTGACGTACGATTGGGTTCTAGTCCGATCATGTTGATAAACAATGCATCAAGCACCACATCCGTCCACTACCTACCTAATTATATATCCGCAATCCTATTATATATATATATATATATATATATATATATTCCTAAACTAGAAATTATAATATATGCATGTTGATATCCGACACTACAAGGAAAACAATTTGTGGCTACGGAACTATGCTCACGGATATGGGGTTTGTGGCCACAGAATTGAGCTCTGGCCACGGCATGTCGTGGCCAGTAGCCGTAGCTACAAGTCTCGTCGCGAGAGTTCTTTAGCCACGAATATGCCGTGGCCACTACAAGTGACCACGGAACTTATAGTGGCCACAACTCTTATATGAAGACTTTCGCCACGGATTGTGGCCACGGGAAACTAGTGGCCACGGAATTATCGTGGCCACAAGTTTCCGTAGCCACATTCCGTGGCCACAACTGATTTTTCTTGTAGTGCGAGTCTTCTTCATCATCATCGCTTTGGATTAGTGTGACGGAAACACCCGCAATGAGCTTTGAGCAAATGTAGAGTCTAAAGACCACATATACTCTTTTACTTTACCATGTTAAAAATACGTTGGTGAATTCAGCATTCATCTCCCTGTGGGAAAAAGTTGATGCATGTAATGAAAATAAAAACTGATCAAATTGAAATAAATAAACAATCAAGAAACAATCACAGCACAAAATTCAAAATTTACGAGGTTTACTTACTGATCTTTAGCAGAGGCCGCATATCTCTCTCTTATGGTAATAAGATGTTAGTACAAAGGATACGTAAAAGCCCTAATCATTAGAGGGATTCATATAACACGTTGTATAGGCGGACTGCGACATATCATATCGAACATACTGATTAGTATTCAAGATTTATCATCAAAAAAAATCCACTCATTACTCGCCTTCGGCTAACGAGGATCCTGTACATTGATCTAAGGATGCAAATGGTCAGATGCGGACATTGTTGGATACAAAAACCATATTATCATATTCTTAAAAATGGTCACATGTGAAAAATGGACACTACAAAAAAATGAGCTACAGTGACGGTTTTGAAAAAAATCTCTCACTAAATTAGCCGTTGTTAAATATATAATGATGATATTATTCGTTGCGAAATGAGTTTTCGTACTCAAAATCAGCAACGAATATCATATCTGTCGTTATATCATTAGCAACGGTCCACATAGCGACGCTTATTCGTTGCTATTTTTCAAAATTTTAATTAATCGTCGCTAAATTTTGAACTAAAAAAATAGCGATGATTAGTTGATATTTTAAAAAATAGCAACAGATAATCATCGCTTTGTGGACCGTTGTTAATGATATAACGAGAGATATGATACTTGTTGCTGATTTTGAGTACGAAAACTCATTTCGTAATGAATAATATCGTCGTTATATATTTAACAACGGCTAATTTAGTGACAGATTTTTTCAAAACCGTCACTATAGCTCAATTTTGTTGTAGTGGGATATGAATTCGATACAAATAATATCAAAAGTACTCCATATTTTAGCTTAAATATGCATGTATTGGATGACTTACACATGATATCAATATACTAAATGCATTTATTTTATAACGTCTATATTCAATTATGTGGAAAGGAGGTAAAAATAATGCTACATATACTTCAAAATAAATCTCCAATAATACTTATATAAGAAAATGGATATAACAGATCTAGATATTCATGGATGGCAAAATGATATTCATAACCATATCTATTTTAAAGTGCACATGGGTGTTAAAATCTTTACACAACGGATACGGTGAAAGACCAGATTCAGATATATCCGTATCGGATTACATACAGACCAGATTCAGATATATCCGCATCCGATTACATGCATGTATATATACATCCTTTGCTACAGTAGATACATTATACAACTAATTAAACAACATAAGAAGTAAGAACCAAATTGCTTGGTGATGTTAATAGCATGACCCTACGCGACGCAAGAGACATGCTCATGCCACTTGATCCTAAGAAAGGAATTAATGGATACGCATGCGATGCTGTTTGATGGTAAAGCTCGTCTTTCATATATCGAGTGGACCATTGGCATCTTTGAGAATGTGCAAATGGACAAAAGCTTTATCCTCAGAAACCAATAAAGAAGTGGGCGTCGGTTCCATCCCTTTCTTCTTCTTCTTCTTTAGATTACTGGAACGAGATGTCAATGTCTTGCCGACAAAGCCCGAAGTGGAGCATTCTTTGTGTCCTTTATCCTAATGTCTGCAACTTCGATTGTTCATCACATCTCGCATGTTTAACTTAATCAATCCCATTTCACCTGCTGCTTTGTACGCATTCTTCTTCTTCTTCTCCTTTTCTTTGTAGATTGGAATCTCTCTTTTCCCTGCAGGAATATTGTGGATGGTAATATCTTAAAAGCATCTATCATCATTCCATGGCCTGTTCATGATGATCCCTTGTACCGCTTCCATTTGATTCCATTTGATGCTACGATGTAGAAGCTTTTGTGCATGTTATATTCTTTTGTGAGATACATATGTGTGCTTTCACATTATCATCTCAATTATTGTTTGACGGATTCAAGTATATATCTATGCAAAGAGGGTAAGAAGGTGTGTTTGTGAGTACGAACGCGTGCATGCACGCAATCACATAGCAAGGATGAATGGCAGAGACCAAAGCACGAGAAGGCCACTGCGAGGCTGCGTGATAATTCAATGTATATTAGGCGACGATGGGTAAGATCGATGTTGATATGTCTTGAATCCTAACCATCTGTTCTGCTGAACCCAATAGAAGAACCATCTGATGTCTCCATCGTGCCACCATTCCCTATCAGTACGACGGTTCCGTTGCTCAATTAGGGAGCCTGGGGGAGATTAGGCAGGAGTAGGTGTGCCCATCCTTGTGGGGGTTGCAAGGGGCGACACACTCACCCCAAATCTCTCTCTCTCTCTCTCGATATATATATATATATATATATATATATATATATATATATATATGGATATTCGGATCCCTCGTCTAAATTTGGGGTATGTTTGTATGATAGTAATATATAAACTTCCTAGCTTTAGGGCTCTCTGCATCCTATATATTTTTCTTTGTCCACATATTGAAAATCGATAGCCAATGTCCAAAGATATGACTCAGTTACGGATGAACCTTGTAAATCTGTATGTTTGCATCGTGCTTACGCTATCCGTAACAATCGGGGTAGCAACAAGCGAAGGCATGCATGATGCATTACAGCATGAGCATATACAGTCAAACAATTGATTGTGATAGCATGCTCTCTATCCACTTTTTTCCCTTCTAACGTTTGATCATTCGCTTGCCGTGTCCGATGATTTTATCGCCTTAATTACCATGGCAAGATCAGTGCCATGGCCGGCCCTTGGCATAGTTTTGAACTGCAATTGCCCATGGCCCATTAGCTTTAGGGGCCCAACATTATATGTGATATGGTTTTAGTTTAGGAATAAAATAACATCTGTCTTAATGGATCCTTATAAAATCAAATTTTCGGTGAAACAACTCGCTGGAAAATGGATCCTTATAATTTGAATTTTCGGTGAACAATTCAATGTTAAAATTAAAAATTTAATGAGAATATATAAAAGTCGATTGTTTTCCAAAAAATAGAATCTTTTATTTTATAAATACACTAGGGACAATTTGCTCTTAGTATAAAAATTGTAAGGATCGTTTTTTTTTCTTTTGCCTAGTACCCATGAAATACCAGGGATGGCACTGATCAGTGCCATGCAAAGTTTTGTACTTGATAGTTATACAGTCTTGCAAGTGTATCGTCGATGTATCAAATTGGCCATTTTGTCATTGAATTCGAGATGGAGAAGATTTTCCCTGTCATGTGACCGTTAGATGTCCAGCACCAGCAGGTTCCCTTGGTCGTTGTTCATACATCGAAATCACGTTCCATCTCTCTTTTACTTGGACAGAATTAACGCAAGAAGAACTTCTACCACGTACAGGATAAGCTAAACTCTATCGTAATTGCATCCAAAAGAGGGAGGGGAAAAGTAAAAAACAAGTAAGTACTCACGTGGTGCTAAAGTCCCGATATTAAATATAATGCCAACGTGGCAGGACCAGGAGGAAAATTGTAACACCTAAATTTTAGGTAGGGGGTATTTTGAAAAGAAAAGAGAAACTTCTATATGAAAAAAATATTGAAGGAATAAGAGTGTATTTTATAAATAAACCTAAAAGGTTGTTAAAAAAATGAAACAACAAATTTGTGGAACATCAAAATTAAATAAATAATATATGTATCAAGTATATAATAGCATTAATTATAAAAAATATATAATAAAAGGGCTAGGAGTTGCAACGGATTGACAAAAAAAGGGGGGATTAATTTTGTTTAATTTTTGACCGAGTCCTCCACATAGTTAACGACTGTACTTTTTTTAATCCATGCCGTTATCACTTATCGCATCTTGTCATCGTGATTTTAAATTCAATAAATAGTGCACACCCTCTCCAGAAAATACACCAACGCATCTCTCGTTTTTCCCCCTCCGTTTACCGTGAGTAGCTTCGTATAGCCGGCCAGTTTCGACGGGCAGTATCGAGGGAAGTCCCTGATCGAGTCAAGTCAGCTTGTATAGAACTTCCTCCGAGGTATTCTTCCAAAAAAAGAAATTTTTTTTTCTCGGATCCTTATGCAATAATCTCTTAGTCCTATCGTTTGAATACAATATACTTTATATGAACCTTTACCCACTTTGATCAAGTTATGTTAGAATGAAACTTGATTTATTATTTGTTAAAGATATCAACCCATACAATTTCACGTCACTTTACTTGGCACGCATATTGTGTTTTCCATCTCTGTTTGATTAATGGATCAACCTTGATTGATTGGTGTTGTAATAGGTCCAATAGGATGCTAGAGAAACTGGTATTTAAGTTCTAAAATAGTCTCACATTAGTGCACCCTTAATTAATTTGATTTTATCATGATTTTAAAATTAGGTAACACCATTCACAAAAAAAAATCGTACCGATCACACCCAAATAGTTTGTGAGATTTGAGGTTTTTGGAAGGTTTGCCTTGATAAGGATCCATCATATCATTGCATTCTTGAAAAAAATGACGTTGACTAATAAATGACGAAAGTGGTTGAACAATATTAGATTAAGAATGACTAGACACACACAGGATTGTTAAACATAAAAAGTTAAATAAAAGGGATAGAACTAGACTTTTCTTAAAACGTGTGAATCTCGGCGGTTGGGATTTCGGATCGTAGGACAAGATGTATTACGACACGCACGTGACATTTAAATACATCTCTTATGTTTAGGTGGTAACTGATTTATTTTCGAGGACGGAGAACCTTACGGATATATCCATCTCAAAATTCTAAGAAAGGTATGTACATTAACTTATGTCACATACCATTTTTTATTTATACCCCACATTAGATTTTATCAACTACTGATTGTTGCTCTTATTTAATCTCTTAAAATTCTTTGATTATATTTCCGTATTATAACTCTAGATAGTCAGATGCCAATTTGATATGTTGCAAAATTCTTATCTATGGATTAGTCGTTAAATGTTACAGAGTTAGATACATTTTTTACATGTATTTATAGGCTAAACTGCAATTTTGTTTGTTCAACTATTTTTATTGAAAAATAAATTATTGTTTTTGACACCATCATTGTGAGGGAGTAGACATTGTTCATTGTTGGCCCATTAGAGGCTTTGACCTGGCCGGGTGCCGCGCGGACGGTTAAATCCGCCAATTGACCGTTGTAGGCGGGTAATCCTACACTACTTCCGAACAATTTACCGTTACGGCGGTTGACTCAGTACTGATGTCCATTGTATTGGGGTTTGGATAGGAGACCCCGTATTAATATTTGTTTTAGTTTTAAAAATTTTGATTTAAGGGAACGGGGTGGCTTCTATCTAAGCTCGGGCTGCCAGGTGTCGGCAGATGGGATTGATTTATATTTGATATAGATTTTGATATTATGATCACATAATTGTGATATTCAAGGAAATTGATTGAATTGTCATTGTTATCCCATAATGAGGGGCATGCATGAAAAAGTCTTTTATAGATCATTGTTTATTGATTTATAGTTCTTATTATATGAAATTGTCATCGTAATTTCTTTTACTCATTGTATATAGTTATGATGGTATGCCTCATAAATTATTGGTGCATACTTAGTCAAATTCGTTTGACTAATATTGATTTACAACCTTGCAGCCTAGAGGGAAGCACGATGTTCGTCGTTGGCTGGATTCAAGAGTCTTTGATATTTTCTATCCTCTTGAGTCATTGTACGGATAGACTTATTTAGTTTTATTGTGTAGTTCAGACTTGATGAGTCTTTATTTATTGATTAATTTCCTTTATTCTTCCATTATGTATGGCACTTTGAATGTTATTTATGAATAATTGAATTTTGTCTCGCTCCTGGACTCGAAAAAAAAAGTTTCCATTGTTTTGGGACGCTTCCGCAATGTTTCCCATATTTCGAGGTCCGGGACGTGACAAAAATACCTCCAAAGCTTTGGTAGGGTTAAATTCTAATACGACAGGTTCGCCATTAAATACACGACGACGCCTCCCATCTGTCACTGTGAAATGCCAAGTTATCCCCAAGTTGCTGCTGCGACCACGGAGTCGTTGGATTTCCAGATCAATGGTACGACCTTCCATCTGGTGTGGGGAGTGTAGATCTGGAAGACTTGGACTTGCGTAGATAGATATCCACATTCTGTTGCAAATTACAGCAGGTCCATCGCAGAGATGTTCATGTCAAGGTACCGTGCATATTAGGTGCTAATATTTACAAGTATATACATAGGTATATGAGATATTTACACCCATAATTTTAAGTAGTTTCATAATTATTCCAGAAACTCTCTATAATCACGAATTACATCTAGGAACCTTAATAGTATTTTACTCTTACACTCATAACCCTGTGTTAACTTCCATCCAATTTTCTGTTAACTATGATGATATCCGTCAAGTATTTTACATTTTACACCCTTTAAATTCCTCTTTATTTACCAATAGCCCCTCTCCTTCCTCCCCCAACCTCTTCCTCCTCTGGCCAGGCAACCCCTCTCCCATGCTGCCATCCTCCCACCGGAAGTCTGACCCCATGCAACCCCCACCTCCTCCTCCTCCTCCGGGCTAGCAAACCCCTCCCCCTTCCCTGTCCCTGCCACCGTCCTCCCTCCCCATCATCGAAGCCTGAAGTCGCCTGTAGGCCCCCCACCCTGCCGCTGTAAGCTCCCCCGTCGAAGCCCGTATGTAGGCCCCTGCCATTGCAAGCTCCCCCGTCGAAGCCCACCTGCAGTCCCCCTGCCGCTACAAGCTCCTCCGCCCCTCCTCCCCCCTCCCCCCAGGCTTCCCCCGTCTCATTTCAACTCATACGCCTCCCTTTGTAAGGCTCGCGCCCCGCAAACTCCCCCCTTCCGGACCAGAGCAGAGCGCACACACAACCCATAGAATAGCAAAGCAGAGTCCATGGCGAAGACAAAGCCCTGCGACCGCATGGTGGACCTGAAGGCCTTCGACAAGATAGAGAAGGGCGCGAAGGGCCTCACCGACTTTGATCTCACTGTCATCCTCTGATTTTTCCACGACCCTCCCTTCCTGATCATCTCTCCACCACCGCCGGCAGTAACGTCACCATCCCCACCATCGATCTGTCGCCCGATCATGGAGGTCGTGGCTAAGATCCTAGGGGCTCGTTTGGATTGCGGGTTCGAACCCGAGTTTGCAGCATAACCCGGTGTTCGACCCGCGTTTGGGATGCGGGGCAACCCACGTCGTTTCGTGCGGGAGGAGGTTTGAAAAGGAAAGGTTTTTTCGCCCGCGACTGGCATTGAAGAGGGGTCTGCCATGTCTGACACTGGCAGGCGTGAATAAAGTTTCTCCCTTTTGACGCGAGGGTGTCGTCTTCCCCTGCAACCTCTCCCAAAGTCGCGATTCCTCCCCGACATGCTCTTGTTCCTCCGGTCGACCCTCAACTACAGTCGCCCACTATGTGCTGCTCTCCTCATCAATCGCAAAGCCAGAGCTGGACAACACGGTGCATAGGGGACCTCGCAGGCTTCATTTCACCTACAGTGCGAGCACATCATCCCACAGTGGCGGACGGGATGGAGGAGCAGGCACCGTCGTGTGAGTCGACGGCACTGGCCCGCTCCCCCATGCCCTTGCGTGGAGGAAGGCGTCTACAGAAGATAGTCGACGAGATCTACCCATTTAAATTGGTGGTGACGGTGGTTCTATCTTTGCATGCCCTAGCGGTGACGAACGTTCCTGTCGAAGAGGCCGAGGACCTTCGTCGGGGCTTCCAATTGCTGCTAAGAAGGTACTATCCAAGTCTCTCCTTGATGCAGTTGTGGTTGATTTCGCCCTCTTCCCTAGTTTTTGTTTTCATTTGGGTCAAATGTATTGAGAGAATCCCTGATCGGATGTTGTTTTGGAAGAAAAATGACGGACTTCCATCGGCTTCGTATGCTTCGTATGCTTAAGCAACATTGGGGTATATGGATTTATTTATTACGCAACATTGGGGTAATGCTTACTGCCTTTGCATAATGGATTGATGTATATCGGCTTCTTATTTAGGGGTATATCGGCTTCTTATGCTTCATATGCTTCGTTTGCTTGTGCTTGATCTACATTGGGATATATGGGTTTAATGCATGTGCATAATGCATTGATGTATTTCGGCTTCGTAAATCGGGATATATCGGCTTCGTATATTGGGGTATATCGGCTTCGTATGCTTCGTATGCTTCGTTTGCTTGTGCTAGATGTTCAGCTACATTGGGGTATATGGATTTATAACACTTTACTGTGAAGTTACTGACAAATAACGCATTACTGGTAACTGAATTTACACAGCACTTCACTGTGAATTTACTGTCAAATAGCTATTACTGGTAACTGAATGATAATTCGACCAAGTACTCACTAAGCTTTTGAATATCTGGATTGCATTTTTGTTCCACTACTAAAACGAGATGCACATGAATCATTTTAATTTCCTAAGTTACTGGAAGAATCATATAAAAAAGGTAGTCATGCTTGTTTTAAATCAAAGAAAAAATATGTGATAAGGAGGAAGAAAATCATATTAGGAATCCACTGAAGTAGCTACTATTAGAAGAGAAGTTCGTAAACAGGTGGAGAAGATGTTGAGTTCGGAAGGACAAAGTATTTTAAAAGGAAAAACAATTTTGAAATGTCTAAAACATGCACCTGATTCCTTTTCTCCTGAAAGAAGAATGGACTGTCTCGTGTACTGAAATGTATCATCTACATTAATCGTCATGCAAACCACATACAAGGAGATAAGCAACCTTCTGAAACCAACCTGAAGCCTAATATGTAAGTTTGTTGCATGGCCTACTTACTGAGGTACTTCAATTTCTAGAATATGTCTCGAATCCCAAAAATGGATAGCAAATAATGTCAACAACATATGTGTATCTCTTGCAATTCACAAACATACTGCCATCATCCTTTTCTAGGATAATATCTGATTTAATACATGTTTGTCTATCTGTTTGGAGATGTTTTCTATTTCCATTTAAGTGGGCAATAGCATGCATTTTCATTTCTGTGTGCACCATGTTGTACTCTTTAACAGGACAGAGATCCTTTGTCATGATATCATTGTGCATGTTCCCCATCATGTTCCTCCATAATCCCAACCTCCGAGCTGCCCACCAATCCATTATTTATCCTCTGAGTGAAAATATCATTCAAAAACCACCCCATACCAGCCTACGATTGATTCAGTGACCCCCATGGCCGTGTTTATTTTTTCATTGACCATAAATTACTGAAAGAACATCAGATTGAAATACCCCCTCATCAGATTCAATAGGATTACCATCCACTTGTGCTCGTGCTTTAATCATGGTCACATATGTGTTCTGTATAGATATGTGTTCTGTATCAGATCAACATAGGACCGAAGGGGGTCCGTAGCGGCAATATACACACTTTTCATTGGTTAATGTGCATTCGAATAAACACTAGTTTACATTTTCTTTCTATGGCTGCTTACTAGTAGATGACGTTTTCTCGTACGTATATTGTAAACTACATTACTATTGTCATGACAACCTTACAATATCTCATTTAAGATTGTTTCTTGCTCGACATGTTACTTGGTACAATTATCAAATTAAATATACGTTTATGTATGCATTGAGGGTGCGTAGAAAGAGAGGGATAGATGGACATTCACAGGCACCCCCGGTTGGGTCAGCTCAAATTGCACAATGGAATTCCGCTCTCGACAGGATTTTCGTTGATGCCATGCTAGAGCGCGAGTCATCTTGGCGCGGGGAGCACGTTTACACTCCCTGGTTGGCACTCTATTGTTCGGAGATTCAAAGAACAGAGCGGATTGTGCTACACGAAGGTGCAAATCCAACATCGCTGGAAAAACATGAAGAAGGACTACGCTTCATATCTATATCTTCACAACAAGTCTGGTTGGGGCTGGGATACCATTTATAATAGGCCTATTCCACCTTCAGATGATGCATGGTGTGAGGTACTTCATACTTTTCACTTCACATTTCCATAATCATCATAACATGGAATATTGATCTTCGACCTAAACAGCTTGCAGATCGCTATCCTAAGTATCGGAACAAGCCTTTCCTGTACTTTGGCGACATACAGAGATTTCTCTCAAAGGACATTGCCACTGGCGTGCATGCGAACTCGTCACGACCGCCAAGGGACAAGCAACCCATGGGGCCCTCTAGTTCTCGGCAAGCATCAAGGCAACGGGAGTTGAACTTCGACGAAGATCTAGATGAGTGTAGGCCATATCACCCGATAGATGACGAGGTCAGCGAGGATGTGACTCCTACACCCTCCTCTAGGAAGAGATCAACCGGGAATCGAACAGGAAGTTCCAAGAAGTGCAAGAGCGGAGGGGCGATGTCGGAAGCAGGGCAACAGTTGATTGAAAAGTTCCTGTCGAACCTCCCCAAGAAATTTGCGGAGGAGAGACCTGATCCTGATGAACTAGCAAGGGAAGCATGTAGGGAAGTCAGCGCCTTCAGACCAGACCTTGACATGGAACAGTTCGAAAGGGTCGCAGAGAAGCTAGCAACACCCACTGGTAGAAATGTGTTCTACCACATGAAAGGGGACCCCGAGAAGCTGAACGAATGGATTGAGAAGACCATTCGTCGTTGACAAAAATCAGCATCGCATTTACTTACTTAGATTTCTGAACTCTTGACATTTTATTTCGAACATGTCTTAGTTATGTCGTTTAGAAACACTTTTAATTTCGAAGAACAGTGCTGCGACGACAGCCGTGCAGTAATAGGTACATTGGACAGACTATGATTACGCAGATATACGTACATGCAGCTTATGTTTTTGCAGGTAACAGGTCCCGACTTTGGGACGAACTTTACGCTTCAATGATGTTTATGCAGGTAACAGTTCCTAAATTCCTGAACACGTTCAGAAATTAATGATGTTTATGCAGGTAATAGATCCACAGGTGTTGAAGAAGATTATGATTGTATGATGTCTATTTAGTTAACAGACGTAAAGGTCGTGAACTAGTATATGGAGGAATGATTTTTTTGCAGGGAATAAAGCACATGAGACATGTTTATTCTACCGTGTGGTTGTTTATAAAGAGTAGTATATGGAGGAATCAGTTTTTTGCAGGGAATGAATTTAGTTAACAGGCGCAAAGGTCGTAGTGTGGTTAAGATTTTCTATGCAGGTCGCAGGTCCACGGCTGCTGAGGAATTTATACATGGTAGTTGTTTATGCAGAGAGGAAATCACATGGGACATGATTTTTCGCATTACTCTACTTTGCATCTGTATACGAATGGAAGAAGTCCTTTAAGTAGTTAATTAACGATGTATCCTTCTCTCGCAAATTTTATTCACACTCAAGTAGATCGACGTTACATTCTTCTTTCGTTAAAATAGGTACAATCCGTTCGTGTGCTAAGTGATCATGGATTAACCCATACGAGGTACATGGACGTCATGGAGAAAGTGTGTATTTTTCTATACGCGTTCACGAATGCGCATTCAAATAGAATCATCCAGGAAGCATTCCAACATAGCGCGGAGACCATATCCCGCCATATTAAAAAGGTACTCGCGAAAGTCATCTCACTTGAACAAGAGTATATCCGACTTGCCCCGCCAGTCACACCGGATGTAATCAATTCAAACCCACGCTACTATCCCTACTTCAAAGTAAGCACAAGTTTAAAACATTAGTCCTGATTTTGCCATTTGTTTCCTAATTATCAACCGTTTCCTCAAGGAATGGAGCTATCGATGGGACATACATCCCAGCTCATGTTAAGCACGAGGAGGAAGGAGCTTATCGCTGCAGGAAGCTTTTCCCAGCCCAAAATGTTATGGCAGCGGTTGACTTTAACCAATGTTTCACTTTTGTCGTTACTGGGTGGGAAGGTTCTTGCGCGGATATGACCGTGCTTCGACATTCCGTCGAGAGTGGGTCTTTGGTCGTCCCAGAGGGCTGCAAGTATTTGGTTGACTGTGGATACTCAAACACTGACACGTTCATCGTACCGTACAGAGGCGCCATGTATCATCTCCCAGCTTGGCGGGCACGTGGGGGTCAGTACGAAAATCATTAGGATCCGTTTAATCACTGGCATGCATGTTTGCGCAATGTGGTGGAGCGCACTTTCGGTGTGTGGAAGAATAGGTTCCACTGCCTGCGTGATATGCCATCGTACTCGTTCGACATACAACGGGATGTTGTACGGGCAACTTGCATTATTCACAACTTCATCCGAGTAAACAGAGGTGATTCGATATCTGACAACGAAGACGGGGACAACCTGCCCGAGGAAGTGAACGAGGAGCAAAATCGGAGCGTCGCCATACTTCGTGATGATATCCGTCGGGGGGAGGTCCTGCGAGACAGAATCACGCACGCAATGTGGAATAACAAACGAAGGAGGCAGTCATAGCTTACCGATCTTCGTAATAGGGACTGTAATCTTTTTGCATTAATGTTTGTGTGGTGATGTTAATATTGCAGTTTCATGTTCTATCGTGTTAATGTAAACATCTTGTTACTTTCGTAGGTAAATAGCAATGCATTTAAATGAACGATGTCATTGTGGGACCCCTTTGGTTCTGAGCTACGAAGATGGGCAAGAAAACCCGCTTCGACGGCTCTTCTATGTTTGTTCTTCAGGACGATGTGATCATCATGTGCCTCATACACGTGCTCCAAGGACAAAGGAGAATATGGCAGACGAGTTTTTCTTTTTTGCATATCGTTTATGGGATGTGGAAAGGGAAAATCAAAAACTCCTTCGGAAGCTGGAAATCGCGCACAAAGATTTAAACGACAAGGAAAGCGAATTGGCTACTCTGTACGCCGAGTTAGATGATGCTGGAGGCACGAGAGCTTCACTGCGGGATATGGTGGACACGCTGAGTCTGCAACTGCGAGGTGCAGGATTAGAGGTGGTCGACGATGCAGTGATTAACAAGCATGTCATGTGACTTCATCTGTATTTCGTTACTGTTCTCCTCTAGCAATTCGAATCATGTTATCGTGGGTAATGAAGTAGCGTATGCTCCAATCTGTAACGTACTACTGTATTTCGTTATGCATTTTCCATGGGTGTTGCATTCTACGTCCTACATTGGGTTTTATAGGTTTGCCACAACATTTCTAATTTTTGCTACCTGAGCCGTGAATATTTCAGAGGATAATAACCTCGCATTAACAACGGGTTTTCAAACAATTTTGCGTATATTGCGGGGGCACAAGGGGGGAATTGCCTGGAATTCTATGTTATCAATAAAATCTATGTTCTTGGGGGTTTACAAATTAATGACAAGAAAAAATTCCATTATAAAGCGGGTACTATTGATATATGCCCAACGTATTTTATTATTATAATTCTAATGATAAAGAGGACATTTCTCCATCACATCATATTATACCACATCCACCCCAATCCATCCCACCCTCTATCCAAACACCTACTATTGCAATAGGGTTATCCACCCCCAACCCCATCTCAAACTTGGGATACCCCAACCCACCCCACCCCGCAATCCAAACGAGCCAGAGGCATCGGCGGAGTGGGGGTTCTTCCCTGTGGTGGGGCACGACGTCCTGATCGAGACGATGGAGGGGATGATCAGAGGGGTGTCGAGGTTCTTCGAAGGGGACGTGGAGGAGAAGAAGGCGTTATACAATAGAGATCCGGTGAGGGGGGTGCTGGATGAGGAAGGGGAGGTGGTCGGCGACGGGTGAGGGTTGCCAGAGGACGAAGGGGGAGGGGTTTTTTCTTTTTATTTTACTTTAGATTTAATTTTAGCCATTGGATTGATACTAGTTTAGATTAACTCGATGGTGTGGTTGAGGTTAACGGTTGAAACTAACAGAAGGTTATGGGTGTGAGACGGAGTAACTATTCAGGATTTCTCATGTAACTCGTGACTATTGTGGGTACCTGAGGTAATTATGAAACTACTCATGGTTATGGGTGTAAATATCCATAGGTATATTTACCCATATTTGACTTAATTTATTTTTATTTTGGATTTTTAAGTCTTATTGTTGTATGTACATATTTTATGTATTTATAATATATTTAAGTATATATTTACATATTTTATATTATTTCTTATTTTATTTATGTACTTAAATAAATAGGGGTATATATATTATAGGTACATTATGCTGATATATTTTAATATCTTATTTATTTTAATGCTTTTATTTTGTGTTTTTATTTGTAATATATTTCAAAAAATATTTACAAATATATAAAAATATAAGAAAGGTAAGAATAGAAAGAATACATAAATTGAATAAAATATGGAGGTATACAAGATAATGGGATCCCAGAAAGTCGACATTTGCATCTTAACTATATTTTAAATGAAACCACCTTCATTGGATAGATAGTTTAATTTTATAAACAATAAAGATGTGTTTGATCAATTTTGTGTTCATATGAAGGAGATACAGGTCTGTGAAGTTTTGTTTGCGCCATTTTCTTCTATGTGTCCCAGTCACACCGTGCATTATTTTTACGTGCAATTATTTTATATTTTTTATGTATTTTTATGTACAAGTTTTATAACATTTATTTATTTGAGTTGAGTACAATTAAAAATAACATAGGGTAAAATGGCTATTTATTGAGGAAGGAAATTAGAGTTTTAATGTATTTTCTGTACAGTTGGTGGGCCCTACCTCCCCCTACTTTTGTATGTGCCTTTTCCTTCATTGATTTTTCTTTCCTTTGTTCTTTTATTTTAGAATTAAAAACATATATTTATACAATGTTTTCAGAGTAATTATTGAGTGCTATTTTATAAAATTTAATGCTACTTATATGCATTTAACTAGGGATTTAAGGTCAAAATGAAAGAATAAAGGTGATGAAATGGATATTCATCACCAACACTGAAGCCCTAGGCTTCCCAACCTCATCTCTTCTTCAAACAATCCCTTTCCCCCTTTTGCCCTCCACAATGTGTATAAATAATATCCATCTTCCATTTTTGAAGTTTTGATCCCCTATTGTCCAAACATAACCCTATAATCGTGCAACGATTGAGCCCCATAGTGACAGGAAGAATGCTCTCTGATTTGAGGTGTAGACAAGGTGGATAAGGGTGATCCAAGCGTCGCCAGCACTTGCTCCGGTGAGCTTCTCCTGCTCCCTGTTCTACACATGTATGAGCTAATTTTCCTTGCTTTTCTAGCGTAATTCTTTTCCAGTATTCTAGTTTAGATTTCAATTTTAGCTTTTAGTCTGTAGGGTAGCTTAATTTCTAATTTTATCGTGCTGCACTCCGGCTCTGATTCATCGTGACACCCCCTATTTTATCGCACTCTCACACCATCCTTCTTCCTTGATGCATTCTCCAACAAACCCCAAAGGATGATGCATTCTCACACCATCCATCTGCTACTTAACTTCAACAACTGGTCGAGGCTCTTCGCCTTGAGCCAAGGATCCTTTCGTGTAGGTTAAAACCCCGAGCGGGCACTTAAAACTTGGAATCAAAGTCGACTTACACCTCCAGGATGGTGCAAAGAGAACGAGACTTGAGGTCCCATTCAAGAGGACCTAGAAGCTAATGGAGAGTAACTACAGGTGTGAAAGGGGGCCATGAATCTTTTTGGTCGGTCGGAGCTGAAGAAGAACCCTGAAGTGACAAGGAATCACTGGTCGAAGGAGCGCCAGCCACTGGTTCTTGGATGTTGTTCGTGACTCTTTAGGAGCCTTAGATGAAGAACACGAGCCGGATTTAATCTGGACCGTTCAAGGGAAACAGAGCGGTACTTACTCCAGACCTCCCGATTATCATGAATGAGTTGGCGTGGCGTGCTCATCGTCGCTGGATAGCGCCGCCCCTAGGTATATTTCACTTGCACCCTATCGGTTTTTGTATATTAAACTTCATATTTAATATGTACACTGTGTTGTAAAAATATTAGAATATTTTGCATCTGAATCCCCGTGCTTCCTGCTAATTACATTTTGGTCCTTGCACCTCATGTGTAGCACCACATGAAGCATTGTAATATTTGCAAGCATGAACTTTTAGTTCTAGGACATGTTATTCAGTGATTTGAAAGTTTCTTTAAATTGCATTCTTGTCCTACCTGCGGTATTTTTATTTTTTTTGCATCTTTATTTTTATTAAATAGCTGTTGTATGTTTTAAATCTTGGGGAAAATATAGTAGATATATAGTAGATGACTGAGACCATGCTTGTACATGCATGATATTTTATTTGGCATTTTATTGAATTTTCCTATTTTCTAAAAATAAAAAGAACATTTTATTCATTATTTTTTTATAAAATCAAAAAAATATAAAATCATCTTTAAAAATTTCAAAAAATATTATAAGTACATTATTATATATTCTACCTTCAAATAAAAAACCACTAAAAATATGAAACTAAAATCATAAAAAATACAAAACCTTAAAAACTATAAAAATCAGTAAAAATTCATTAAAAATTTGAAAAAATATTTTCTATTATATATTTTTCTTTATATATATGATATTTATTAAAAATAATATTGGTAATTTTGGACAATATTATCTTTTTTTAAAACCCAAAATAATTCGATTATTTTATTCACTATTTTGTATATTTTAATATTTTAAAAATACACAAGCAATAGTAAAACTCCTACTCAAAACACTAAAAATAGAGAAATATATTAAAAATATAAAAACATTCTATTTTATATATTTTGACTATATTTATATCTATTTAAAAATATAAAACCCTTTATATCTTATATATACTTTATACTACTTATATAGTGTATACTATTACTATTATTATATATAAATATATATTATATCTTAAAATAAAAAGGAAATAAAAATTACAAAATTAAAAATAAAATAAAACATTAAAAATATAAAATTATAACACCATTAAAAATCTATAAAAACTCACATAAAATTAAAAACCACAAAAATAGAAAAAAAATATAAAAAGGTAAAAAAATAACTATTATTAATTATTATTAAGTAGTAATTATTATGCATATCCTCTGTTCCTCTTAGTGATTCGACTCCTACACTTGCGCACTATACACACATTTTGTATGGTATAATAAATTCACCTTGCCTTGTTTTTACTGCGTATATTATCTGTGTGTTGATTTTTGGTTTGAGTTTGAGAGCCGAGAGAGGCACCAGTACAATGATCGTCGGATACGAATTGTCGAACATGGCATGTCCTATAAGACTGGACAATAGGTACCTCGTTCCGATCAATCAATAATTCCCTAAAGCATCCTTTCCTACATGTCCATTAAGATCTACACCTAAGCAAATCATCTTTCTCTGTGGGATTCCTTGCATAATCTTGTCCAAAATCTCCCCAAAAAAGCTTGTTTAACCCTTTCATCTAAACCAATTTACGGTGCATAAATTGAGATGATAATCAGAATTTCTTCTTCTAGCACCAATTTTTAGCAAAATAATCCGATCCCCAAATCTTTGCACCTCAACCACACATTCCTTCAAATCCTTATGAACAACCAATCCAACACCATTTATGCCCTTATCTTTACATGAATACCAAAGGTTAAAGCATGTCTTATCAATCTCCCTTACTTTCTTTCCAACCCATTTTGTCTCTTGGAGACATAATATCTGAATCTACCTTCTTTCCATCGTATCTACAATCTCCATCAATTTGCCCGTCAAAGTGCTGATATTTCAACTACCTATCTGCAACTTCTTTTAGACTAACTTCTTTACTCGAATGCGTCCATCATGCAAGAACCCTTGCAAACTTTGGACTGCATCTGGGTGGCGATGCAACTGAACTAGCTAATTTACTTACATGTGTTACTCACGCGAGAACCCTTGCGAAATTTGAACTACATCCGGGTAACGATGTAGCAGCTCTTTTCAACTTCTCATTGCATTCGGACAATGCAACGCATTGCTAGTAGGTAACACCCCAAAGAAATCTAAATGTTCACTTACATCCATGTTGAAAAGATCCGAACTGTTTTGAGACAAAATCCTAAATAGTATTCTTAAAAAGAACACTATTTACGAATTTATCTCTCTCTTGATGGCTGTCGGATACCTAACATGCAAACCTCCTCAATTTACCTGAGCTTGGGATCGGTCATAGCTGAGTTAATCTACATCTTCCCTTTCTAGAAAAACCTAATCCTTGACCCCTTGCTCGCACTTCAAAAAGGGAATTAATATAACTAATGTGACCTTCCATGCAACTATCTTGAACATCCAACACTCCACCTTTTCCAAAATTGTCGAGTAATCTACAAACATACATACAAACGTGCACGCGACCATTCATATACACAAACCCATGCATAGACGCAACTACACACACCCCTGCTCTCACACAGTCTCTAATTCTCCCCCTCCTCTCTCTCTCTCTCCCCCCCCCCCACACACATCTATACACATGCACGCACACATGCACACCTCCACATACATACGTACATGTTCACAAGCCCACGGGAACATCATACATGCTACCCATGGGAAGTCCACCAACTCCATATCTAATTCGTAGAAACATCGACATCGAATACCTTGCATGCATTATTTGAGCTACCCTAAAATTATATATTTATTAAACTTACTCTCCACATAATTGCCCCTTTAGTGCATCGATCTACATAGTCATCTAAACATTTGTGTAAATCTAATCATTCGTATCAACTTAAAAATATAATGAAAAAAGTACAAAATTTTGCTTAGGCGTGATAATATTGAAAACCTTGTGTACATTAATATACCATGTCCCTAAATATATTTTAACAAGAACGTACTCTTCGTAAAACCGCAATTCTAATATATTCATATACATTATAACATGCATCTAAATTAAATTATACCAGTTTACCATACACGTGTAAAGGGTCTTGGAGCATGCATAAGAAGGAAATGTTGTACCTATACAACCGACCATGTAGAACTACACCAACCATGTATGCTCTTTAGAAGGAGACCACAACATATAAAAGATAAATCCACAACTTTCAGACTCTAATCTACTTATGCAATGAAGCCCAATAATCACGAAACCTGGTAGGAAACTAAAAGAACATCTTATCTTCACATCTATATGAATGGATTCGCCAAAAACACATGAAAAATGGCAAACATAAACTCATGATTAATAACACTTTTGACGACATGCACCTCATAACATTTACCAAGGAAATCAACATAAGAAGTAAATATACCTACTGTTCTTATTTTTAATAGTTACAAAGAATTTAGAACATGCATCTTTATAAATAAGAAGGCAAAAAACTTTGAAGGCTAAGGTCCAATATAAGAAGAAAATACACTCTCCCTGAATGAAGTTTGTCCTCGAGTTTTTGAAGTTTTTCCTTCAAGAACTCACTCCACTACTAATGTTGGGTAACTGGATTGAGTTGGTTGGAGTAACCTCATGTGAATAGTAGCTGTTTGGATGGTAAAGAGGGTTGGAGATGTTTAGAATGATAAATGTGATGTCAAATTGACTATGTGCTACATTAACTTTTTAATGATTATAATATGTTTTTTTATATTAAATTTTCCATTTAAACATGGTTAAAAAATATTACACCAAATAAATTGTAGGCTTCATACAAGTAATCCCAACCCAAGAATGCAGGAGGGTATGTCAGAATACCATAGGATACCCTGGCAAGTGGCAACCAAATAGAGGATTGCCCATCAAATCCCTGAGTTAGGGTAGCATCAAGATAGGAAAACATATTTGAAGTCCAAAACTAGGAAGAAAGATCAATTTCTTACATTTCTTAGCATTGTTACCACCTTCAAGAAGTCACTCCACCACTGAAAACTCTTCATCAAATTCGTCGGTTAGAGTCCATGTTAAATTGGAATAACAAACTCGAGGTAGAAAACAATCTATAACTTGATAGTAGATCAAAGACTTGCCCACCTCAAGAAACATTGGAAGGAAACAAGTAGAAGTGCCAAACATTTGAATTCATGATTACAAGCCCCATATCCTCTCAGGGAAGCTTACCCATATGGGGGCACAAGCACAAAAGGAAAGAGAGTAGTGGGGTTTCTCTCGCTTTTTGAACTGCATGCCTCCCATCGGGAAGCCCTTACGAACAGGGAAGCCCTTACGACGGAACTGGCTATTAGCTGAGTGGTAGAGCATGTTGCTGATAATTGTGTCATTGCAGACTTTCAACTGACCCTCCATAGATTCACCTATATAAGATACATCTAAAATTGCTAAAATAAGAGCTTGAATATCACTTGTAAATAATCGAAGAAACATAACAATATAAAGGTTTTGTAGTTGTAAAATACATACCAATATAGTTAGGGAAAAATGGTGCTGCCCATTGGCTGCCCCCGCCTCATTTTCTGGTGTTTTTTTTGTAAAATAATATCATGTATTTTCATTAATATATCCCTCTAATACGTCGTTCCAATTTTGTCAGAAACATAGACTAATATGCTCTCCATGTAGACATGTAATTTTAACGGTCATAGAATTGTTGTAATCGATCTGTTCTGGATGGATGTCATATGAGTATTTGTTTCTGACGAAATTGAAATAATATATTAGAGGGATATAATGATGAAAATAAACGATGATATTTAAAAAAAATAAAAAAATTCATCGAAAAATAGGACGGATCAACCTCATTTCCCCATATAGTTATATATATATTCTCACTTTTATAGTGTTTCATGTGGCGCAACACGTGTCCTTGTGTCCTGCTACATCATAATATATATTTTCTATTCCATATATACACAATAAAAAATGCAAGCTTGTTGAATCTTCTTCACGACTCATCAAGTAGGACATATGCAACCACGATCCACAGTAGAGGGAGAAAACTCAGAGACAAGAGGACTCTACACTGCAAAGGAAAAATGGGTACATGTAAAGAATGGGGGAGCGGATCCTCTGTTGTGCAGCAGGGATCTGCTGCAACCGGGAGTGAACCCGAGCCGCTCGATCGAGATCGAGCCGTTCTCACGGTAAGGACCCACAAAACCCTTGATTTCATGTGAACCGCTCGATCTCGATCGAGCGGCTCGGGTTCACTCCCGGTTGCAGCAGATCCCTGCTGCCCAGCAGAGGATCCGCTTCCAAAGAATGGACGTTGAAATGCAGGAAAACGGTACTCAGATAAAATTAGATGCGATGCAAACCCACGGTTAAAACATGCTCTAGATCCCGATCTAATCGTCAACGTTTAAAGCATGATTAAGTGTACCAGTTTGTGCATTCAATTACACCCAATCCATCCCACACCTACCCACAAGAAATTTCTTGCCGATTAATGCAAATTGTAACCAACTGGCAAAAGGACACAAAGTAAAAGAGGGGGAGAGAAAGCAGAGGACACAAAACTCCATAAATCTATGCCCAGATTGGACCCTACCCAGTAAAATAAGCAAACCTGCAGTAAAGGTGAAAGGAAGACGCAGACAGCAAGTGGGGGCTCCGCTTCCTTCCCTCTCTCGTCCTCACACTCCCCACCACCCACTGCACGCCTCTGACCACTCTTGTACGCCTATCTCCACCTCCTCGTGTCAAACCGGGCTTATTACGATGCACCCACATGGCCTTAATGGTGCCCCTCCCTAGCCTTGGATACTCACGCCTACTATCTTCCCACTGCACATCTTCTTGCTCTCTGTGAGATGGAGGTGGGAGGGTTTAGGTGGGACTGAGTGAGTAGTTGTGCATCTCTGGGTGGTCTGCTGAGCTCAGGTAGGGGGTTTACTCACAAAGGCTAAGATGGGCTTTTTTTGCTCTTCCTCTCATGCTTGCATGTGCTGTTCTGAGCTTTGTTTCTTTGTGGGTATGTAGAGGAGGGTTTGGTACCAAGCTGTAGCATGCCTAAGTTTACTTCTTTGAGTTCAATCTGTCTGAAGGAGTTCTTGTGAAGTTTTGTAGTTGGAGAGACGGACTTTGATTACTTACTAAAAATGTTCTGTCTGCAAGGAAAGCATAAAAAAGTTATTTTTACTGCTCCCTGTTTTGTAAGGCTCATGTCATTGCGATATATGTAGCAAAGATGTAAGTTGCTTTAGATGTCTGCTGGATTTAGATGAAATGCTCTTTTCTGTTTCTCTATCTCTGTTCGTTTTATTCTGTTCCATACTTAGTAGTGTTCCATTAGCACCTAGTTCAGATAGCCAGGGAACAGTGCCAAATTGGCACTCCAACTATGTGGATCTCCTGAGTTTAGCTGCCTTTGTTAGCCAGTTTTATACTTTCTTGTGGTAAATCTCATATCCCTGAAATAGGAGATAGCCACCAATTACTCCAATAGTTTATGTTAAACCCACTCCTGCAGTCGTCAATGCAGCTACGTGAAAGCTAAGATTTTAGTAAAATCTTATAATAGAATAATGCGTGTATATAAAGACTTGCAAGTTCAGAGAATATGGCTGGTGGTTTTCTTCATCTGAAGAATGCTCATAGTGGTACTATAAAAGGATTACCAACTTCTAGACTAGAAGTACATATATGCAATGCTGGAAGAGAATCATGCTGCACAGTGATCTTAGATCTCATCAAAATCATGTTATGCAACACCCCCCTTCTTTAAGATCTATTACTAATTGCATTGACGAGGATGGAGATCCTTTTGTCTTTTTGTGTTTTTATATTCCCCCAGCTTTTATATTAATGACTTATTTACTTTTTACATATAATTTACTTTTACTTTATGGACCTTTTGACTGTCTCTTGTAACGTGGTTTCCTCATGTGTATTTGTCATAACCAGGCAAATTGATAAACTGGAACATAATGTGATGCTTTTCATTTCTGTTCCTGTATCCGACCACATATCTTACTTTGATACTTTCATTTATCTGTGCAATTCTGCTCAGACACCTGGTTTACTTTCTTAGATTATAAAGTTAGCTGGAAACATGGATCCGAAGACATGGCCCTGGAGCAAATACAACAAGACCAAAACTTTGAAGGCGCTCAAGGAGGAGGTAATAACATCAAATGGCCTATCTTTTTACCTTTGCTATTGCTATATTTCTGTGTTTTAGTTAATCCTTGTTATCACAAGCAACAAAGAAGGATGGTAACTATACTTTTCCACTGTACACTGAATCATTCTAGCTTCAAAATTAGTTTTATGTTTGTCTACTGTCAAACACAAGTGCACTTGGGTGCATAAAATGCCTTCAACGATTTGTGCATATGGTTGAAGATATTCCTCCAAGGAGTGCTTGAAGATGCTAGTCTTCATATGCAGTGTATTTTATATTTAAGATTAATGAAAACATGACAACTGACACTCAAGGCGTAAGGTTCAGTGACAGAGTCAAGGTCTATCTCACAGATCTTCTGCGCCCCAATTTGTTCCCCACAAAAGGAAGCGTGTCATATTAATTACCATGGTTAATCTCCCAAGGGCGTAAATGCATGGCGTTATAGCACCTCCTTGACTCACATTTGGCTTCTCCTTTCATATAGGAATGGCCTGTAGAGTCAACCTCTTCTCCATCACGATGGTTCCACTTCCATTTTGATAAAAGTTGCTCCACTTTGTAACATGACATTAAGTTTCAACAGTGAGAATCTTTGTTCTATTCTGATTGTCGGAAAATCTCGACCATTCTTCGGATGAAATCCCTATTTAACGTGGGAAAAGCTTTGTTGTTGTTATCTTTGGATGAAATAAAACTTGTTTAGGTTGAAACTTGAAACTTCTGTCTAGGTTCTATTCTATGCCCAGGTTGTTTGAAGTACCAAACACACAGTCAATCTTCAATCTAGCTGGATACATGTTAATATATATATATATATATATATATATATCAACAAAATTTGAGACAGTGCATAGAAAACAGCGACACACAACATTAGAAGATTGATGTAAAAATTCTGCTTTTCGTAATGTTAGCCCCATTAATTGTTTCAATTTTGGAGGTATATTTGGATTGGAGAATTCTGTATTTGGATTATATCTACATGTACTAAAGATTGATTCTAAGGAGGACCTAATGGGATATATTCAGGTTGGCCAAAGCAAGAGAAATAAAGATCAAAGACCTTTCTCAAGTGAGATGTATTAAGGATGAGGAAGGTCACACACTTGTTACTCATAATGATATAGAGACTAGATAGAAGAATTATTTCCATATGCTTTTCATTGGGGAAGGAAATAGAGATGTCGCTTTGTGAGATCTAGCTAGCAGTGAAAGTTACTTGAATCGTGCAAGCTATAAACGAATACAAAGGAAGTAGATGAGGCTTTGAAGGTTATGAGACATGGGAAAAGTGTAGGACATGATGACATTCCTATAGAAGTATGTGGATTTTTGGTAAGTATGTTTTGACGTAGCTTATAAATTTATTCAATGTTATTTGGCGAAGCAAGAAAATGCCTGAAGATTGGATGAGAAGCACCGTAGTCCTCTTTATAAGAACAAAGGGGACATTCAAAATTGTTCAAATTACAAAGGTATCTAGCTGATAAGTCATACTATGAAAATTTGAAAACGTGTGATCGAAAGAAGATTGATGCAAGTTTCCAAAATAAAAAGAAATCCATTCAAATTCATGCAAGGTCGATCAACTATTGAGGCTGCCCACTTGACGAGGAGAAGGGTGGAGATTTATAGAGCTAAAAGGAAGAACCTCCATATGATTTTTATTGATTTGGAGAAGGCTTATGATTATGTTCCATGTGAGATATTGTGGAGAGTTTTGAAGAAGAGTCAAGCATTTGTCTTATACACTAACCACACAAAGGATATGCATGATAGGGCTTCATCTTGTGTAAAGATCCAGTCTGGGAAAACTGATTATTTTAACATCAACATTGGTTCGAAGTTCAGCTCTGAGTCAATTCCTTTTCACTTTGATTATGGACGAGTTAACAAGTTACATTCAGGATGAGATGCCTTGGTGTATGTTATTCGCTGATGATATTGTGTTGATTGATAAACTAGAGACGGAGTAAATGAGAAGCTTGAGGTATAGGGACATGATTTGGAGACTAAAGGATTTCATATAAGTTAGGCTAAGATTGAATATCTGAAGTGTACTTTTGATGGAAGCAATGGTGATGGAATCGAGGTAAAGATTGTTTACTATAACATTGAAAAGAGAGATTCTTTTAGATACCTGTGATCTATTTTGCAACATGATGGGGAAATTGATGGAGATGTTTCTAATATAATAAATACAGGTTAGCTAAAGTGAAGAGGAGCCTTTACGGTTCTTTGTGATAAAAAAATTCCTTTGAAAATCAAAGGAAAGTTTTACAAAGCAGCCATGAGACCCGCTATGATCTATGGATCTGATTGTTGGCATGTGAACCATAGACATGTACAAAGAATGCCAGTAGCAAAAAATAAAGGGATTTTTACCCGACAGACCCTATAAACTTTTTAAATTGCCTCTGCGACCTTTGAAACAATCTAATTCCCTCCTCGACCCGGTAAACTTGCTCCGTCTTACCTCACAGACCCTGCCGTTAGTTGTACTTTTACTTGAATCAATAGTGTAGGTTTATCTAACCAGAGGTAAAAACTAACGGTGGATCTTCCACCTCCTTTCTTTCTTCCGAGACCACAAACCTCTCTCTTCTTCCCTATCTCCTCTGTGCATTCTCGTTCCATCACCAATTCTTCCGACCACTATCGGCACCTCCACCATCGTCCTCCCGGAGAGGTCGTAGCACATGTCGAATAGTGCCAACCCCGCTGTCGCCAGCAACCCCCTCATTTCTGCCCTGAACGCGTCAAGATCCTCGATCGTCCCTAACAACACAGGAGAGAAGCCCATGGATAGCCAGAAAACAAAGAAATCCCATAATAATGGATACCAGCCAGTTCCGGTCGTCGCCTTCCACCCTATTCGAGCACCCCTCCTTCCTGGATGCCCATCCGCACAACCTCCACCCACCTCCCACCTCTGTCGTCCCCCACCCTACTAACGGCAACGCAACCGCCTCCGCTCCCCCTTCCTATGTAATGCACACCCGATGACTCCACCTGCGGTTGTGGCCGAGGCGGGAAGATGAAGATAAGGAGGAGCCGAGGAGGACATGGAGGGGGAGTTGGGTGATGAAGATCATGCGGATGAGGTCGATATGGGAGAGGAAGAAGAGAGGTGACAAGGAGGAGGTGGAGGAAAAGGAGGCCGTGAATGGGTTGTTGGACGAAGGGGACATGTGCGTTAGATGCTGCAAGGAGGAGGATGGGTGCTGCGTGGTGGGGGGCATGGCCGAGGAGATCGATAGGGAGTCGTTCTCGAGGCTACTCAGGAGAGCTTCCTTGTAGGTTGCAGAACGCACTTCGTAACTTCGTCTCTGGATAAGAAGTTGGATGCTTCTCGTGTAGAAACAGATCAATAGCTTGTTTGTGAGAAGGTGGTAGAAAGGGAACCAAAAACAGAGTACAGGTCGGAGAGACTTAGGAGAGATCCTTTGAGTGCTTCAGGGGTTTACCATATTACGACTTTGGTTGCATCCTATGTCCTGTCTCAGACCAAGGAGATCATTTCCTTTAGAAAGGGAGATGGCAGAGGGACCAATTCCCCGGAACAAGGTGACTTGAATATGCATCAAGAAGGCATTGCAAGTTTGGAAAAGGCTTCTTTTGTTGTTACCTCGAATTGGTCACGGCTATTGTCGCTGCAAAGGAGGAAGTGAAGGAAGTTGTTGCCAATGATTTGAACTCGTCGGAGTCATCACCATGTGAATGGTTTATATGCGACGATGATCGAAGTGAAACTAGCTACGCCGTCATTCAAGTTGTTTCCAGCATCCGTGATAGCACCCAAGACGGCGAGGAGGTGGGTGGGTGTTGGGTGGGGAAAAGGAGATGCGGAGGAGGGTGAGGGGGAGTGGTACCCAGTGTAAATTTGATAAGCAAAATAGGCATAATATAAAAACGCATAACGGAATTCGGCTACTTTTAACGGGTAAATGGATGGGGGTTAACCACACGGTCTGCAGAGTAAGGGTTAGTAAGTTTACAGGGTCAAGGGGGAATTATGTTGTTTCAAAGGTCGTAGAGGTAATTTGAAAAAATTATAAGGTCTGCCGGGTAAAAATCACAAAAATAAAATGCTAAGTTGGATGTGTGGACACACACATACATGTAAATATCAGATTCAGAGTGATGCAATTAGAAGAAAAGTTGTTGTAGCTTCGATCGAGGACAAGATACGAGAAAAATCGCTTAAGGTGGTTTGGTCATTTGCATAGGAGGCCGGTTAATGCACTAGTTAGGAGATGCGAGTTTTGGGAGGCTGAGCTGATTAAAAGAGGGTGAGAAAGGCCCAAAAAGTGTTGGAATGAGACTATCTGAAGGAATCTTAATTTTTTCGATCTAAGCTCAATAATGACCCACGATAGATCTGAATGGAGACAAAAAATCCATGTAGCGAACCCTACTTAATGTGGAAAAAAGGCTTTGTTGTTGTGTTCTTTTTGAAAGAAGTTGTTAAGTTCTTTAAAACTATATTTTATAATGCGCATTTGCTTGTTCGTTTCATTTCCAATATAGCTTATCATTTTGTTTTTGCATAATATGTGATGTAATATACTTTTAGAGATTTTTACCCCACAAACCTTAGAAACATTATAAAATACCTTCTGGACTTTGTAAACATCGTTATTATTCCCTCGACCTCGTAAACTTGCTACCTCTTACCCACAAACCCTGTGGTTAACTTCCATATATGTGGCTGTTAAAACTAACCAGATTCCGTTAATTTCTTTTAGATAATATCCATTTTGTTTATCAAAATTACAGTTTGTGTCCTCTTTCCTTTCTCCCCCCTCACCATCCTCCTCACCTCCTTTTCCCTATTCAACACATCTCCACCTACCTCCTCGACCTTCACCTCTCCACCACATCCAGTCGACCCTCCGCCTCCGTCCAGACCTCCCCTCCGACCTCAGCCCAGACCCCCCTCCTCCTTGCCTTCGCCATGACCTCCTCTCCTCCCTCCGCAACTCTCCAATGAGCTCCGCAAGATTTGCAAGGTACTGGATCCTGGTAAAGAGGGTTAGGTGGCTTCTCAGATGCTGGAGAAAGTATGGCCTCAAATTTCAGCGAAATTCGATCGAATTTCTGTCGAATATCGATATCCAGTCGAAATCGAAATTCGACCGAAATGACCGAAATTTCGATCAAAATTCCACCAAAATTCCATCGAAATTCTATTTTGGTCGATACCGAAATGGTGACCGAAACCGACATTTAAGGCCTTGGGAGAAAGGCCCAGTCAATGCTTGGATGGGAAGCGAAGTTTCGAACTTCGAATGGTGGATGAGAGGGGAAACAAGGATGGTAGCAAGAGACTTGGAGCTCAGATCTCGGTATCGTGTCTTGTGGTCAAGCTTTGAATCAGAGGCTAAGGTAAGATGTCAACATGGCGCTCGAGCCTCGAAGCACGTGCGGGGGGAGGGGGGTGCAAAGCAGATCTTGGCGAGATGAGCAGAGCATCACTTGGCGAGAGATGAAACAGAGCTTCTTTGTTAAGACTTGAAGATGAAATCACCGCAACACGGCATATTCATTAAGACTTGGGTTTCCAGTGTTGGGGTTTAGTTGTTGATGAAGATCTTAAAGTCATCGTTGATAGTCTGTGCTGGAGTATTTTTTAGCTACCTCAAAATTTTGATTAGTCGGTTCGTGAAATCGTCCCAAAAAATTTAGAAAAGGTCATTTCTGTGATTGTAATGGATGATATATCCGTGAAAATACAAAAAATGGAGATGGGGTGAAGAGAGAGAGAGAGAATAAAGAGGAAGAAGAATAAGAAGAATGTAGGAAGAAGAATAGGAAGAAGATGGGAAGGTGGAAGATCCACCATCCAATTATCCTTTGGTTAGATTAATCCAAGATATTGACTCAAGTAAAAGTAAAATTAACGACATGGTTTGTGGGGTAAGAGGAACAAGTTTATGGGGCTGAGGGGATAATAACGATGTTTACAAGGTTGATAAGGTAATTTACAATGATTCTAGGGTTCGTGGGGGTAAAAATCCCATGATAAAATGTGCTAAATGCACCTCCTTTATGTCTCCCAAGTTATTGCTTGAATTTCACCATTTTCTATCCAATACCTCTCAATAGTCGACAATTGGTAGTTAACAATCAACAGTGGCAACCTTGACAGCTATTATTTAATGTGTATTGATGTGCTAAATACTCCCTACTCTTGTATATAAATGTGTATTTGTATGTTATTTATTGTTCTAAGAATTGAGATGATTTTAATTTGCAAGAAATTTTTAT
The DNA here is from genome assembly GCA_037367405.1 of Ottelia alismoides. NCBI lineage: Eukaryota > Viridiplantae > Streptophyta > Magnoliopsida > Alismatales > Hydrocharitaceae > Ottelia > Ottelia alismoides. The sequence goes on from JAZKJV010008505.1 coordinate 344,948, forward strand.
TTTTTAGCCATTTCTGAGGTTTCCATTGATATCATCGATATAGTATCCCGATTTATCCTTTTTGGATCGATCAATAAACTATCCATATCTCAAATCTTGTGTGAGGCATATATCACTTATTTGATGCATGAACAAGGTAAAAGAGTGTCAGTTAAATGAAGGTAAATCCATAGGATAGAAAATCAACCTAAAACCCAATAAGCCAACAAAATACACCTTAAAACTTTAAACCATGAAGCCTAAAACCCTAAAGATGAGAAACCCTCGTATCCTAATTGTGGAATCCTTTATGATCCTAGCACAAACCCAAGGATTAGTCTTATATCCAATAAATCCCTAGTTAAATATCATCTAAAAAAATCCCTAGTTAAATAAAAACCCTAACCTTTAGTCTAAACATCAGTATCTCAAAAACATCTTCAAACCCTAAAACCCTAACTCTAGCCTATCGAAATCTAAGCTAACCTTAGTTAGGTCCTAACCATTATAAGCTTAAACACTTGGTAGCTAGTTAGGACAAAACACCATGAAACCCCAATCCTCGATTACACCTCGATTAAACAAACCTTAAAACAATTAAATCTACAAAATCCCTTAATCTATCCTAATAATCCCCAAAAATGCCCTGTAAATCCCAAATGGGGCTTCCTACCTCAAATAGGGGCTTGGTTAGTTAACCTCGAATCAACCCTTAAAAATGCTCTGAACGTTGCTCTGAGACAAAGCGAACAAACTTGAACTATTTTAGCCAGCTGAATCACTGATCCAATTCACTTGAACTGCTTGAGCTAGCCCTGCCTCTTCTTGGTCATTCGATCATCAAATCCAATGGCCCAAGCCATTTTCTTGTTTATTTTATTCTTTTTATATTTAAAACTTATCAAATATTAGCCTCATCACCTTCATGATAACGCTTCACAATCTGCTTAAGATTGTTGGATCTCGATACAACAATCACCAACACATCACGAAGGGAATATGCTCCCATCATATGATCTAATCACTTATAATCCCACACTTAATGATTTGTGGCATATAGAAGCTGCTTGATCTCGTTGAAGCAACCATCATCTATTAACTTAAGTAGATCCGTTACCATTATTCGCCATCATCTACGATTGTCAATTCTCAATCAGGTGTCCAAAAAGCACAAGCCATGTGTTATTATTGTACGCCCTTGTTTCTCTCCTCTCATCTTCAATCGAGATTGTTGAATGTGAATCTAGTGCCCGCTTAAATGGTCTGATGGTAGTGCAGTGCCTACCACCCAAAAGACCATGGGACAAATCCCCCCTTGTGGGAGTTGCGTTAGGTAGTCGACAACCATCATAAAAAATAGTCGAATCTTTCAACATGGATTTGAGCAAGAATCCATATAGCCGATCCTACTTATAGTGGGAGAAAGCTTCATCATTTCTTTTGTTGAATGCGAATCCAACGATTTACTTAAGTAGCATATGCAAAACTCGACTCCAAATTTGGACCATCTCTATCATCGTCAAGTTGACTGATTTTGTAAACCATGAAATTGATGGTCAAAGGTACCTATGCATGCACGACTCCTTTGGTCAAATCTAATTTGCCTTCACGACCTTTACAATCATAGAAACACTCGATAATTAACTACCCATTAATGAAATCCTACAAACAATGGATAAAGGAGGGGACACTAAATGTTAGGTGGTTGCAAGTTTTATGGAGGAGAAATCATGAGGGCTTGGAGGTCACTAAGCCTCATCACGACTCTTACGCCAGATCTCAACATAAGGTATATCTTATATGTACTTTTTCTCATTGCAAAGTCTAGTCCAAATTTGTTCGCATTGATACTGTTGCTGGAACTTAGACATATGTTCAATGTAGTGAGTCTGGTGACTACCATGGTGAGAATTTTGGCACCCTTGTTGCACGACTTAAGAAGAAAAGAGGAAGGGAAGTAGCGCAACAAGAACCTCCATCTCCTTAGTTGGTTCCAAGGAAGGCCATATCGATATCGACATCGTTCCGGTCCACTCAGAAATGGATATATCGGGATATATCGCCGATATATCGACGATATCGGTGGAAATGTCGGAAATGGGTCAAAAAAGCCATTTTTGATCATTTTTTTCCAGAAATTAAGATCATCCAAGATATTAAAACAACAAATAACCTATAAATACACACTTATGCCACACATATCGGTTATTTATAGCCCATATATCGTACATATCTGTAATAAAATCGAACATATCGCTGTTTATGTTTATTCTTGACCTTTAGATATTAGAAATGGATTCCATTCAAGTTCTTATAACATTAAATAACTTACAAGTATACACTTAGATGACACATATAGATCATTTGTGAAGACTATGATCCTTATATTGCACATATCGTCATATCGAACGTACGGATGGGTTTGTTAGTTGTTGACCTATATATATTGAAAATGGAGTTCATCCAAGTTCTTAGATTACTAAATAACTTACAAATATACTCTTTGATCGCACATATCGATCAATCTATGAAGCTTATATCGCATATATCGATCATTTTGAACATATCGATATTAATGTTTTGATTCTTGACTTATGGATATTTTGTGTTTGAAGAATTGACTTATAAATATTGGAAATGGATTTCATTCAAGTTCTTACAACATGAAACAACTTGTAAACATACACCAAGTTGAAGAACCATTGTATGCACCCTCCTGTCACACCATACCCTACCAGTACGAGGGTCTCGCTGCCCGATCAACGAGCCTGGGGGGTTGGGGGGAGGCAGGTTGGCCCCCCCGTGCGGGGGTGCGGGGGAAGCGCCCCCGACCCAAAACAATATATATATATAAACCATTGTGTATTTTAATTCTAGGTGTAGCTAGATAAATAGTTGAATCAATCTTGCATGAATAATAGCATGGATATATAGAGATATCGACGAAATATCGACGATATCCGGTATTTTTTGTACTAAATACAATCATTTTTGACCGATATGAACCGATATAGCAATATATCACCGATATATCGGTGATATATCGCCGATATCCCTGTAAAAAGATATATAGGGTAATATCGAAACCCCTATCTTGTCAAAACCGATATATCGACGATATATCGTCGACATGACCTTCTATTTGGTTTTCTTTATAGGTCCTCATTTAATATTCCCATTTATAATTTTCCTTTATCTGAGTATTTTGTATAAGTTTTTAGTAATTAGGAAAAGTTGCCTCTTCTTCCTTAAATGCTTTCATAATTTCTCATCTTTCCTTTAATTTATTATTTTGTATTTGAAGTTAGGTTAATTATTTTTTACTTTTTTTTAGTTAAAAACTATTTTAAATTCAAGCAAAATTTGCAAAGTTAGTCAGAGATAATTTTGTTTTCTCTTTTTACCTTTTAGCCCTAATTCTATCAATCCTTGTTTATTGTTTTTATTGCTAGGTCTTAAATCACATTACAATTTTTGTAGAATTTGTTCTGTTGCGAGTTACAGAAGCAAATACATACAAACGATAAGCATGAAGACCTATACAAAGAGTCCTAACCCTAGAGGATTATATATTACTCTTGGTACAAATGGATCTCTGATACAAAGGGTTCCAAATATCCAAATAGAAAAGAATCTACTTATAAAATTTTCGTTTGGGGGCGTTGCCCCTCCACCCTGCAGGAGTGGGGTGGGTGCGCACATGCTCCCTCCTAGACTCCCCAGGCTTGATGGCTGGGTAGCAATACCCCTGTTTGGTGGGTATGATATGACAGGGGATGTATACGACCATCCTTCAATCGGGTTCAATAGAATGGACGGTTAGGATTCAAGGCATATCAACATGTTCATTTGGTAAAAAATGTATTTTTGTAAGAAAATGCCTTTTTTTGGGATTGTAATCAAAATGATTTTCCTCAATCTTTTTTGTCATGTAAAAAATCCCCAAAAAGTAGGATAACCTAAAAAATACATAATATTCGAAAACAATATTAATAATTGTTCTGAAAAAATGGATTAAATATATGCTGATATGATTTAACATAGGCTTGTCATCCATATAATTTATGGTAATCTATAGGTGTATATGTTAAAGGTCAATTTGGCCCCAAGCATACCGACCTTTTAAAGATTGATGACATGTTTCCTATGAGATATCACATCGTCTGTGCTAAAATTCAAGTCTCCCGAAATTTTACCTACAAATTTCTGTGCAATGAGGTTCTCTTTGGCAACAATCCCTTGGTCATTATCACGTGTTGGAATGACATCAACCACATAAACCATCGAAACCATGCTGCACTTCTTAGTGGCTTGTGTAAAACAAGAGTGAATTGTCAAGGACTTGTAAAAAATAAAAGTCTTTATGACCTCAGTCAACTCATAGACTACCTTTTGTAAGTTCCTTGATGCTTGAAGCTAGTGATGGGATGCGACCCGTCGGTATCGTCTCCTCTCAGATACCGATGGTTGGAGATGCTGTTACGTATACACAATCACCATTATCACGAAAGCACGTGAAAAAAAGAACAATCATATATAACGGTGGTCGGTCACCTCTCACGATCACTGAAGAAAAAAGATCACTATAAATTAGAATGAGTACAACTCTATCCATTCCCTTGCTCTCTCATCTCTTTCTTCTTCTTTCTCTCACCTTTCTCTAGGGGGTTACGTTATTCTTGTGGTGGTGTGGAGGAAATGCCTCCCACCCTCTCTATATATAGCCCAATTACAACTCCATAGTCCTATTCCCTTTAGGACAATAAATAAAATATGAATCAACTACTATTATGATTATGAGTTCAATCCCATTAGGATTCCTAATCCTAATTTAACTCTAATCCTAACAATCTTCCCCTGAGTTGAATTCTATTACGCCCTCTTCATCGTCTTGAGTCTGCACTGAGCCATCATCGTCATCTGCAGATCTCGTTAGTAGGATCTCACCAACTCTGTGTGATGCAACCGTCACTGGACGCCCTCGACGCACCTCATCTTGGGCACGATCGCACAACTCAACATTGTACCTCTTGATACGGCACCATAAATCTCTCGTGACTAGAGATTGTGCCGACATCCTCTGGTAAAGCGAATCGCACTCGTTTCTCCTTGTTGCACACTTCTGCTGCTGAGATGCCGATAACCTTCTACTCTGTATTCGTACTGCTCGTTCTGGGAATAACTGGAGCTCCATCACCTGTCACGACCCTTCTCTCAAGCATATATACCTTGTTCGACATCCTCGTTCGACGCATCACCACACGTGCTCCCAGATGTCGAATCTCGCTATGATCCGCCACGTCGTATCCCTCGATATCGTCGAACCAAGCTCTGATACTAGTTGATAGGACACGAGCCGTCGGTATCGTCTCCTCTCAGATACCGGTTGTTGGGGATACTGATGCATATGCGCAATCACCACTATCACGGAAGCACGTGAAAAAAAACAATAAGATATAAAAATGGTCGGTCACCTCTCGCGACCACCAGAGAAAAAAGATCACTATAAATTAGAACGAGTACAACTCTCTCCTTCCCTCGCTCTCTCATCTCTTTCTTCTCTCTCTCTCTCGCCCCTTTCTCTAGAGTTTACATTGTTCATGTGGTGGTGTGGAGGCAATACCTCCCATCTCCTCTATATATAGCCAAATTACAACTGCATAGTCCTATTCCCTTTAGGACTATAAATAGAATACAACTCAACTACTATTAAGATTAGGAGTTCAATCTCATTAGGAATACTACCTTCTCAAAGTCGCGAAAGAAGAAATTCTTGATTTATATTGAATGTACTAATCACAATAAACTGCAATACTTAGATAATAGACAGATAAACAACTGAGAATAAAGTATCAAAGAAAATCAATCCCATAAGTTGAGTGAAACTCTTTGCGATAAGTTGAGTGAAACTCTTTGCGAAAAGACAAACTTTATACCTTTTCTCCTTGCAATCCATGTTATATTTAATAATAACAATCTATTTGCATCTTGAAATCCTCATGACAGGAGATGTATTGTGAAGCCCAACCTTTTTCCGATTATTGAAAATTTAACTTAGGTTAAAACATGACAAATAAGGTGTTATTAGAAGCATCTCCCATCAAGACTTTTCCAACAAGCCCAATAATGTGAAATTCAAGTCTCAGGTTGTGGTTGTTTAAGTGCATCGTGTCATGACTTGTTTTGAATCCAACTAAGAATCCGAATTACACTTAAGATTATACAAGTAAAGGTTTGGAGGATCAAATCACTTTTCCACTTCAATTTTGATCTTGGCCACCCCAACCACTACCTTGTCAAACTTCTATCTTGCTATCCTAACAACCATTGCAGAGCTAGAGATACCAGTGACTGCTTAAGTGAAACAGATCAATGATATGAAAGTACCATATTGTAGAGGAGGTCGAGGACATCCTTGCTCTAACCTTGGATAAGTAAAAACTCGTATTTAAAATATATATGGCAAAAACCTTTTGATTTGGAGGAACAAAAGGCAATGCACCATAGGGTGTCGCATATATCTGGCCAGAAATACAATCTTCTGTATGAGATTTAGCGCTAAATTGGGGTACATGGTTGTCGCAATTTAAGACTCAGAGACGTTATAGCTCTAGACCATTGTGTGTATAAGCTCTAGTAGTTGAGGTGTAGCTAGATACGTGTTTTAATACTGGGTGTAGCTAGATAAGTAGTGGAATCAATCTTGCATGAATAATAGCATTGATATATAGAGATATCGGTGAAATATCGGCGATATTGATCGATATCGAGGATTTTTTGTATTAAATCCAGTCATTTTTATCGATATGAGCCGATATGGCGATATATTGCAGATATATCGGTGATATATCATCGATATCCTTGTAAAAGGATATACTGGGTGATTTCGAGAAGAGAAGTGCAGTTGGGGGTCTCTTAAGTTCTTGGCATGCTGATCTGGTGTTCTTGCAGGAGTTGAAGATTGCGAATTGGGATTCGTTTCTTCAGAGATTGGTGGGAGGTCACCGATTGTCGGGTTCAGAGCAGTCACGGTTGTGGGGAGTGCAGGTGGTGTGGTTCTAGAGTGGGAGGAGAGAATGAGTCATAGATATGTTTTTGTGATGTTGGAGCACAAGTTTGGCGCAGGTTGGCTGCTTCTTATTTCAGTGTGCAGAGCTTTTGGGGTACATGTGACCCCACTTTGTGGAAGGAGTTGAGAGCAACTAGGAGGGATTTTTTGAACATCCTTTGGTTTATCGACATGGTTTAAAATATCGTGACATATCTATTATCTGCGATATATCATCGATATATTGGTATCGTTGGGGGTGGATTATTGATATTCCCCCTTCTTCCGTTTTCTCATAAATTGGTCGATACGGTCTGATATATCGGCGATATATTGGTTGTCGATGATATGTTGTAAACACTTGGAATATGCAAACAGTAAAGTTTCCCCAAGTAGGCGATATCGTCAAAATTTGGGCGATATCCGCCCTCATTTCGCCCAAAACTGCTGCAGAGAACTCCCCAATTTACTCCAAGCCTTGCCTTGCTTCTTTAATATAAAATACCAAATCTTCTCTATTTTTATGATGATTGAGTGTCATTTTTAGGGGTTTTGTTCTTATTGGTTAAATATTGCATATTATTGAGTTTTTTGGAAGATTTGGATTGTTTAGTAAGATATAGGTAGAATTAATTTGGAGTTTTTGAGTTTTGTTGTGGAGTCAAGTTAAGTTTTGAATGGAGAAACTCGGATCTCATGTTCTAGACATAGTCACATAGAAAATAGAATTTAAGAACTTTTATGTTAATTAAAAAATAATAATTTATTAATTCCATGAATTAAACATTAATCTAAAATCTATTTTCATGTTTTGCGTCTCATGCATGGTTTTTTCATTAAATTAGTCGCATCAAATTTAGATCTAAGATGTTTTTCTTAGAAATTTATACTTAAAGACCTAGATAGTATTAAACACTAAATATTCAAGACTTTATGCATATTAATATGATAAATTTGAAAATTAAAACATAAAATAAGTAGCAAATAATTGATTGTTCTCATCGTATGTCTCACGAATGTTTGTTTGGTAATATCTTTGCAGGTACTTTCAACAATCAACATCATGGGCTGACACTCTGGTTCGAGATCTATGTTCGCCGACCACTTTTTGGAGGGGTCTGTATTTGATTTTGCTGGTTTTGACAGACTCGTTGCATCTGCTTTTGGGGGGAGCGGTGAGGTTTCCGTTTCTGGATTGGGCAATTGGTTTGAGGAGGGAGCCCTCAGTGACCTATATCCCAGACTTTCGATCTGGTCGTAGACAAGGCGACACATGTTGCTAATGTATGGTCTGAGGGATCTTGGATGCCTACTTTGTGACTGAGCTGTTAGATCAGAGGGTGAAGGAATTTCTTTGTCTTTCTGGCTGGTTGGCGAGGCTGGTGGTGCCGTCTAAAGGAAGAGACTCGTGGTGCTGGAGAGATGGGGCGTTCACAATAAAAAAAGGCTTGCATAGTAAGTACTACTCCATCTACTTTGATTGATATGGAGACATCTCGTGAATGTGCTAGGATCTGACGTTGTAAGATCCCTACAAGACTTAGGTGTGTTCATGTGGTTGTCGAGAGGAGAGCGAGTTATGACATGTGTTAGGCAAGCCAGGCTCTTCTCCGGAAGAGGGATGCAGAAGGTATGGTGGAGTGCCAGAAGATGTTGATCACCTCTTTTTTCAATGCCCTGGATCGATAGATTTGTGGTGGAATGCGAACATTCCTGGCGTCCAATGGAGCGATAAGGACATTTTTTGGGCTTCAATTGTGGAGATTGGACTAAATTAATAGAAGGGAGGTTAAATGGTTGCACACACATACACACACGTCTGGGCTATATAGCTAGCCAGAAGCATTGTCTTTGAGGGGTTGAGATTTTATTACGAGAATGCATTTGGGCAAAGCCCTTTCTGAAATTTGACGTTTGTAATTACTTTTTAATTCATTTTTTGGATGGTTCTTTAATGGAGATCCATCCAACCATTATTAAGAAAAGAAAGAGAAGATAATCTTGGCTGCATGTGAATGTTAAGGAATCCATTTGGTGGTGTTTCCCATCCCTTGAGAATGATTTTTCACGTAAATCCTTGTGTTCTTTTGATTTGCATGTTACTTTATTACTACATTTCAATGTAAATCCTTGCGTTCTTTGTAGTTTGTTTATTTTCTCCACATTTTTAATCAGATATGCGATAATATCTTAATGTTGTACCACGGAACAAGGGTTTAAATATTGATATCGGCATCCATATCGGTCTCATGTTGATATGACATTTTGGTGATATATCACCGGAATATCGTCCATATCGACGTCCATTTGTGAAGGAAGGACATAAAAAGGTGTCCATATCGCCATATCGGTATCGATATCGGTCTTTTGGCGATACCGATATGTCAGCGATATATCGGCGATATATCGTGATATCTGAAACTCTGATGTGGAGGCTGCATTCTCACACTCCTATGGCTAATTGATCAGAACTCAATCCATTCAAGATGTACGTCCGATCCTAATTGCATTGTGGCCGTTCAACGCATAATAAGAACAAAGAATAACGAAACCCAGTGCATCTTCTTATATCTGCCAATTTCCCCCTTTCTTCTAGCGTTTTAAAACATTCTCGCCGACCACGGTGTAACTCAACTGATCTTGACACTTGATTGGCACGAAAAACTTGGGTACGAGTCTTCTGAACTGCGATTACAAGAGACCCTAGCTTGTGGATTCCAAAAGTATTTCCCCATGTTTACTGTATTGGTTCCCGTCTTAAAAAATATATTTCTTCCTTTTAGTCTACTGAATATCTAATACTATTTACTGCTTGCAGACAGAGAAAAGCCTGGAATTGGAAAGATCCTTGAGACATTTAAATGAGAAATTAACGACCGTTCTCGATGAATCCAATGCAAAAGACAATCTTTTGGAAAAACAGGAGAAGGTGGCAGAGGAGGCACTTGCAGGTCTAAAACCAATATAGTTTTTCTTTAATTTCCTGTGATGAGAATTTCCGTCCCATTATATTCATTTGAAAAAGCTCATGACGTAGTCTGTAAATTGCAAAATTACCCTTGATAGGTTGGGAAAAGGCCGAAGAATATGCCGCATCCCTCAAGAGAGAACTGGATGATGCTTTGCAACAAACAGTTGCAGCTGAGGAAAGATTACTGGACTTAGATCACTCCCTGAAGGAATGCATGCAACAGTTGTGTGCTGTCCAACAAGAACGGGAAAAAATGATTGATGATGCTGCAGCGAAGACATTGAGAGAAGAAGAGAAGGCACATATATTAGAGGCAAAGCTTGCGGAAGCAAAAAAGATGATTGCCAAGTTAGTTGCTGATTCTGACAGCCTGAATATAGTTCTTGAAACAAAGGAAGAAATGATCCATGATTTGAATGATGAAAAGATCCGAGAAGAAGAAAAATGCAAAGATATATTGGCCAAACTTGATTCCTCAGAAAAACAAAATGCCTCCTTGAAGTATGAGGTATACATGCTTGAGAAGGAGCTTCAAATAAGAAACGAAGAGAAAGATTTCAATTTGAAGTCTGTCAAGACAGCACATAAGCAGCATCTCCTAAATGTAAAGAAGATTGCCGAGTTGGAAGAAGAATGCAATAAACTGCGTGTAATGCTTCGTAAAAGATTGCCTGGTCCAGCTGCTTTAGTTAAGATGAAAAGCGAAGTTGAAATGCTTGGTGTGGATTCCTCTGAAGCACAAAAGAAGAAGTTGAACAGTAAAAAGAACGGTACTGTGCCAAGTTCTGATGCTGTTATTAGCAGATCTTCAGGTAAAAGGGATGCACTCGTTGACAGAATGCGAGAGATAGAAGAAGAGAACAAAATCCTTAGAAAAGAACTAATGAAGAAAAACAGTGAACTCCAATCTTCAAGGATTATGTGTGCACACACCGCTTCAAAATTGTCGCATGTTGAGAGTCAACTAGAAGGGTTATCCAATACTATCGTTCCTGATGCTGAGAGAACCAATCAGTTGTCATGTGAAATTCGTGCTTCAAATTCTGAGAATGGTGGCAACGACGATGTAATGAGTTCAGCTGAATCTTGGGCTTCCGTTCTGACAACTGAACTCGAGCATTTCAAAGTTGGCAAGCCTGAGACATCGCCCGCCATAAGGGGAGTCTTAGATACAAGTTTGATGGATGACTTTGTGGAGATGGAGAAATTGGCAGTAATAACATCAGGTAAGGCACATGAGAAATCTCTCGAACCAACAGGAGAGTATCCTGTCGACGCCCCCTGTTCCAGTGACTTAAATGGTCACACTGCCCGAAGCCATGTGTCTAATCAGATGTCCTCTTGTCATTTTAAAGATATCTTGATACAGATCCTGCAAAGGCATCATGTTGATCAAGAAAAGGTTAATGCTATCCTCGAGGAGACTAGAATAGCTTTGACAAACATTAGCAGATCGGTGAGCCGTGATTTTGCAACTCCAACAAATGCAAGCACTGAGATATGTTGTAAATCACAGGATGCATGCTCGATTTCCTTCCGGGAACTTGATTGCATAAGTTTGTTATCGAGTGAAACAACTACCCAACAGTTCCCCACAAACTTGGATAAAGCAATCTGTGAACTAATTGAGGTTGTGGAAGACATTAAAGAGAAATCTGTGTCTGGCCATGTTGATGACAAGGCGATATTAGAAAATGATGAAAGCAGACATCTCCAAAAGGAATCTGTGGTACACAATGAATTTGTAACCCGAGTATTTCGATGGAAAAGTTCAGAACTTAGAGAAGTTCTAGATGGGTATCTTCATGTTTGCAATGCATTACTGCGTGGAAATATTGGTCTTCAAAAATTTATTCGTGAGATGACATCAACAATGAACTGGGTTGTCCAGCATTCATTTACTGCTGAAGAAGTCTCAACATTCAATTTGAAAGAAGCACACAGACAGAGTGAACTTAGTCTTTCCATGACGGTACCGTATGAAGAGACGGAGACAGACAGGTCATCTGTGCCCGACCAAGTTAAGTTGACAACTGAAACACCTTCGCTTGCACCGGATTTTGCAGTATCTTGTAAAAGGAATGCCGTGTCCAATGTGAAAAATGAGAAAAAAGAAGGGGACAATATGGAATACCAAAACATACAACACCCTAATGCAAGTAAAGCACATGCAACCGATCACTTTCAGAATGCGAGTGAAAGGACTTTAGGCTTACAAATAGAACTTGAAAGGCTCAAAGAAGCGAAGGGATTGATGGGCCATCACTTGGACTCAAGGAAAGCATGCGATGCTCACCTTAGTTCTAGAATTGCAGCAGCAAAAACTGACTTAAGAGAGGCTATGCAACATTTTCCTTCTCTAAAAAAAGCTTTGGAAGATCAAGGTAACTGCTTTGAAGATTCAAGATCATCTTACCCAGATCTGCAAGTTCAACTTGAAAGGTGGGTGTAACACCTCTTTAACCTCTGAAAATATATTTTCGATTTCTCGAACTTGTACATGTCACTTTTCTAACTAACTTATGAGTCTACAATGTCTTTGCAGTGCTTCAACAGATGATAAATCTAATTTTTCAATAGACCAAGAACAACAGCAACTAAGAACTGTAAGTCTTTCCTACTTACTGGATGAAGTTTGCTAGAAAGTATACTGGGTGAAGTTTGCTAGAAAGTACTATCTATAGCAATTTCCTAATAACTTTAGGGGCATATGCTTTATTATCTCCTCCCAACTCTTTTTCCTCTATAGGCAACGGCCAGTTGTACAACTTCTACTTGCAAGGAGACTTTAATTTGCATCTAATGAAATTATAATTTATCCAGTAACCTTTGTAAGAAAAACATTTTTTAGCATTAGATATGAAATAAGAAGGGCAACTTACTGACGATTATATTCATGGCTGTGGTTTTTGTGCGAAATCCGTTTGATGAAATATGTAAATTCCAGTTCAAACTTGCCCTATACCTTGCTACTTTTGGGACACATCTTCTAGTTTCCTGAAACTTGGTCTAAGACAAATTTGTTGTGGGAATACCAAATGCCATTGGCAGCTGTAGAGTGTAAACACTTCAAATGTTTGAGTGCTAAATAAACTGGAATGACAAGATTGCTAACTATGCATTGTCAATTCTATCAATACTGTTTTTCTGTATGTATCCCCTGCTTACATTTTCGAATCTTTTGCAGAATTGGGAGATCTCTGTTGCTTCCGAGAAGCTTGTCGAGTGCCAGGAGACGATCATGAACATAGAGAAACAGCTCAAGGCTTTGGCTGTTTCGGGCAACACCACAATACATCATTCTACACTGTGTGATCAAATGCTAGCAGATGACAGCATCCAACCTGCAGGGTTGAATTCGGGTGCATCAAAGGAAAAGACACGTGCCGACACACAACTAGTAGTACGGAGAACATCGTCAAGTGACAAAGTAGGCCTGCTATATGGCATGAAGCTTCCCACAACCCACAACACCATCAATCAGCTGATTGCAAACAGTTCCCCGACAGTGCATAGGAAATCACCGATGAAGCTTGATGCAAGAAGTGGAGTCCATAATAAGCGTGGAATGGCAGATGTTGGCAGTGCTCTGGCCATTGTTCCCAGGAAGCAAAGGCCCCAAGTGAGCTTTTGGAGGAGGCTACTGCGACGGAGAAACAAGGATAGCGGTAGGAAGATGACGACGAGGGTCTGATGTGTTTGTCAACTTCTTTGCTGTGTGCATATTTGAAATAAAATGCATGGCTGTTTGGATTAGATTATGACAGTGTTTATGTTTGATGGTCTTGGGGCCTTGGCTAGTAAGTAGATCAATGTTGCATGTTAGCACGTTATTGATGTAAATATGTGGTGGGATTGGGTTCCTGCGAATGTGGATATTGTGATCTGCCAAGCTTTTTCTTGCGAGTTGCAGGTTGGCACTGTTTGGTGCCGTTAAGTTATATATGATCACGAAGAACAAATGGAGAAAACATCACTTGATTGCACTGTTGCGCATTTTGATCATGAGTTCACGCCACAAGTAGCTGACCGGGTCATCCTTTTTCGACACGGTGTAAAAGAGTTGAATGCCTGCCCCCTTCCACGCTCTCGATTCCTTATGCTGAACGGTCAGGGCTTCCTCCAAATACATCCTCCAGCCCCCGTTGTCGAGCAAGGGCAGCCTCGGCTGTGGCAGGAGCCTCGTGCTTCTCTCCTCGGCCTTGGCATTTGCCTCTGCCATTGACCTCACCGCTGCCCAGGAAAGCCCTTCAACTTCTTGGACCCATGCAATTCTATATATTTTATCTCCTCTCTTGCTCTTTTATGTTATCAATTATCTAATTTAGAAATTAGGACTACACAAAATACGAGACAAACGGGCAACAAGTTGTGCCGTTAGTCCTTTTTGAATTGCAAAACCAATTCTTTTAAACACTACATCCATAGACCTAGCAATCATAACATTACTACGCAAGATTTTTTGGACCATCTTCAAAAGCTCAACAGCTTCTGGTGCTAAGAAACCAAAAGTATCGAAATCAAAAGGGATGAAGGCATGTTGATTCTCGATGCACGCTTTTTTGTGCTTCACCACTTTTGCTGAGGCAGCTTTAAGGGCAACATGCCCCGCTGTGAAGGTCTCGCTCTTCAACCTTACCATCGGACACACTCTTGTCAAATCTACACAAGCGTGTTTCCCTCCGATCCATCCAAAAATCAATATATCAGCAGGTTTAAGTGTGGATCTTTCCTCCTGCAGATCGGTTAAAAAGTTCACATACGCCTCTTTCTTAGCAACACCACTTGCACGTCTAAGTACATTAAATAGAACGTCTCTAACAAGATCGTGTCTATATTTAAAATCCGGAAGCTCTCTGCAATGAACTGTATGATCTCCAAAAGTGTCTAAACAGGCCTTACGACAAACTGAGCATACCTCATCGGCTGGAAATAAAGGAATCATGAGGTGATATCTAAGGATACTGCGACACTCCATCGTTGACATGTGCAGATCAAGTCTGTCAATGGGAATAGCAAGGAGAAAATCTTGAGCATGATCAGCTTGAAGACATCGAAAAATTACCTTCTGTCTAATAGTCATATCAAATTTCAACTCCACGTCCTCAATTATTTTGTTAAAAAGATACTCGTCCAAATATTTCAGGTCTTTAGAAGGATGGTATCCTTTATAGAGAAAAATTGAAGTCGAATGAGGGAATCATGTCATGAAGTCGATGAAGAGCATGATAAAAAACAGTCCATATTGTAAATCTCATTATCTCGTAAAAAATAATCCTAGAGCTCCCAAGACTGCATCCTGGAAGGCACAAAATCATATGCTGAAGTATCAACTACTGAAAGTAGCCCCAGACCGCCAAGCCGAATGGGCAAAGAAGCCACCCTCCACAGGATGTCTCAAAAAAGGAGCCTCCACAAACAACACAATCTTCAATAGACTATCGTAAGCTTTTGTCGAATGATAATGCTGCCTCCTCCATGTACATACGTTGGCAAGTCCTCAAGCCAAATAAACATTTTGTTATACCCATATATGAACGGAGTAAAAGAAGTTCACTTTGTGGATCACCCAACTGAAGAAGAAGATGCATCAACTTCACAGCTTTAGCAGCCCTCTCGAAGGCCAAACATTTAATAAAATTTTTATCCATAATAACCGCCTCACTAAGCAACTTCGTGCCTAATACATCTCCCAATATCAGCTGGGAACAACCCTTTGTGAAGCTTCCTGCCATCACATGTAGGCCAAAAGAGTTCAATTTTATGAATATTTAAGACTAGACCCAAGTCTGGGCCACACTGTTGGATGATACCCAGAACCTTGACCACCTCATCCGTGTCTCCAATAATAGTACCATCATTAAGATGCCAAGCATGAAGAGCTAGCTTGCAGTTGTCCAATATAATGGATAAGTGGGTGTAGAATGAGGAAAAAAAGGAGCGGCCCTAGAGGGTCACCTTGTTGCACTCCAGCAGATGACCATCTATGCAAGTCTCCAAAGTATAGCCTTGCCGACTGACCATATAAAAAGTCCACCTACAAAGAGATAGATGGACATCTCGCTCTCACCTGCGTAGTAAGGCATACCTATCAACTATATTGAAGGTATTAGAAAAATCTACTATGAGCATGGAAAGAGAACCATCACTATGACGAGCAGTCAATACTCTATTGACTCTGCGCAGAATAGCCTTGGTCCTACCAGAAACCCTCACTCCAAAATAGAAGTCATTCCGATATTTGGTCATATCATTACTTACTCCCGCTGTAGCAACTTTAGACACTAGCCACCTCCAAATAATACGAAATGCAATAGGACGAATGCCGTTGTCTGGCTTAAGCAATGGTGTAAGCGGTGCAGACGCTATAAATTCTGACAAGCATAAGGGACATCTCCCTCCCAACCATAAATTAACCACAAGAGTGATGGCATGTAAAAGATCCATAGCCATGACAGACCCCTCTCCACACATAGCATCAAGGAGGTGTCAGACCCTCAACCCATCTCGACCGCAAGAAGTCCCTTTAGGAAAAGGCTTGATACACCCAAGAATGGTGTCAACTTCTGCAACAAGAGGTGCTTCAGAAAGGGGATAATTTGGCACGAACGAAGGTTGATTGCAAGGGTGCTTCGCCTCCAAATACAATATATCTAGTCGGCTCTAAATCAAAAAATAAATAAATTTAATATATATGTATATAAATTGAAATTATAATAGTAAATTTAAAGGAATATATTTAAAAGATAATAGCAAAAAATACATGAATGATATATGCAATTTCAATGTCATACCTAAACTTTTAGGGATTATTACCCAGCAGACCCTATAATCTTTGTAAATTACCTCTACGACCTTTGAAACATCGATATTCCTCCCTAGACCCCGTAATCTTGCTAACCCTTACTCTACAGACCCTGTGGTTAACTCCCATCCATGTAACCGTTAGAACTAACCAAAGTCTGTTATCTTCCTTTATATTATACCAACTTTAGTGGTCAAATTTACCGCAAGTGCCATTGCCTCCCACCTCACCTCCCACCCTCTACCTGCAGCTGAACACGGTGCCCCTCTCCCCCGATCCGCTGCTGCTCGAAGGCCCCCTGCGGCTTGAATCTCGTGCCTACCACCTCCCCTGGCTCGAGTCGCCGTGGTGCCGCCCCCCCTCCCCAGCCACCCGGGGTCCCGTCCCGCCGCCTGTAGCCCCACCCCCCCTCCCCTCCCGGCTGCTGAAGCCCCCACCCTCCGGCTGCTTCCTCCCACCCTCCCGGCCGCGCGATGGGACTCCCCCCACCTCCCCTCGAGTGTCGATGATGGAGGACGCTGCTGCTCCCCCCCCCTCGGCCACCCCCCGGCGTGATGGAGCCCCCTGCTCCCCCTCCCCCGCGAGCCACACCCCTCCCCACCTCCCACCCGCGCGTGACCTCCCGATCGCCCCCCGCGCGATGGAACCTCTCCCACCCTCGGCGCGATGGAGTCCCGTGCTCCCCCCCCCCCCCCCCCCCCCCCCCCAGCCGCGTGTGATGGAGAGCCTCCACCCCCCGGCTGTTGTTGCTTCCTCCCACCCCCCGCCGCGATGGAGCCCCCTGACCGGCGCTGCTGCACAAAACCCCCCCCCCCCCCCCCCCAAGAATGTCTGCTTGATTTTCTTTTCTGTTATTTTTTTATTTTGGCTAATCTTAGTTGTTCAATGGTAAAGTGGTTAGATTAACTCAGGACTAACTTAAGTATTTGACTCAAATATAGTTAAAATTGACGGCAGAGTTTGTTGGGTAAGACGAAGCAAGTTTACAGAGTCTAGGGAGGAATTACGATGTTTCAAAGGTCGTATAGGTAATTTACAAAGATTATAGGGTCTGCTGGGTAAAAATCCCAAACTTTTAACATCATTGTCATACTTTAGTTCTTGATTTTGTAACAATGTGGATTTTATTAACGCAACCCCCATAGTCTTCGTTGATATTGTCCTCCCTTCATGTCTACGGTTCAGTACCCACCACATTGATGGATGTGCTTCAGGAGGCGAGAGGGCACATAGGAGCTGTTGCGGCTAAGGGCACGACGATCATCGATGAGAGCGGCTGCAGGTGAGAGCAGGTTGTGGCATGTGTGATCATCAACAAGAGGGAAAGCGCAAGTCGCACGAGGACATGCTCGACTTTCTCTAGTTGAAGGCGTGGTAAGATGCTGCGGTTGAGGACGATAAGCGACGACTGGAATCAATTTTAAGAGACGTCCATCGATGAGTTGTTGCGGTCAAAATTCGTCTATATATAGATAGATCATCCTTAAATGGGTTATCAACCAGTCTCTTTGTCCAAAGATCCACATTCTATGAAATGTATCATCTATCAAAATATCTGTCTATAGATGTTTATACCACTACAATCATGTAGCCTCATTTTTTATTGTTTGTGATGGCACCACAACAGAGAGTCTCCTAGATCATGTTGGTCTCAAGTCATAGTCTCATTAAATCCCCTTCCGCATTGCTCCTACTAAGTAGAACACATTCAATCAAAGTCTTTGAATTTTATGACTCACATCCAGTTGTTGTTTTGTACTAATAATTCCATGAACATCGTTAGTCCCATCTCATGTCAATTCTCAATTGTCTCAACAAGCTATCATAATCAAACATCATATTCAATGAGACTCAACAATGGCAGATAACATGAATACAATAGAATATCAATATTCAAGTAGGAAATCACAAAGAATTAGATATTAATCCATATTATGAGTTTAAGTATGCAATTTTATATGCTTAACCAAGCATACATATGTTTTTCAACGTTTTTGCAATATTAAACAATCTACTTCTCTTCATCAAGTTATTTCATATATTAAGCAATAGGGTAATAAAGCACTAAATCTATCTTTAGCCATTAAAATTGTTTGTATGTCAATCTGCAAGATTTTTTAATATCACCCGTATTTTGTTGGAGCAAAAAGATAGGTTATAATCTATTTATTCAGGAATTTTAAATGTGCAAGATATAATTGATCTTTCCTAGTTTCTAGGACAACAATTCAACTGATGAATTCCTTATAAGAGATGATAATCGATGTTAATACTTCACATCACAGTATTTGTAACATTGATCATCTATTTGACATCGTGTTTTTATTTTATACTTTGTCCGAGAGCATGATCTTAACGTATGCTTACTTGGTTCAATCAATTGTGTTGACAATGATGATCATGATAAAATGTCTATAATGGAACTATATGATTTTTTTGAGAGATTTAGCCATTTATATGGAAAAATGCAAGTTGTGGTATACTGGTATGAGATGGACAATAATAGAAGCGAATTAATTTCTATCACTACAACAAAATTGAATTATAGTGATGCTTTTTAAAAAAAATCTGCTACTAAACTAGTCGTTGTTAAATATATAACGATGGCGTTATTCGTTGTGAAATGAGTTTTTGTACTTGAAATTAGTGATGAATATCATATCTGTTGTTATATTATCAGTAACGGTCCACATAATGACGCTTATCCGTTATTATTTTTCGAACTTTTAATTGTCGCTAAATTTTGAACTCAAAGAGCTTTCACATTATTGTGATGCATATAATATAAATTTCAATGCCATGGGACATAAAACAATTAATGTAATGATGTCGAAGATTTTGATTTTCCTAGTGATGAGTTGAACATGCCTAATGGCTCCAAAAAGTAGGAGAAGATGTATTTCAACCGAAATAATTCGTTGAGCTTGAAAATCAAAACCCTACGCTTTCTCTTGAGTTGGGTTTTGCAAGCTCTTAAACAAGAGGACACGAAGTCAACTTGTCAAGAGAAGGCCTCATTTATAAGGAGACACAATGTCATTACTGCATGTTTCATGGAAACTCATTCCAAGACATTTGTGATCAAGACCCTTAATGGTATCCACACATGTGCAAGGTAATTATCTAATCGTTTGGCGACTTCAAGAGATATGTTGACTTCACCAGTAATGATTCTGAATGTAATCTTATAATAATTTAGAATGTTGTTATTGGCTGTGAGCATCTAATCTCAAATTCAAGGACGAGAGCACACAGAGCTGAGAAATTAGCTCTGACAAGGATTGACGGGGACTACAACAACCAATATGCACAACTGTGGGACTACACATAATATTGTGTACATAAAGACACCGGGTTCAAAGTTGATGTCATGCTGATGATAGTGTTTCAAGAATATCAAAGTGTAAGATGATCTTTGTGTAGATGATAGTTCTAGTCCTAAATCCTCTATCAACTGAAATCCGCATATGTCTAAGCATGAATTGAAGGTTTCCATAGTTTTAGATGTTAATAGTATACCTACATAAAGTTGAGGAAAATCAACATATCTTTTGAAACAAATAGTAAACAACATGTTCGGTAACCTATCAAGTTTCTTTA